>CP136069.1:29640341-30214448 GCA_032622095.1 Siphonodentalium dalli | reverse complement strand
GGAAATTCTGTCTGTACATGTACATGTATGTGTCTGTGTGTGTGTACATGTATGTGTGTGTGTTTAATATAGACTCAAAAAACTGCTCGACCGATCTGACTCAAATATGGTACTTGTACATGTATGTAGGACTACCTTGATCCAGTGAACAATATGGGTGGATCCAATTTCACGTGCGACTGTACCAATGTCCTTGACCTCGCTCATATAGGCATGATTCTGGACCGCAACCGATCCGACTCAAATCTGGTATGTGGGCCTACTTTGATCCCGGGAACAATATGGGCCAGTCCAATTTCACGTGTGACCGTGTCCTTGATCTTGACCTCGACGCTCATATAGGCATGTTTCGGTCCGTCTGGACGAAGTCGGGCACATCAGCTAGTATTCAATATTTTTAAACCTTTGGATACTGCATGGATTCTCCCATTCAGTTCTTAACCCTTGCGTGGAAATTAATCCCCATTCAAAATTGGTCACTTGACCTACCCCCCTTAAGAGGGAGGTCAAGTGACCAATTTTGAATGGGGATTTAATTCCAATTGCAAATCTGCGGAGCAAAAGTTACAGAGTTGCACATATTTCTGAGTGTGACTAATTGATGTGATATTGAAAACAACAGGTATTCGTTTAGAACTTATATGTTCCATTATAATGTTGGTGTATTTATTTTGGAATTTTATTTTGATTTTTCAAATGTAGGTCAAATGATGTAATTCCAGAAACAAATTCTCAAAAATATATTCATTGCAAAATTTTATAATTTACCAAGCGGAACCGCCATATAAATACCTGTTGTTTCAAATACCGCATTAAGTCACACTCAGAAGTATGTGCAACTCTAGCTGTAACTCCGCAGATTTGCATGGAAATCCCCATTCAAAAGGGGTTCCTACTAAACAACGAACACAAACGAACATAAACGAACACAGGTTCAAAAAGCGGAATAAAAGGGTGAAATTGGGTTTGTGGGTGCGTGTGGGTCCACTTTGACGCACTTTGATGAATTTGAAGGGGCCACAAAAGGGTGTTTCCAATAGTGATGTTCCGATAAGAAAAAGCCCATCGGACCGTTTTCCGATAACTGGAGGCACAATCGGCCGATTTCCTATTACGATGTTTATATATATATTGTGCATTTGTTCCCACAATGGACTTATATACACTCATTGCACTCCCTACCTCGGTAGAGTTTCAAAGCCAAATACAACAAAGAAATATATACACACTGCCACAAAAGTATTTCCGCCGACGTCAGTTTTGCGCTGCCTTTGATGTATACCGGTAGTTGTTTGACAGAGAGATGAAATGTGCCAACTCAGAGCAGAGACGTGGCGACAGGGGGGGGGGGGGGGGGTTTGGTTTTGACATATCCCCCCAACTTTGGTCAAAATTTTCAACAGTTGGAAATTTAATACCTGCCAAAACATTAGTTGGAAATTTCACACCAACAATAGGTTGAAAATGTTCTTGTAGTTTGATTATAGAACAATATATTGGGGGAATTTATTGTTTTTGGACCAATATTTGCATATGTTCCAATTTTTGGTCAAAAATTTGGACAGAAATGGTCATCAGTTGGAAATTTTCCAACCTTAGGGGGGGGTGACAGGTTGGAAATTTCCAACACTTTGAAAGTTTGTGTCCTGGTCCCTCCCCCGTGGCCAGTCAAAAACTTCTAGTTAATTTAAGAAAACAATATTGTCATACATTTGGTCAACATTGTCATTGGAATTGTCATCAGTTGGAAATTTTCCAACCTAAGTGGGGGTGTAGGGTTTGAAATTTCCAACAGTAGGAAGGCTTGAGGCTAGTCTAGATGTTGGGATCTTGCGATTTTCTTGTTCAGATTTCAAAATTTTCGCACACCGGGCCAATACAAAACTGCTAATTAGTTTAGCGAAACAATATTTTACTACATTTGGTCAAACTTGTGGACAGAAATGGTCATCAGTTGAAGAATTTTCCAACCTGAGGGGGGGTATAAGGTTTGAAATTTCCAACACTAAGAAAGTTTCAGTTGAGGCCAGTCTAGATGCTAGGATTTGCGATTTTCTTGTATAGTTTTCAAAATTTTCTCACACCAGACCGACCATGGTTGTCCTGGTCTCTTGTCCGTAGCTGTGTACATTTGTCTGGAATTAGGCCACTAGTTGTTTTTTTTTGCAATTTTCAGGTTAAAATATCTGAATGTTCTCATACCGGGAATATAGAACCATGGCTTATGAATATATAGGAAATTAGGCCTGACTGAGGTGCAAGGGGGGGGGGGGGGGGGGGGTGCAAATGGAATTATGCAAAAACTTGTGTTGGTCTGATGCTGACTCAAGAGGAGGGTGCAGTTGGAATTTTCCAGACCCCCCCCCCCCCCCCAACGGAGACCCTCTAGCTACGTCCCTGACTCAGAGTAATGTTATGACACTGTGGGGAACACTTGAACCTGGTGTAAAAGTCTTGATTGAATACATGTAAGTTGCGACAATGTATGGATGGGCGATGATTATTAATTAAATTTAGATTGATGGATAATAATTGCTGTCATATTTGTCTGAGATTTCCCATATTCCCATTGGTCACAACCTTTTTTCTTTTAACAACTGGGAAGCTTTTATAGTTCCGCCTACTCAATTTTTGTTTCGGTGATACCACTTCCAAGTTCAAAGTTTAGGTAAGCATATTTCATTGCGTACGCCGTAACTTGTAATGAGACCATCACTGTAACAATGGCGACTCGCGGAACGGGAAAAAATGCAATTTGGGACTACTTCACCGTATTATCCCCTACAGACAAAAAAGCAAATTATGCCCCTGCTCACGTTACTTGTTACCAATTACTCTACGGCTTATACTCTGTCTCTTTGTTAATTACACATTACTGAGCTGTTTTGACTTTGTTTAAACTCCCATCAGTCTTTATCTGGGCTTGGGACCAGAATACTTCCTAGAAGTCACCGGATTTAAAGTTATGTTTTTTTTTTAAATTAGTAGGCACAGGCTCATTTCGCTGGCGCGATTTATTCTGTAAATGCATCTTTGGAACTCGCTAATGAGTTTAAGGTTTGTCATTGATACATGAACGATTCGAGAGGTAAATTATTTTTCAACATGACGCACTTTGATCGAACAAGTACATGTATGTCGCGCAAACTCGGATATTTTCTGTAAGCTATAGTCACTCTTTTGTTGAGAATCTCAGACAATTGAATGGGAATTTAATTCTGTGAAATTGAGTTTGAAAATGCTTGCGGAATCAACATTTCTGCGTTTGAACAATTGATTTTCGCGTTCCAAGCGTTTTGGTTTAGTTTCATCCTCCTCGGCTAGAATTACCATCTTAGAATCTTACATCATGGTCAGGTAAATTGAAATACTTTGCAACACAAAATCATTATCTAATCGAATATCTGTGAGATGCTTGGTCATTCGTTGGTCAAGTATTGTCACACAACATTTTTTGCATGGGATGAGTAATAAAGAGCGTTTATTTTCAGCTTAGAAGATATGTAGGGAAATTGGTACAGATTGATCAGATATATATATCACAAGTGCTGATCTTTCAGTAGAGCTGGCTAATTGTCGATCAGTTGAAGTTTGGAATAGCCACTCACAAAATGAAGAAGTCTTCGCAACCGTTCTGCTGTCACGTTTGTCCAAATTTCGTGTCTAACTTTCGAAGATGCAATATGTGATGAGGTAAAATCCCCACCACCGTGAATGGCTCCTCGAATGTCACGCAGTTGGTCAGTCACTATTTCATTTCAATTGTCTGTCAAATCAGTTAATTATTTTGCCTTCTAATTGTTTTCTAATATATTATTTTTGTCAGTAGACTATTATTAGCGGCTATTCGTCCAACATTTCGGAATTTTTGAATTTTGCTTTCTAGTATTGAAAACTTGTACGATCCTAGTGCAGATAAAGAGGTCCATGCATGTAGAATAGGCACTTCATTTTAATTATATTTCCTTAAAATATTGAGATTTAAAGCTAATTGTAAACTGAACTGAATTTTGTTTTAATCCGCCTAACTTCTATGAAGTCTGCTGATCGCAAGCTCAGATAAAGGCTGAGGGAAGTTAAACAAAGTCTAATAGTGAATGAAATAAAGTCAAAACAACTCAGAAAAGTGTAATTAAGAAGGAGACAGCGTAAGCCGCAGAGTAAGCGGTAGTTATTAACACCTTGATTAACGCCTTATAGTGCAATACGTCCAATGTTATGTTCGTTCGTGTTCGTTGTTTAGTAGCTTTGTATTAATGCTAAGGCCAAAAAAAAAAGATGCTATGTTTCCGTACATCGACCGACCCTAATAATTTTTTTTTTTACTGTTTTTACCACTAATGCACATAAATATTGATGGTCATTAGTGTTCAAAACACATGGTTTCTAACATATCCCTGTGAAAAATGACCATGAAGTGACTGCTGTCTCAAACGCCCCCAGGTGTGTGATGGGTTGTTGACTGATGGGCATGCATTTTTCAATTTTAATTTCCTGAGAGTGGATCTCATGCCTGCTTTATGCCTTGTTTGGGTCTTATGGAACATAGGAACACTATCAACAGACATCAGGGATTTTTCTGCCTATTTTGGGAATGGGTCCGCGTCCGTTCGAATTGGGAAAAATGTGTCTTTACAGACCAAAATTGGGAATTTTCCATGTTCTAGAAAACTTCAATTAATCAGTTACACACAAGTAAATAGTACTAATACCGTAATTTCCGGTGTATAACGCTACTTAAACACAGGTAACTCAAAGATGGAGTAAAATCCCAGCCCATTGGGGTCCATTTCTCAGCCTCAGGTAAGTTGAAAATTCACAGATAACAACGGAAGGATTCAAGCCATCCACCAAACTTCGACGGAAAAACGGTAATAATAGTACGGGGGGAGGGGGGGATTACAGCAAATGTTTATAAAATTAACAGTGAGGACAGCTGGTGAGGATGTGAAATTTTTATATTTTATACATAACTCGGCAAGCTTTTTCTTCTCCGCAAGATTATATTTTTGTTTAAATGGAGCCCCACGCTGCCACAGTAAAAAATGTGTATTCCGGTAACCACATGGTGCGTCCCCCCTAACAATGAGATAATCCTGCTGAAAACGTGCGCAAACGTCATGGATACACGGCTTAATCGTAAACCGATGAGTCCACTTTTAACGGAATGCGGGGGGATGTGTATTCTGGAAGAACATGGTGCATCCCCCTGATAATGAGATAATCCTAGCAACCACGTGCGCGAAAGTAATATATACTGGCTTACAAGTCGGATGCGGCCACTTTCAAATGAATGCGGGGAGGTAAACACCTGGCTCGCCCTGCTATGTTTATTTGTGGGAATTCCTCTCAAGCGAGTGACGTATTTACTATAATAACTGTCAAACTTTGATAATTATTCAATAAACCCGATGATATTATATACCTGCCTGCAATTGGGAATTTGGTGGTTGAAAATTGGGAATAAAGGTGCCTTTTTCCCATTGGGAATGGGGCCGTTTACCAGACCCTGAGGACACCTAAAAAAATCCCTGGACATGGTGGGTGTTTATCTGTATATATACATGTACATGTATAGGGGTTATCACCACATGTTAGGTGTACATGTATAGCTACTGTTTCCAAAAACCAGGCATGCTAGGTTGGGTGTACTCATGACTACCTCCAGACAATGGGATGTAGTCGTCACAATACAATTACGGTATAATGGCGGTATTATGTGTAAAATTCTTATAAAAAGTTAGCGACATGAATTTCGTACCAAGTTTATAGCCAAATTTATGAAAATATGGTATGTGAATAATAAAAAACATACTTTATAAGCATGAAGTAAGTCTGATCTTTTATCAATCTTAATGTATATTTCCACAGTGTTGATCAAGTAATACTTTCCCCTCAACCCAAGTTGGCATTTTATGTCATTTCGGTCGAGGTAGTTCAATATTTCTGAAGCTGGATAGAAAATATCAAAATAAATTTAAAACACAAAATTTCCCTACCTACCTGTAGACCCTAATTTTTTGGCTCAAGATTCAAGAAGATTTATTTCGTATTCAATATAATTATAATATATATTTCAACAGGACCCCACAAAAAGTTTAACTTGCAAGGGCAGGGCCCTTATGCTTGTATGATACAGTGTTATGTGTACGTATATTGGGTGTATATAGTGCGGTTGCGTATTTACAATGTGTGTATTATCGTATAGAGATGGGCAAGAAGGGGTGGGGGGCATGGGGTGGGGGGGGTCGGGTTGTGAGATGGTGATTATAGTAATTTTTTTTAGTTGTTATGCTTTATCTGGTAGCCAATATGATTATCTTGATGTCTTTATGCTGATCGTCTTGCAATTTTCAATAATGTGGGGAATACCAGTATTTAAGGTGATCAATGAAATATGGGTGTGAAGGTATCCAGACGATTGGGACCATGGACGATTGGGACCTTGGACGATTGGGACCTTAAGTTGGACGATTGGGACCTCGGGACGATTGGGACCTTGGACGATTGGGACCTCGGACGATTGGGACCGTCAGAGATTCCCGTACAAGTGAAGATGGTCAGTGAAGGGAAACTGAGCCGAAGGCAAAAAGCTGACACCAAAGAATTGCAGGGAAGAATCTTTAAACTGTGGGACAGTTACGACTCCAAAGAAATTTCATCGTCGTCGCTGCTGAAAGAAATTTCGAAGCTATATGCACCCGTTCGGCAGAATGAGAGATCAAGCGACCAGTAAGATGTATGCTGGTCTATGCTCTCCACCAGGTCAATGACCAATGAGATAATCAAATACCATCGTCATTATTGTTTTGTATTATATCATTATTATATTTGTTAATTCCGTTACATAAATAAAATTTGATTTTAAACTAATATACCATACTTATAATTTCTTATAATATATAACTGAAGAAAGCAATTACTCAAGGTCCCAATCGTCCTGACTCAAGGTCCCATTCGTCCGAGGTCCCAATCGTCCAAGGTCCCAATCGTCCAAGGTCCCAATCGTCTGACAATCGGTGTGAATACTGCTTGATTTGGTTGAGGAATTGGTTAAGGTTATAGACAAGTTGATTATTTTTGCACTGTTGTTCAGATAAGTGACAAATAGTGACACATGGAGGAAATGTGGCATAAATTTGGTTGGCCTGTTCCTCGCCGGGAGAGCTCAGTTTTTTCGCATACAATCTTCTTTTTTTGGCCTAATAACTCCAAAAATAATTCATCAAATTTTAAATAACACCACATACATGTACATGTACACATAGAATGGACCCAAATGCACTCACAAACCCAATTTCACCCTTCTATTCCGCTTTTTTGACCTGTGTTCGTTTGTGTTTGTTTATGTTCGTTTGTGTTCGTTGTTTAGTAGGACCGTTCAAAAGTGTTCACTTGACCGCCCGCTTAAAATTAAACTTCTTGACAAGTTCACTAAATGATGTCATGGAAATTAAAATATAATTAATGACTATTATGAAATCAAATAATCCTCAAAAAATTACAAAATCCGCAGAAAACAAACCAGGAAGCAAAATTTGTTGTTATTATTTTTACTTTCGATTTCCAATTCCAAGTGCATTTTATATCACGAAAATTCGATACAATATTAAATTGCACATACCGTTCATGCAGAGTTTCCTTAGCCTTTTGGTGTCAGCCACATTCGCATCCAATACATCTTCGAATTCCTTCAATCTGAAATAAAAATAAATGTTATAAAACAACGATTGGGATGTGAGTTTCAAGAAACTAGGAACGATGGGCGGAAACTGGGAAATATCTACCTTGCTCTGTAATTCGCCATGTTGTGTTTACATGTTGTGCGCATGTCATTATTAACCCTGTTTTATTAATGTTTCTTTGGCAGTAGAAGTTTAAATGTGTAAGGCATTGGATTCTAATGTAGGGGTATACGGGTATCATTCGTTTTAATAAGATTATTGATTTGTTCATGTCACAAAGCTCAGGAAGCCTAAACTGTTTATGCCTTCAATCTCAGCCTGTTTCTATCAAGAGTGTCTTTGAAAAATAGAGTTACGTATCCTTACAAACTCTTTTGCGTTCCGCAGATAAAAAAAGCTGTGGTGTGACGTTTTTTTTACTGGTAACCAATGAAAACGTTAGAGCGAATTTCAGGTAAACAGTTTTCTTGCGACAAAATAAATGATTATCCAAAAATAATTAAGATCGGAGGCTGATAGTTTGTCTGTAGGATCACGAGGTTTCGAGTGAGTTGTATTTATATTCTGTGCGGATTTTCTGAATAATTTTAGAGCAGTTTCAGGCACTAGATGGATTGGAAACCCCGAATTTTAATTGCAAAACAAGTCTAGGCTGGTGCTGCATTTTCTGCGAAAATTGCCGAAATAGTCTGAGACTGTGAGAGAGACTCTTGTCGTCTTTAACTGTAGTCTCTTATGCTGAATTCTGTTTGTATCTGTGTAAGTCAAGTGTTGTAATTTCATAAAAAAAATTCTGACATTAATTTATATCATTAATTGATGGCAACTCGAAACAGTGCACGGAACTACTTCAAGTTCAACTACTGAACTAGTGACCAGGGCGGAGGCCAAAATTGTTAATTTGTTATACTCATGATACTGGGGTCCCCTATTACGGGTCACTATGAATACCAAACACAACCGAACACAACCGAAAACAAGTTAAAATAAGGGTTAAAAGACGGAAATATATGAAATAAAGTTTATAATGATGACTATGATGTGTGTGTATATATGATTATAGTAATTAACTTATAGTATATGTAACTTTGTATTAAGCTACTTAGCTAGTAGTAGTAGTAGTAGCCTAGTGATATGTGAAGTTTGATGCAATTTGGCCGATTAAAAGTTACATTAATGAAAGTTTTATGTAATTTCATGCCGAGTCAGAGTACTCCGGCGTGACGGCGGCTATATATATAACTCTATGAATACCGAACACAAGTCAAAATAAGGTCTAACAAAATAATACCTGTGTTTCCACTAACGGGGTCCCAAAAATGTTGGGTCGGTAGGTAGGTAAACTTTTTTTTTTTTTTTTTTTTTTTAACCTATTTTGGCGGGGCAACTTTTTGGGAAATCATGTGTCACCGATAGTAGAGTGCAATGCAAGCATTAATTGGTACATGCGGTAGTATCAGATACTTAGTAGCAATTCTCGAACTGTCTGGAAGTGTTGGCGACCTTCAATCAATTCCGACCCTTTGAAGTTTTCTCTGATCTTCCGACAAAAGCACGTGTGCAGTCACTGTGTATCAAGTCTGAATGCACACAAGGAAGTGACAACGTAAAAGTGGTGTTGTGTGGCAATGCGTGCTTTCGTAACTTAATAGTTAATACTGCACGAAAGCAACATGGATTCAAATTGCAATCACACCACGACATACTAAAAACTGTTTTACAGTGGGGTTTATAAAAACTATGTAAGTCGACAAAGTTTGAAGATTGAGATCAGCTGCACAATGTCTTCACTCTTTCCGTTCTTCCTCCATGTTGTGATATAATATGATCAATTCAATTGAGTGACCAAACAGACATCGTAGTTGAAACAACCCAAAACCTCTTTAACTTCTTCAATTATCTTCCCTTTTATCAAGGAAATTGAATAGGGATCTCGTCGATTCGTCCCGAGTACGAAACGACTTCGATTCGTCCCAACTTAGAAATTTACTTTGATTGATACGTCCCATGTAGGCTACTATGGTTGTTTCGTACCCCGAATATAATTATACAACCAGCTAATAAATTTAATATCATAACTTTCCATTGTATTAACATGCTAAAATGTGTTCACTTATGAGTACTGACAGGTTGTTTTCACAACACGAAGACCACGGAGGGTCTCCCGTCTGAGTAGGCGTCATATTGTTTTTACAAGTCGACGCTCATGTGTGACCACTGGTCTCATGTGCCGATGACCACTGTTCAGTGATCAAACGGAATGTATTTATAACAATAACAGTTCCGTAATCCGATTGTAGCTAGGCCTACATGCAATCATTATCTCGAGATTGCCTGCACGGTGGGGATTGGGATTCGCGATTTTCTCGAGGAACGATTTCCGATTACGGCATTCGCCCGCGACGCTACGAAAATATAGCAGAGGTGTTTCGAATGCCCATTGACAGCTAACGTAAACGAACGATCGGGCCCGATTGTGGTTGGGTGATAATAATAATTATTATTATTGGGCCGTCCGACAATCGGTCAATCTCGTGCATTTTCGTGCAACGAGATCTCGCGATCGGCCGACCACATGACACCGTCTCCTGTCCGTCTGTAGACGCAGTATATATCGCGTTTCTGCGGCAAGGTACCCACTCAACACACCACGTGATATCAATTTAAATTAACTTGGTAGTTTTTATTTTTTGATAACCCAATAAAATGGGGGCAGTCGGCGACTTTTTCGGCGGTCGGTCGGGTTAGCAGAAACAGTGTACTTTTTTCTTCTTTTTTTTTAATTTGCAATAAAATGGTCTCAGTCGGCGACTTTTTTAACGGTCGGTCGGGTTAGTGGAAACACAGGTATTATTTTTTTAGGCCTAAGGCGTATATAAGGGAAATATATGAAATAAAGTTTATAATGTCATTAATGATGTGTGTGTATATGTAAGTTAGTGGTATGTGTAGTTTGATGCAATTTGGCCGATTAGAAGTTTAGTTATTGGTAGGTTTATGTACAATATTAGCTATCGGCACGTAAACCAGAGTTCGGCAAGATGGCGGCTAACTCTATGAATACCAAACACAAGTTCAAATAAGGCGTATTTTAGGGAAATATATGAAATAAAGTTTATAATGATGTGTATTTATATGTACGCTAGTGATATGTGAAGTTTGATGCAATTTGGCCGATTTGGCACAATTACCCCATTGAAGGGGAGTGTGTGACATTGCTCTTTGGGACTTTTTTTTTTTAACATATGCATGTTAGATAAATGATATGCTAGAAAAAAGACGAAAATAATGATATTCTGTAAAAAATTACCTAAATGCATACCAATATTCATATATATATATATACTTATATTTAAACTTATATATATTTTTATATTTCCATCGTGTACATATTCTATATAAAATATTGTATATGTGTTATTGCATGTTACTCATTAATTTGTTTCTCCGCATTAAAGCATTCATTCCTAAACAACTCTCAAGCGACCCTTTGACGTTTATTGCCAACTGATTTTGTTTTTGCAAGATTTTATTCGTTTTACTTGTCCTGGTTTTTTGGCAATAGCCGCTGTTTTCGGAATAGTCAGGCGTCCGTCCGTTGATGTTTGCAGTTTAGCAGTATCATAAAGGCAGGGTTGGTAGTTTGGGGGGGATAACTCCGGGATGGTCAAATAGACCGTCGAGAGGTCTATTCCTTCACCCCTCATTTTTTTGTAGCTTTAATTATATAATCAAGAAAAAAAGAGCATTTTTATTCAATCAAAAATCATTTCTTTTTGTGCTTCTTTTTCTTTGGTGGCTTTTCTGAGGATGGAGGAGAGTATCATAAACATATGTCATTAGTCGTCGGTCACGTTGGTCTGCTGTCATATTTACCCATGTACTATTGCTTTTAATGATATTGCCTGATTCGCTATTTGAAAATTTTATGAAACCTTGCTTGAATATCACTGTCAAAACATCCCTGAAATCTTTTCGATAAGCCAGAGTAATCCGCGATCGCACATCGGTAATTAATCAGCAACAAAGGCTCTACTGCGCAGTGCCATACATGTATGTTAGGGGAAATTAATTATCACCTATCGCTGATGTCTTAATCATCTCTTATTATTTCGACTTGTGTTCGGTATTCATAGAAATCCTCGCCGAACTCTCGCTTGCGTGCCGACTTCACATACCAGTAACTTACATATACATACAAATCATTAAAACTTTATTTTATATATTTCCCTTTAATAGGCCTTATTTGAACTTGTGTTCGGTATTCATATAGTTAGCCGCCATTTCGCCAAACTCTGGTTTATACGTGCCGACAGCTAATATTGTACATAAAACTACAAATAACTAAACTTTTAATCGGCCAAATTGCATCAAACTTCACATATCACTAACTTACATATAAATACACATCATTACAAACTTTATTTCATATATTTCCCTTATATACGCCTTATTTGAACTTGTGTTCGGTATTCATAGAGTTAATTAGCCGCCGAACTCTGGTTTACGTGCCGACAGCTAATATTGTACATATAAACCTATCAATTAATAACTAAACTTCTAATCGGCCAATATTGCATCAAACTTCACATATGACTAACTTACATATACACACACATCATTATAAACTTTATTTCATATATTTCCCTTACATTGTATATACGCCTTATTTGGACTTGTGTTCGGTATTCATAGAGTTAGCCGCCATCACGCCGGACTCTGACTCGGCGTGAAATTGCATAAAACTTTCATTATTTAACTTTTAATCGGCCAAATTGCATCAAACTTCACATTAGTTTCTAATTTCATTCTCAAGCGCAATTTATTTATAGTAAAACTGGGTCACCCGGTGTCCCTGGACTCCCAGCTTCCGGTAGGCAGGTCCCCTATTACCGGTGCAAACATAAATGTGCTCAATTGATCGCCGGTGCTGTAGGAAATTGTGATCGAATGATGGCGAATGCAATAGTTTTTTTAAAACATATTGATACAATATATATAAGTTACGTTATCAGTGATCACTTACCCAATTTATCAGTGAATTCAACCAGTTTAACAGATCACAGCAGTTCAAATCTTGTCTTTAAACGAACTAATTATCTGACTCCTGAGTCAGTGAGAATTAATGATTGATGAAAACTTCTGAATATAACACAATTATCCTGGTGATGAATGATCGTTTTCAATATAAAATGATTATTCACAGTGTGGACAAAGGAAGGCTGCACCACATCTTAACACAGAAACCCTGGAACAATATTTGAGATGGGTCCAATGGCCACATTTATCACACTGAGCCCACTTCACAAATGTCAGCGAAAAACACTCCGGGGAAGAATCGGGGGAATCCAAGCCACAGACACAGCATACCTCAGTTTCATTTACGTTTATTTCATCCTCCGAAAAGCACATCGGAGTGGTGCTTGCTTGTGACAAATTATCATCACTGTTTACAGATTGATGTCCAGAAGAAAAGCTCATTGGAGGGCTGTTTGGTTGAACTAAGTTGACACAATCTGGATCACCATCATTCAGGTCATGAAGATCAACTTCAACATGCATCTGTATTTGATCACTGTCTTCATTTAACATTTTTTCATTCAGATTTACATGGATAGAAGGTTTCCTCGGTCTTCGTTTTGGAGGGAGGGCTTTCCTTATAGTAATTTCAGAGAAAAAGTCATCATTTTCAGGAGTGGAATTTTCAGGAGCTGCATATATAGTTGATGGGACCAGTGCTTTGTCAGGAATTGACTGTGGATTAAATGGGTAGATCCCAGTGGCTCTGAATGCAGCCTGCAAGTTGTCAGAGGAGAGGCCCTTCATGTATGATTTGGATGATAGCTTGCAGATGTCAAATTTGGTGACCACTGTCACGACTCTACCTGGATGTTTCCGCAAAAACGACTGGCATTCCTTGTAATAAATGTTTTTCAGAGGTCCGAAACACCCAACATCAAGGGGTTGAAGAATGTGGCTAGCGTGAGGTGGCAATACAAATAGGATAATATTTTTCTTACTGGCCCATTCAACGATGTCTATGGAAATGTGTGAAGTCGCTCCATCATAAAGAATAAGTGTTTGTTGTGATGATGTTGCACAAGCAAACTTCAGAAAATGGTCGGACAGATAACTTTTGAATACAGAGCCATTGGACCACCCTCTTTCGGAACAGCAGCCACCAGCCCCATTTGGCGCACCCTCTAGAAGATCGGCGTTCCATCTTTTCCCAGGAAACACATAAAATGGTGGAATCGTGTGCCCTATAGCATTGCCACTGCCTATAATGGTGATATTGCTGGATCTTGGAGAAGTGATACACTGAGCTGATGAGTCTTTGTGACAGAGAACTTTAAGAGGGCGGTGTTCTGTATTCATCCCGGTTTCGTCTAAATTATAGATATGTTGGGGTCGGTCCTTGAAGCCGTATTTATCCATAACGTGTCCAAGTTCTTCGTAGTATTTTTCTATACATTCCCTGGAGACGTCCCTGGCTCTTGAAATGGTTAATTTCTGCGGCTTCCTGAGCTTCAACTCTGGCCATCTGTCAAGAAATCCATAAAACCAGTTTTTGCTTATTAATCCATTTTTATCCATTTTATTCAAGGAGATGACGTAATCTGAGGCAATATTTAGTGTTTCCCTTCTTGCATAGCCATAACCTATGTCGCCCATATATATTATATGATTGTACAGTTTCTCCTCTTCACATGCCGAGTACTGTTATGTTATCCATAATAGTGTATGTCATTTTAAAGGTACTCTCATTCTGAATCCAAAACATTAATTCTTTTTAAATGACATTGAGTAAAAAAAAAAGGTATGAGCGATTGAATTTTTGGAATTTCCCATATTTTCTGGAGTTGGAAATTTTGGCCTCCAGTGACAGTGACTACGCCTATGTCGATGGCGTTATGTTATTTCGACGTAAACGCATGACGTTTTGTGTACAAATACCACAAAATATCGCTGTGTGCTTTCTAGGAAAATGTAAATAACTCAAATTGGGCCGAGTTGGGCAGCGACTTTGCCCATATCACCAGAAAGAAAATCACACAAGCTTCATTTTAAGAGCAAAAATAAATGTGTATAGTTGCATAGAATTTTTTTTACAGCTCATTAATTTGATTACTAAAACTTAAAAAGTGTAATTTTAATAACAAAACTTGTAAAGCATGTGCTAACATCGGGCGATCGCTTGCACATATTACATGTATGTAAATATTTCCATTGAAAAATTGTTAATAAAAATTATATCAGTTTAATAGTTAGACTTTTTTCAGGTGAGAAACTAGCAATCTTTACTGTATTGACTGTACCATACTCCATATTCCAAAGCCACACAATGTCTCGGTGGTGGGCAGTCTCACCCCTGTCAAGTACGTGGTCCTGCTAATATGCTACAATCCTGGTGGTCCTGCTGAATTGCCATGATGCGGGTAGGGCAACTGATGCCATTACAAAAAAATACCGTTAATTTTTCTAAAGTTGTAATTTTTGCGGTGTTCGGCTAATCCGAGCGATTTTATAAAAAAAAAAACAGTGTGTGTATGAAACATTCAAGAACACATATTTTTTTTAAAATATAATAATGTCTCAGCTAGTCCCCTGCGAACCGTTTGAGGTTCGGTTCAATTCGAAACCGCTGTGATAATTTGGTCCGGTTCGAAACCTTAGACGGGATTCGTTTATATCGAACCTTTTCTTAAGTCCCGCAAAATGAGCAAATTTTGCATAGTATGAATTGTAAACATACAGTATATTAAATTGGTTTTCACACAACTGTTCTAAATCTGAATGATATTATGATTTTATGCTTATAATGTTTACATTGGACATAATTAATTTGATCATTACTCGGGCGGGGTAACTGGGTGATACTTTGTTGAAGAGGTCTTTTGGCATAATCGCCTTATTCTGTTCCCGCTAAACGGTCCTGTCGGACATGTCAAATTTGGAATAATTAATTAGTAAAACTATAAGATTTCTGGTGTTCTATCTCAGTCTGTCATCAAAGTTTGTTTTATTCCCCATTATTATACTAATAGACATGTGATTATACCTAACTAACAAGACAACATGTTATGAATATGGGTGAATACATAAATACAGAACGAACAAGCCTTTTTGAATTCCGTAAACTGGCTGAAACGGGTATTTAGTTTAAACATATTTTATTTTAACCAATATAGTGTACAAAATTCACGGTATGATGATGAGAGATATTGATGGTTATAATGGGATTTGGCAGTAAGCATAATGCTTATCTTAAGCCATCTCCAACGGGTATTTCTGGGCAGCACTTCAGTGTCTAAAATTGGATTCAACCAATCACAGTGAGGAGAGGGTGTGGTCCTTGTTTATCAGGACAAATGATTGACATGATTATGTTACCCGATGCTCTTTGTCTTGTGACTGTGTGACACTTAAATTGCTTCAGCACGACGTCTGCATGCATTGATCTTTGTCGTGTGTTGTCACAGAATTATAAATTGAGGGTCGAGTGCTTTGATGTCTTGCTACAATTTAGCTGTCTGTTAATAGTTACTGAGTGTCGTTATTACAATAATAATTCCCCCTGCACAGTCCTTATTGGGACCCTACATTTAATACTTTTCCGATAAGAAATTGTAAGTCCCTTGCAAAAAAAAACAGAAAAGATCAGAACACAAAATGCGGATATTTGAAACCAAAGTCGCGGACGAATAAACAGCATATCCATCTCCAATATAAAATAATTCTTTATTATGTAATTATCTTATAGTGTATATGGTCAATACTTAAATAATCGTTGATTTTACTATAATAATGTCCACTAACTATTCTGATTGTCCACTGTATCATGAGTCTACAACAACAGTCGGTGTTTGGGTTCGAGGTTCGGTTCGATTCGAAACCGAGACGATGATTCGGTTTCAAGGTTCGGTTCCACCTAAAATCTAAGGTTCGCAGGGCCCTAGTCTCCGCTGATGTTTCTGAATTAAAGTGAATAACCATCTTGATTATGGTCGATTTTGAACAAAACATGTTTTGTAGTGTATAATGGAGAAATAAAACAAAATAAGCAACAAATAGTGTGATTTTATTTCGTTATTTACCGATAGGACTACTGCTTGGTGCATCAGCGACAGGTGATAATTAATTAACCTCAGTGTAATGGTAGCCTTTGTTGTTGATTAATTACCGATGTGCCATCGCGGATTAGCAATAAGAATTCAGGGACGTTTGGCAGTAATATGTAATCGTGCAAGGTTTCATAAAAGAGTGTCCCGATGACAACATCGACGTGATAAAATTGTGATCGGGCCTTCAAGAAAGGCTATTAAATATACCAGAACATGTAGCTCGATAAAAAGAGCAATCAGATGTTCATTTTAAAATTATGAATTACCTGCATTTAGGAGAGAAAGTGTAAATGCAAAACATATTTATTTGTGATAAAACCTCACTTTCTAGTTTATTTATTCTGAGCTTGTGTCTCATATGGTTGCTGTAGCATACTTGGCGACATGGTTCCATAACTTCTTTATTTATATGTTTGTATCTTCTGGCAATACGTGTACTAGTATTTAGTTTTAAATCCGCAAATATCTCACATGTCGTTTCGTTGTCCACATGAACAGACTCTACTACCTGTACTCCATGCTGAAGTTTTCGGGATCGCTGAACTGTTTTCTATAGATTTACACTTTCTATGTCATCAAAACTCATATGAAATAACACCATGTTGCATTATTTTGTTTTATTTCTTCATTATAGAGCACAAAACATGCTTTAAATGTCATGTTTTGCCTTATTTTCCCCACAGCTTGGTTCAGCTTGGTATTCCGACGCACCCGCGCATGCCGTATGGCTACTAACTAATCCGATACAGGGCAGTAAATTTTCTTGAAACAGTGCGCGGGAGATCCTACCACTCGCTCTCTCTAATAAAACGTTTAAAAAACCCTTGCAAATTCGCAATTAAGATGTTCTACTATATTTCATTAATATAAATGTTATAATTCAACCCCACCTGCAACACATGCATACTAACTGTTTTATTTCTACCGCTCAGTTCCGCGCACTGTTTCGAGGCGCTCATAATTGACAATTTACCTAATCTCAGTTGGCTATTGTATACAATATCATGAATATGTCAATAACATTAACATAACACCAGAGAAAATCATGTTGTTATTAATGTTTAATATCGGCTCCAAATAAAATCTTACTTTAAATTTTTCCGCACATGAAGCTAATTCAAAATCACCAGTGCCGATGCAGAGCAGTGCACATGGGGTGGTTCCAAATTTACCAATTTACAGTCTGAAAATTACCAATCTCATTCTCCCAACTTGACTTTATTCTTCCAGTTTCTATTAGTTTCAGTTGCTGATTTTAATTCAATGAGTCATTAGCCTAATTAACTTGCAAAATTGCACTCACAAAACACACCAAACTGGGGTTTGTGGGCTAACAAACATCCAAAAACACAATTCCTCAAAAATAGACAACTTTAACCCAAAGTCTATTAGACTGATGGGAATGGAATATGTTTATTAACTCAATCTCAATTTGATATGTTTAGGGGTGTTGAATAATAGAAATTAAATGACTTTGTACATGTACATATATGACAACTGATTGCTTCATACAAATTCTCAACAATCTGTTGTTAAGTGTTCTGATAGTTAGGTACTGAAGCATGTAACCCCAGTATGAAAATTGGATGAAACATTGATGAGTTGTGGGAAGGTGCAAGGGAGGTGGGCATTTTTTTAGCAGGTTTAATATTATTCACATACGGGGAACTCGTGCTTTAACGCAACATGTTATTATGAAATAACTACTTAATTTTACATGCATGTATTAAGTTTTACCAAGATTCAATCATATATACATGTAATAGTCCTGACAATAATTTGTACATAATAATTTCAACTACTAGAATAAAATCTATATCAGATTTATAGAGGTACATGTATTGACTTAGTATGAGCTGGTTTGTACATGTACTTGTAGAGGTACTGTCTCACAGACTTTATAGTATGAGCTGAAATATACACTGTTCTTTTACTCATTAGTTCATTAAGTTTTAAACATCTTATTTTTTAAATTCATTTGATTGTGTCATTATTTCAATTCGAAAATTCTCAATTCACCCCTCTATGGTATCTATTTATCCCAATTGCATGGGCCCTGGACCCTTTCCCAAAAATATCTAAGATTATCCCTGTCAGATCCTCTTAGAGTTGGCATACTAGTTACATGTATGACATTCTGCTTGTACCGTATGCCTCATCTTCTCTGGAAAGTTTCTTTATTATCCAATTTCTACAGAAACTTCTTCACACAGATTCCATTTCTTTTTTAGTTTAGTTTCTCTATATCCTCAAATTGGCAGACGACACATTGCATAATCGAGGTTCCCAATGGGTGTAACATGTACAAAATGTACATCACAATATTCACCAAAAATTTGGGAACTTCAATCTGAGTCTATGTCTCCCATGTAGCAGATGAGGCCATACAGAATGAGGTCCCCAGAGGGTGAGTTTGGATATACTAGCACACTGTGCAGGATAGCATCACTAAATTCACCCTCTGGAGACCTCATTCTGCAAATGACAGGCACACTAAACTCAGACTTGAATATCTCCACACAAGCCTTGAAATACATGTAGGGTGTCTGTCATTTGCAGAATGAGGTCCCCAGAGGGTGAATTTAGTGATGCTACCCCGCATGAGGTCCACAGAGGGTGAATTTAGTGATGCTACCCCGATTGCGGGGTTAGCATCACCAATTTCACCCTCTGAGGACCTCATTCTGCTGAGGTGTAAGCAGAATGAGGTTCCCAGAGGGTGAATTTGGTGATGCTAACCCGCTATGCGGGGTAGCATCACTAAATTCACCCTCTGGGGACCTCATTCTGCAAATGACAGACACACTATTGCAAGGCTTATCTCCACGTTTTCAGACATTTCTATTTGATTACTTTACAGTGCCTTCCACGATGACAATTGAGAAGGGCTTGCGACCAATCTCTCCTGTACATGTTCATGTGGACGATGATGTTCCTGTTCACTTACATGTGAAGAAGAAATCTAAGCCCAAAGGAATCAGCACTGTAAGTTTTTTTACCCTACAATATTTCCCTCTAGTTTATCATTGAATATGATGAAACAACAGGTTTACAGTAACTCTATAAATCTGACATCGATAGAAAATATTAATAGTTATTCTTCGGCCCCATTCATTAAGCACTTTTGTTTAAAATGTACTTGTCAAAGGAAATGGTACAGTAATGCCCTAAGTAAACGACTCCTCAACCACAGCAGAATTATGGGTAACTTTTCAGGATTTAGTCGGAAATATGGCTTGTTGCCATTCATCGGAAAGCTCTCACTGAGTCCTTTCCCATCAAACATTTTATTCAATATTTTCTGTTAGAAATATTGGATTTGAACAACGAAAAGTTGTGTAAAATGAACTATTGTTTCTTTCTGGAGTACGTTTTCCAGATTTTGATAATAAAAAAAAATAATAACTAGCCCCCCCTGTCATCTCAAAATTGATATCTAACTGCCTGAGAACACATATGATATATTTTATTTTAATGGCCTCAGTAATACATGTGTTAGTACCATTATCTTCTGAGAATTACAGAATACCCATACATTACTGGTAAACCTGTTGGTGCCTATTAATTATTTATCTTTATGCCTGTGTGCTATAAAATCGACCCTCAGCTTTACATAATAGTGTACAATCAATTAAGCGGTAGACTGGGAGGTCATTAATATTTTATTAGCTGTATTGGACCAATTTTATGTGCCAGCAATCTGCTTTAAATATTAATTGAAAGGTTTACTGGCACATTGAACAATTCTTCACATCAAATGCAGTCAGCATTAAGTCTGGTTGAGTTGGTTTCTTTATGAAATTTAACCCTTTCATGACCACAGACCCATGGGGGAAAAAATAGCAGTGAAACCAATATATACTGTACCAGTGACAGGGTTCACAAGTCCGATTTTGGTAAAAACACACCATCTTTCATATTTCTCATAGATTCTCAAAATCGTTCAAATCAGTCACAATATATTTCAGCGTGTCTTATTGGTAGAGATGGGCAGTAATCGGTATTTACCGTGCGGTATCGGTATCAGCGTAATACCGATTTACCGTACCGAATCAAAACTAAATATACCGACTTTTCGGTATTGAAATTATTCATGTGTTGCCAACTTGTGTGTCTTCGTATTGAGTAAAGTTTCTCAGTAAACAGTTTTGATTCGGTACTTTAATTAAAATTAATCTCAGAATTATACAAATCCATCAGACCATCACAAAGACCGTGACCTTTTATCAGTTTGACAGGCCTTGAGCGAGCAAAAGGAATAAACACTCACAGATGGCTGACCTAGTTACGGGCCTAACAATCAATGCAGTTGTTAGAATAGATACACACTACACAGTGTATCAAAGAAGCAGTGCTGTAACTTATTGCTACATTGTAACGTCGTCAATGCCACACTGACTCAGGTGGTGGCAGTCCGTATAACACGTGGCTTTGGCGACTTCAAAGACATCGACAATGCAAGCAGCATAAACAGAAATAAGGTCCGATTTCATTTATACAGTAAATCAAAATCTACTTTCACTTTCTAAAAATAGAACAGATCCATCAATTGATTAAATTCTAAGATTTATTTTGGCGTTGCGGCTATTGATTAGGATTTGTGAATTGTGATCACTGATTACTACTCACAATTCTATTCACTTGCGAAAAATGTGACGAAATTGACACGTATAGATATTGTAGCCATGCAATGATGCAATCTCTTATTCTTTTCAAAAGCGGTGCGACGGCCTGCGTGTAAATGATCAAAGAGATGTGTGAATATCACCTAATTGAATAATTGTGTAGGTCATTGTGTTGCCTCATTTAGCTGTTGTCGCGAATGTAGTAAATCAGTGGGCATATTTTCATGTACATTGTTCAGTTAAAAACTTGAGTTACCACAATTTACCTGGAATTTCTGCTCTGGTTTTGTAATTTAATAGCAATACCGATTACTGTACCGATACCGCGGTAAATCGACGGAAATTTACCGATACCGATACCGAGCTTAAAATTTCAATACCGCCCATCTCTACTTATTGGCCATGAAATTTCCTTTCTTTTGGTGTATTAATCCATGGAATCAAATGAAGGGAAGTCAAGACATGGTACCGAAAACTTGCTATATCAACTGGAAATTTGGGAGTAAAACAGGTCATCTGTATCCCTCTCTGCCTAATATCCTCAATAATTCTAAAACTTTGTCAACTCACCCAAAATATGCCCCAGTTTATGTTATAGAGCATTAAATTTTCTTTCATTTGAAATATAACTTGACAAAGTCACTTTAAGTGAAGTCGACATAGCGTAGGGGAAATTCGCAAGTTTGCCAATTGCAATCTTTAAATATAATTGAATTGGTATCCATGTATAATCACTGGACATTACTTACGGGACAGGGAAACTGACAACCTCTTTTTGACGGTAGTTTTTGCTAGTTTTCAATACGATATCGCGACTTCCATTTGTTTGCTGCTATAGAAATATATACCGGGGTATCAAAAGAAAGGAAATGCAACAATGAAATAAATTGTGACTGAGAAGAAAGATTTTGAGAATCAATGAGGAATATGATAGATGGTGTGTTTTTCCAAAAATCAGAAGTTGTGAACCATATTATAGTATACATTGGTATACATGTACCGCTATACTTAAAGTAATTGACCACCAATAACGTGGTGTCACCCCGTTAATATGGCGGTACTATACCATGGTATCCTCCAATACCGCGGTACTGATACCGCTTGTTAACGCGAACAAGTATGTGTGAGTAAATACCTCCCCTAAAAGAGTTCCATGAAAATCACCGCGGTATTCAACAAAATTAATGCGGTGCCCGCTAAAAGACCACGGTATCATTATCGCCCAATACCGTAACTCCACGCCATGACCGTCTCGATACCGCTACCGTTTATTACCGGTATCACCGCGGTCATGACCGGGGTATCACCCCGTTTTTCTGGTCAATTACTTTGAGAATAGCGGTATCTGGTAATTTCCCCCAGGGGCCTGTGTTCATGACAGGAGCTCTGCTGGTGCAGCATTAACTCTTTAACACGTATTGACTTTTACCTACAACGTTACCAGGCCCAACACCTACAGCTTCATGTAAAGCCCTTTGAAACTAATTTACTGTGGAATGCACTATTCTATCAAAATATTGAAGACATAGAGTAATGCTCTAATTAATCGACTCCTTAACCACAGCAGAATTATGGGTAACTTTTCAGGATTTAGTCGGAAATATGGCTTGTTGCCATTCATCGAAAGCTCTGAGAGCTTTCCGATGAATGGCAATAAGTCATATTTCCTAATAAATCCTGAAAAGTTACCCATAATTCTGCTGTGGTTAAGGAGTCGATAGGGCATTACTGTATTATGGACTTGTTCAGGTGCGTAAAACTTATCAGTTAGTAGTTAGGCACTATGCCAACAGGAGGACTGTATAGGTAGCATACTTCAAACTTTGCTGAAAATCTCAAGCAAATCAACCGTACCACTCCATTGAAAACATCGTCTGAACTACACTCAATTGTAAATACTTACTTCTCGATTCGGGACACAACTATCAGCAATAAACGAACGAAAATGATCTCGCCATCTAGAGTCACTGTGTTTAATTAATATATAAGAACGACAGTGTGTGTTGTTCATTTGGATACAATATTCGTAAAATTAACTACTTTGAGCACGATTATTCTCCATTTCTATTTGATCACCCTACCAGAGTGTTTCATATCACTTTAAGATCTGAGTAACTAATTGGAATTATTTGGTCGCTTTTTATGAACGTTTGCTAAACTGATTCCTGTATTTTTCAGAGAAAGCTTGGATCTTCAATCACAGGATCTGGGGTAACCAGAGGGAAAATAAGAAAAGGTACAGCTCGTGCCAGAAGTAAGAGTCCTGGGGAGGAGCCATGGATTCCTGCTCCAGGAAAATCATCGAAATCGTCAAGGGTATCATGGCAGGTGAGACTTCTGATACACAATTTTGAAAACCATCGAAATCATCCAGAGTGTCCGGTCCTTCCCAGGAGACAGGGGCCATTGCTCTCGAACCTGTATGCTCAATTCACGGGTACTCTGGGAAGGACTGGGTATCATGGCTGGTGAGAACACTGATGATACAATATTACTGCAAATTATTCTGACAGTAGCTTCTATTAATGCCTGTCATATGATTCTGACGAACCCGTTTATTTGAGAAATTGTTCAGGAATTATACTGCACACCATGCTACATTGTATTTAGTCAACCCAAATGAGGTAACATAAGGCCAAGCAAATTCAATTTCCCTTTGCCGCCAACACTTTATTAACAAAATTGCTCACTTGCTACATGACATCACATGTACTATTGAAATAGGTCATTGTCATTGATCTATCAGGTTAGGTTTGGGCTTCAATCAGTGTTTCACTGGTGACTGATTGTTCTCTTAATACAGTGTTTTTCATGAAGATGGCCTCGGGTTGGCTACTCATGCAAATTGATACAATACAGTCTGTTGGCCTTACTGTTACCCGCAATAAATAGGGAATGGTTATCATGTTATTATTTATTATGGGGATTACAGCTGGGGATAACCATAACTTTATGTTAAGATACTGATTCAACATTGATCTTTCTTGTTTCGTGGCGACTGCTGCTTACTTACCTGCATATGTAATAACAAATGGTGGTTTGTGTATCGAGATACATGTATGTATCATTTGAACACAAGTATCGATGACCGTACCATTAGTGCTGTATCGCGGACGCATCAATGTATCTTTACATCCCTAACTTTTTACATCCACAGGTTACTTCACATCAACTGGATTTTAACATGCTTGATTATAATACGAAGATAACTTGAACAAATATCAACTGATTTCATTGATGATAATATGAAAATGATTCAACAATTGTGTATAATTATAGGGACCTTCCCATCGACTGGAGGTTAACATGCCTGATCGTATTCGAATGGAGGATTTGGATACCGACGACGAGGACCATGTTCATGGGAAGATGAAAGGTTACGAAAATAAAATCAGCAATTTAATGTTCGAAGTCAACAATCTGAAATCGGAGGTAAGTTTCAAGCTATTATGCGTTCAAATGATTTTCTAGGTGTGCAGTGATATTATATGTTTAAATGATTTTATATGCGATCGCGCTGGCCAAAAAAATATTTTGGCAATTTCAGAAATTTATTGGGCATTTTTCAGAAACTTTGGCCACTACATATATTTATTGGAATGCCTTATTAACCCTTTATATACTAAAAACTCGTTGATGATTAATAATAAGTTCAACAAAAAAACATGTAGATCGTTTTATATTTCCCTCCAGTGAATATGAATCTTTCTGAACTTGTATATAATTTTTTTTCGTATGTCCGTCGTCTGCGCATTTTTTCTTGACACCCCTCCAAAGAAATGATACTCTATTCCAATTTATTCTTATATAACTGAATCTGTTTAATATAGAATGCGATTACCGGTATTTGTAAGGGTCGTTCAGACCTTCAGGGGCGCCGGAAGCATCCAAGGGCAGGGGGGGGGGGGGGGGGCAGAGCCTACAAAAAGGGCACTTTTCCGCAAAAAAGGACATTTTCTCCGCAAACTCGGGAAAATAACCATAAATTCATTGTGGCAAAAATCCCTATTTTAATGGTATTTGTCGGTTTTTATGGCCGTTTTGTGATAAAATTGGCAAAAAATTAATATTCCTTGTGAAATTGGTGGTATTTGGACCAAAAAAGTCACATTTTGCTATAAAAACACGAGATTAAACACACAAAAAGCATTTTCTGTCTCCAGAAAAAGGGCAAGTCCTGCCCCCGCTGGCCCCCCTTGGTCAAGGGCAGGGGGGTCAGCTGCCCCCTCTGCCCCCCCTCTTCCGGTGCCCCTGCAGACCTTTAGATATTCCATTCATTTGGGCACAACCCGGCATAACACAAACGCCCTTCCGGTATGAGAAAATGCTGAAATTGATATCAAAGAAGCAATTCCTTCACATTCATATATACAGAAAGATGGCATCTCTTCATTTACTATTATTTTCATGCAATTCCATATTTTGCTGGCTTTTCCTTTTTTTTACTGAATACATATTGACAAGTAGTTCCCATAGGAAATGTTCAGATAATAAGTTTAACGCATTCATGATGGGAGCTTCTAGAGATGGGCGGTTTTGATTTTTTACGTTCGGTTTCGTTTTTTTTGGGAGAAAAAACCTCGGTTTCGGTTCGGTTTTCGGTTTTTTAGTGAAATTATACTGAAATACATACAATTTGAGTATATACTTTCAAAGTAACCGTAATTAGAGTCAATAATGTCCCAATAACGTTGAATATTTGAGGAAGGAACTGCGATCACCAGTAAACAACGGGACAAAATGCCGACACAAAATGAATCCAATGCGATAAGATCATTAGTGATGTTCCGATAATGAAAAAGCTTATCGGACCGATTTCCGATAACTGGAGGCACAATCGGCCGATTTCCGATTCCGATTCCGATGTTTATATATATTGTGCGTTTGTTCCTATAATGGACTTGTATATACCCAATGCACTCCATATCCCGCATAGTTTCAAAGCCAAATACATCAAAGAAATATATACACACTGTCGTGACAGTATTTCTGCCGACGTCGGTTGTGTGCTTCCTTTGATGTATACCGGTAGTTGTTTTGACAAAGAGATCAAAGGTGCCGACTCAGAGTAACGTTATGACCATGTGTGGAACACTTGCATGCGGAGTAAAAGTCTTGATTGAATACTTGTAAGTTGCAACAATGCATGGAATGGCGATGATTATTAACTAAATTTTGATTGATGGATAATAATTGCTGTCATATTTGTCTGAGATTTCCCAAGTTTCCATTGGTCACACCTTTTATCTTTTAACAACTCGGAAGCTTTTATAGTTCCGCCTGCTCAATTTTTGTTTCGCAAGTTCAACGTGGAGCTAAGCGTATTTCATAGCATACGTTGTACAGACGAAAAAGCTAATTATGCCCCTACTAACGTTGATCGTTATTGAAGACAGTTCTGATAACAACTGTATTAATTCATTCATTGTGTGCTTCAAGTTATTTACATAGCATGTGACGTCACATGACACGTGCTCTAGAGGAAGCCTCACTGTAATCAGGTCAGCTTTTTAATTAAAGCTTTCTTTGAATCTATTTCGTGTCAACGCGATTGAACCAATAACTTCATATTACACGGGATGTCGGGCATGTGTATTGTATTGCCATTCTTATAATATATCATCATATCAAACTGCTTTGATGATGCCAATGGCTTCTTTTTAGGCTGTTGCAACTGCGTTTTACATTCATGCAATACTACAGTTGTATTGCGTATGTTTATTAAAGCGTGCACATTGCGCTTAGATACTAGAACGTTTTTATTTATTTTGACAATCGGTAAAAGCCGATGTTCAACTGCGAGGTACGATTAATTTCCGATGGGCTATTATCGGCCGATGGCCGATTCCGATTCCGATTATCGGAACATCACTAAAGATCATAAAGATGATACAATTCGGTATTTAAAAAAATAAACACCCCCATATTCACTGTTCAATGTTCATCCCTTTCTGACATGTTTAAAACATATTTATCATATTATATGCATTATAGTATCTGAGAATTCAACCGCAAACAGCAAATTCACAAACAGTGGGCGTCCTTGACCTGACTGTGTAACAATTCTTGACACGTGCATGATTGACCCACATTCAATGACTGCGGTGTGATCGCTTTGATGTCTGTGATTGATGTTGCGACACAGTTTACAAGCTGCACATGGTTTGCCCAGATTACGTCACATCGGAATGTCCAGACGATCAAAGTGTTCATACTATTTACTTGGTTTAGTTTTCGACTGTCGGGCCAGGTTGCTGGTATTTGCATGCTCTGATACGACGTTTTTATGACATATTAAGCAGCGACATTTTTTGGAGTTGTCTCCAGTTAGACGCGTAAAATAACTCCAAACAGGGCTTTTTGTTGTACCCTGTTCGTTATTTTGTTTGGCCATGTTTTGAAAAAGAACAAAAACAGTCGCCTACGATATTATAACAACACATATCTGAGACGAAATGGACACATTCCGATATAATATTGATCAGAGAGGACGATAATTTGATAACAATATCAACTACCAAGTACCTGGGGAGGTATAATAAGTCGATTTATCCACCGCTCACTACGTCTATTGACTACATAAAGCCTGCCTAATAAACGTTACGTTTATTACGTCAATGTAGCTTTATTAGGTTAGTACTACTTTTATGACGTAAATTGATATGCAAATTGCGCAGGTAACTAGGGACGTCAACCGGCCTTAATGACGTCATTGTGATTTCAGAACGTTTTTATCGTGTATAATTCACTAAAATAATTCGTAAAATGATATATGTTTTAGCTCTAAAACATATATAAATCATCAGAACAAGGTCTGCTTATAATAAATGTAAAAATGCCAACGAACTATTTCGCTCTAAGCTGCACTCCTGTTTTCCCACGTCATGAATGCTAATTGGTTTGCTTGACCTAATAAATGTAATGGCGTCATCGAAGTAACGAATTTAAAACTGAGGAAAATGACAGATTTACCTCACAAAAGGCAAGTTTTGTGCGATGGATAAATAAAATATGTAGCTAATGTCGTCGATTAAACTGTTTATGTCCATTCGGGGGATTTGGCATCTATTGGACTCGGCAAAACCTCGCCCAATAGATGCTCAAATCCCCCTCACGGACATAAACATTTTAAGCAACGACACTAGCTACATATTCTATATTTAAGTGAAAAATAAACATATAAAAAAAAAACGTAATGTCGGTTTGAGCAGAATCGCGTCGGTCGGTTTTCGGTTTATTGTCAAAAACCGAAACCGAGTTGTTTTCTCGGATAACCGCCCATCACTAGGAGCTTCGCTGGTGCAGCATTAATGATCATGAGCAATTTCCTATATACACGAGTTTCCCATAGGGAGCCTTGGTTATATATAAGGGAATTCACTGGCTGTCAAGGTAAATATTGTTAGGCATGGTTTAATAGTTAGCTAGATAAAGACTAATAATAGACCTGTAAACTTGAGAGAACATTGCCCGTTTTGCTCTTTTACACATGCCCAGTTCACTTTATTTCCTTTATCATGATTCACATGACACGATACGATATGCGTATCATTTGCAAGTGTATTGTGACACATGTATCGATTTCATGATGAATCGTTACAGTCCCACTAAACACCAAACTTGCATCTGAATACAAAATAAAAGTATATCGTACCCAAATTCTAGCACTGGATTAGCAACTTATTTATCAACATTACTTGAACATCCCTATAAATGAATAAATGGGAATAAACTCAATAAAGGAACTACTCTTCAGTGAGTATACAATTAACTCTTACTATACTAAATGAATCCTCCCACTCAGTTATAAAAGTACATTGGAATGGCGTTTTATTCATTTGGAGGGGTGTTCAGGTAACAACAAGCAGATAACAGACAGAAAAACAGATTATACGAGAGCAGAAGGATTCATATTCATTGGTGGAAATGTTCAGGCAATAAGTTCAACAAACAATCTATGGTTGTTTGTTGAACTTATTATCTGAACATTTCCTAAGGGAACTACTAGTGAATGAATGTTTTTAATGTGAAGGGTTAATATAAAAAAAAGTTTTAGTAGGATGGTGAATGTCCAGAGTATCACGGGAGAAAATATTTCTTCCCAGAAAGTTTTATATGCATTCCGGGGTATAACTTTAAAAAAGTTTCTATCAGTTTAAAGTGATGTGAAACACCCCAGTAGGGCGATCAAATAGAAATGGAGAATAATCTTGTTCAAAGTAGTATTTTTCTGAAATATTATATCCAAAGAGACAGCACACATGGTCATTCTTTAATATATATTAATTAAATGCAGTGATTCTCGATGGCGAAATCGTTTTCGTTAGTTTATCGTCGATAGATGCGTCCCGAATCGAGTAGTAAATAGTTAGAATTGAGCGTTGTTCAGACAAGGTTTTATATGGAGTGGTACGGTCGATTTTCTTCAGATTTTCTGCGATGTTAGTAGAATCTTACATCCCTCCAATTTGTATAGCGCCCACAATACAATCTTATCAGTTTCACGCAATCGAACAAGTACTTAATATGTCTTTAATAATATGAATTTATTTAGAATTTCTTATTACATCCACGGGACAGTTTTAGTCCAAATTAGGGACTATTTTTAGAACAGAAATATATGCGAAAACATACATTGCATACCAAGTAGGACAACTCAATATTGTTAGCAGCCTCCATCAAGGCAAATTATATTTCAACTATAGATTGTATGATTGAAATAAACCACTTGATTATGACAAATAATATACCTAGTCTAGTGTTGAAACTATTAATCGACTAGTCGAAATCGATGCGATTATTAAATTAGTCGATCCCGAAATCTGCTAGTCGACTAGTCTGGGGAAAAAGCAGTACCTATGGGCTATCATGACAGCAGTGCCATTGCACGGCCATATTATCATGTAATCTGTAACAGTTAACACATATTAACTTCTTAAAGCCTTATTAGCTCAACTTACTTTTGTAAGTTTGAGCTATTGCCATGGTTTGGCGTCCGTCGTCCGTGTGTCCGTCAACAATTTCCTTTGGCGCGGGCTACAGGTTGTACCTTTGGTCTGATCTTCATGAAATTTGTCATGAATGTTGACATTGACATGTAGATGGGAACGAGTCATTTTGGGGTCATTCGGCCAAAAAACATGGCCGCTGGCAGCCATCTTGGATATCAAGATTCAATCTATTGGCGCGGCCTACAGGTCGTACTGTTCATCTGATCATCATGAAATTTGTCATTGATGTTAATAATGACATGTAGATGGGAACAAGTGATTTTGGGGTCGTTCGGCCAAAAAACATGGCTGCCAGCAGCCATCTTGGATTTTACTCTTTGCATGACTAAATCCTTTGGCGCGGGCTACAGGTCATTGTTTTGGTCGGAAGTTTATGAAATTTGTCATGGATGTTAACACTGTCATGTAGATGGGAACGAGTGATTTTGGAGTTGTTCGGCCAAAAAACATGGCTGCCAGCAGCCATCTTGGATTTTACTCTTTGCATGACTAAATCCTTTGGCGCGGGCTACAGGTTGTACCTTTGGTCTAATCTTTATGAAATTTGTCATGAATGTTGACATTGACATGTAGATGGGAACGAATCATTGTGGGGTCATTCGGCCAAAAAACATGGCCGCTGGTGGCCATCTTAGATTTCAAAATTCAATCCATTGGCGTGGGCTACAGGTCGTACTGTACGTCTGATCATCATGAAATTTGTCATGGATGTTAATATTGACATGTAGATGGGAACGAGTCATTTTGGGGTTGTTCGGCCAATAAACATGGCCGCCAGCAGCCATCTTGGATTTTACTCTTTGCATGACTAAATCCTTTGGCGCGGGCTACAGGTTGTACCTTTGGTCTAATCTTTATGAAATTTGTCATGAATGTTGACATTGACATGTAGATGGGAACGAATCATTGTAGGGTCATTCGGCCAAAAAAACATGGCCGCTGGCAGCCATCTTGGATATCAAGATTCAATCTATTGGCGCGGCCTACAGGTCGTACTGTTCATCTGATCATCATGAAATTTGTCATTGATGTTAATAATGACATGTAGATGGGAACAAGTGATTTTGGGGTCGTTCGGCCAAAAAACATGGCTGCCAGCAGCCATCTTGGATTTTACTCTTTGCATGACTAAATCCTTTGGCGCGGGCTACAGGTCATTGTTTTGGTCGGAAGTTTATGAAATTTGTCATGGATGTTAACACTGTCATGTAGATGGGAACGAGTGATTTTGGAGTTGTTCGGCCAAAAAACATGGCTGCCAGCAGCCATCTTGGATTTTACTCTTTGCATGACTAAATCCTTTGGCGCGGGCTACAGGTTGTACCTTTGGTCTAATCTTTATGAAATTTGTCATGAATGTTGACATTGACATGTAGATGGGAACGAATCATTGTGGGGTCATTCGGCCAAAAAACATGGCCGCTGGTGGCCATCTTAGATTTCAAAATTCAATCCATTGGCGTGGGCTACAGGTCGTACTGTTCGTCTGATCATCATGAAATTTGTCATGGATGTTAATATTGACATGTAGATGGGAACGAGTCATTTTGGGGTTGTTCGGCCAATAAACATGGCCGCCAGCAGCCATCTTGGATTTTACTCTTTGCATGACTAAATCCTTTGGCGCGGGCTACAGGTCGTAGCTTCGATCGGAACATCATGAAATTTGTCATGGATGTTAACAATGACATGTAGATGGGAACGAGTGATTTTGGGGTCGTTCGGCCGAAAAACATGGCTGCCAGCAGCCATCTTGGATTTTACTCTTTGCATGACTAAATCCTTTGGCCGGGCTACAGGTCGTACCTTTGGTCTGATCTTTATGAAATTTGTCATGAATGTTGACATTGACATGTAGATGGGAACGAGTCATTTTGGGGTCATTCAGCCAAAAAACATGGCCGCTGGCAGCCATCTTGGATTTCAAGATTCAATCCATTGGCGCGGGCTACAGATCGTACTGTTCGCCTGATCATCATGAAATTTGTCATTGATGTTAATAATGACATGTAGATGGGAACGAGTGATTTTGGTGTCGTTCGGCCAAAAAACACATCGCCAGCAGCCATCTTGGATTTTACTCTTTGCATGACTAAATACTTTGGCGCGGGCTACAGGTTGTACCTTTGGTCTAATCTTTATGAAATTTGTCATGAATGTTGACATTGACATGTAGATGGGAACGAGTCATTTTGGGGTCGTTCTGCCAATAAACATGGCCGCCAGCAGCCATCTTGGATTTTACTATTTGCATGACTAAATCCTTTGGCGCGGGCTACAGGTCGTACCTTTGGTCTGATCTTTATGAAATTTGTCATGAATGTTGACATTGACATGTAGATGGGAACGAGTCATTTTGGGGTCATTCGGCCAAAAAACATGGCCACTGGCAGCCATCTTGGATTTCAAGATTCAATCCATTGGCGCGGGCTACAGATCGTACTGTTCGTCTGATCATCATGAAATTTGTCATTGATGTTAATAATGACATGTAGATGGGAACGAGTGATTTTGGGGTCGTTCGGCCAAAAAACATGGCTGCCAGCAGCCATCTTGGATTTTACTCTTTGCATGACTAAATCCTTTGGCGCGGGCTATAGGTTGCCTTTGGTCTAATCTTTATAAAATTTGTCATGGACGTTGACATTGACATGTAGATGGGATCGAGTCGTTTTGGGGTCATTCGGTCAAAAAACATGGCCGCCAGCAGCCATCTTGGATTTTACTCTTTGCATGACTAAATCCTTTGGTGCGGGCTACAGGTCGTAGCTTTGGTCAGATGGTCATGAAATTTGTCATGAATTATAACAATGACATGTAGATGGGAGCGAGTCGTTTTGGGGTCATTCGGTCAAAAAACATGGCCACCAGCATTTTACTCTTTGCATGACTAAATCCTTTGGCATGGGCTACAGGTCATACCTTTGGTCTGATCTTTATTAAATTAACACTGACATGTAGATGGGAACGAGTGATTTTGGAGTCGTATTTTACTCTTTGCATCACTAAATCCTTTGGCGCAGGTTAGACATTTCAATTACCATACCGGCCGGTGGATAAATCGCATCGTTGGATAAGTTGCATTGAATTTTGAAGCTTAAAATGTTGCCTTTTGGCTCTTTCTGTTGTATACGTCGCACCTATTTCAGTGGCTTGTAAGGGAACATCAAAATGACAGATTGACCTGGATTTAGAGTTATTTAGAGCAGAGGAAATGTTTTTTGTAAATAGAATTTATCACAGACGTAAAAATGAACGAACATTCCACCAATGCTTCCGGTATTCCCAATGTGATTTGGGGGAATTCCCAAGCAGGGGAGATAACATTGGTTCACTTTCATTAGGAGTGTGTGGGAACATGGATTATAAAACTTATTATATCTTTCTTTTTGCGCCAGTCCCTGATTATTTTCTCGCTAACACCAAACTCGTTCTGCGGGCCGATTACCATGTTCATTTGCGAATTTTATCACTTTCAACTTGTATGAACTTTCGTAACTTAGACGTTTCCTTTTGATGCCACGTTTATCCATTTTGAATTCGAAGAAAACTGATAGGTATAATGAAGCACGATGTCGTTTGAATAGTTTTAAGGTATGAGGAAAGACACAAAATATCCTATCATTTATAGGAATATAAAACTGAGACTCGGCTTACTGTTGTTTTAGGATAATGGCCTCGTTAATTTAGTTGTCGCCTAATTGTCGCGAAGCATGAATGAAAACGCTTTGGGCTAATAGTGATGCAATGCACTCTTCAGTATTAAGTGTCAACTACTCAACGTGGGGATTAAATGTTATGCGTACACGGTACAGCATAAAATAATGTTTATGTAATATAAACAGGAGTTCGCACATAAGCCTCATTAAAATATGAGAACACGCTGTCCAGACATGCATTTAGAGTCTTTAGGGCATTAAATAAACATTCCGATGTGACGTCATCTGCTAGAAGTTTGCAGACATCAAAGAGATCATACCGCAGTCATTGAATGTGGGTCACTCATGCACGTGTTACACAGTCAGGTCAAGGACGCCCACTGTTTGTGAATTTGCTGCTGTTTATAATTGCGGTTGAATTCTTAGATATTAATACATATAATACGATATATATGTTTTAAATGTCGGACAGGCAATAAAATAAAGACAAAGTACATATGAGGATGGGTATTTATTTATTTTTTGTATACCGAATTGTATTATTTTATCGCGTTGCAGTTAGTTTGCGTCGGCATTTTGTCCCGTTATTTACCTGTGATCGCAGTTGATTCCTCAAAATTCGGCTGAAAATATGCCCCTCATTGACTTACCGATCTATAAGTCGCAGAAGGATTTTAATAGGGCAAATTGGGTTAAAAAGATGCGACTTATCCACCGGCCGGTACGGTAGCACCTTTCCTATTCCTCCATTTACTGTCAACCATTAAATTATTCCCCTACCTAAGTTGAGCTACAGTGTCATTGACACTTTCATTGCATTGTTCCTTTAACGATGCCACTGCCAGTCATGCAAGGGCGGTGAACTCCATGACCTGAACTGAACCCAATGTATGCACTTGTAGGCGCAGTTTCTTTTATGTTGATCATCAAAGACATGTTCAAAGTGTTGCTGCCGACTGAACACTGTCTAGATCCATGGGACGCAATTGACCAGTGATAACTTCTCACTATCGCACGTGTAATACTAGAGTAATGATGCAACAAAATGGCTTCAATGATATACGAAACATAATTTGCGACAAGTCAAGCTGGTAAAGCCAACTAGGTAACTGGATAAATTCTAGATCATTCTTATACCCATACCCCCCAACCCCCCGCGACACATGAGGCGCCAAGTCAGAGAGACAATAGAACACACCTGACATCTCGTTAGCGAGACTTACGAACGAGACTTGCCTATTTATTTCCAGGTTACCGGCGGCAATTTTTGTTTAAATAAAATGTTTTTATTACCTGCATTCCCCAAACTGTGAGATTATATGGAGGTTGCAGGAAAGCCGGGTTTAATACATAAAATTGGGAGACTCACCGGCAAAACGGAGATTACATAGTTCACGTGCTTTCCGTTTGAATGTTCTGACACGGAAGAGTTGGATACTCGAAAATGCGATGCCACATGGCCCATTTTATATGTCATATGGGCATAGAAACGGGAACTCTTAGTCGACTAGTAGTCGATTACCTCTGGCGACTAGTCGATTCCTTAAAATCGTTTCAACACTAACCTAGTCTTCAGTTTTATCTGTATTTTGTTCAAGTCTGAGTTTAGTGTGCCTGTCATTTGCAGAATGAGGTCCCCAGAGGGTGAATTTAGTGATGCTATCTTGCATAGTTGGCTAGCATCACTAAATTCACACTCTGGGGACCCATTCTGCTTTGGCCTCATCTTCTCTGGAAAGTTTCTTTATAATCAAATTTCTATTGAAACTTCTTCACTTAGATTATATTTCTTTTTATGTTTACCCATACCATATAGTGTCAACGTCCGGAATGACCACTGGTCGTTCGTCCGTCTGTCTGTTCGTCCGTCTGTCCGTAGACGCTTTACGCATAATGCGATAACTAAAACATTTTCTATGTGATCGGAACCAAAATTGGTATGTGAGATTCTCAGCCCAAAATACAGATCGAGTTCGAATATGGGTTGATCCAACTATCTTTAACTGAGTTATGGCCCTTTTTCGAAAAAATATATTCACTCAAAAAAAAAAAAAAAACATTTTTAAAGTTAAACAAATTTGAAAAACTAACACCATTATAACTCTGCCAAGGGTACCCCGAGTCACCACACCAAATTTGGTTTAAATCGGTGCATAATCTTGTGTTATGTACTTGTAAATTTGTTTGGAGCGACTTTAAACCCAATTCATCAATTCCATCCCATGCCTTTGGACTACTTAGCTATTGATAAGGCGATTTTATTTTCTGATGTCTCTTATGCCAATGTGCAAATAAAGAAAGCTATGTATATCACTGAGTATATCACTCGACAGATGGCCTGAGGTCATTATAAATGTTATTGATTGAACAGAGATGCCAGCATCAATATAAACAATGTCTGTGATTTGTTGACAGCTCTGCTATATAATTGATGTTAATGGGTTAGCAGTGAGGTGTTTTTATCTTGATGGGTGTTGGTAAACTTAAATTTGACTCTCTTAACCCAAGTATTCCATGTCCAGGTCACCTTTTTCACATTTAACCCAAGGCTGTGGTGGTGCAGCATTACAGATCCTGTACCAGAGCATTCTCTTATATACATGTGAGTGACCCATAAATTCCAATAATTTGTGTTATGTACATTTGTCTATAATAGTACATAACAGTATACTCTATAATTCAACGTCAAAACTCTCATTTATGATTCCGATCATAGTAATTTACTATCACCAAGGGATAGGTTAACATCTGCCGATCGTGATCGGCCTCTCGTTTAGTTTAGTTATCCCCAAATTGGCAGACAATACATTGCATAATCGAGGTTCCCAATGGGTGTACATCACAATATTCAGCTTTGGGAACTTCAATCTGAGTCTTTGTCTCCCATAGTAGTTGAGGCCATGCAGAATGAGGTCCCAATAGGGTGAATTTAGTGATGCTAGCCCACTGTGCAGCATAGCGTCACAAAATTCACCCTCCGGGGACCACATTCTGCATATGACAGGCACACTAAATTCAGGCTTGATGTTCAATTGTTGTAAATGGTGGCTCGGAAGAGATAGACAATCTTTAAGTTTTGTATTTACTGTAAAATTCTTCCAGGCTATGCTCAAGAAAACTCTCGATGACATGGAGGATAAAGATGTTGAGCTAAACTCATCGAAGCGCATCCTTGAGGAGCAAGAGTTTGAGATTCAGGAATATAGGGATGAGTTATCAGCAACAGAGCGTGAAAACAACGTCCTGAGAAAGCGCATGGATTTATTGGTCGATGAAGCTGACGTCACAAGGTGAATATAGATAGGTCCTCGTAGATAAGCCCACCCCCATTTTTGAGCATTTGGAAGGTGAATACAATCACGTCTTTCTATCCTGTAGAATAGGAGAAGATACTCAAGCACATCTGTGCTTTTATTATTTTTTCCAGTTGTTTTTCTTATAAAAAAATAAATATGTATAACAGTATATACTTGTGTTAATATTGTATTATATGGACATCTTATTCTACACTTAGTTGTTGGATCAATCAAAGAGGTATCAAATCAATAAAATCAAAGTATAGGTCACTTACTGTTCACACCTCTATCAGAGTAAATCCAATGGGATGGGGAGTAATGACTTGGTGTGTTTGTAGGATCCTTTGATAATGCAGAAGAGTGATGTATGTTCACCGCATCTCACTGTTGTGTTTTTATAATAATGAGCTTGATTAATAAGCATTAGTGTAACTAATTAATTTGTGAACTCATCATACAACCCTATTGTGTTTACAAATTAATCCCCAAATTTACAACCTTATTCAAATTGATCCCAAATGTATCTGTCCATCACTATTTATTGTCATTTGATTTTATCTTCTTTATAATATAAATAAAACACATTATTATCTTTATTCAATACAAAACATGGTATTGGTATAAAATATGACTGTAGGTCGGCACCTGAAGGCGAACTGTATTTTTGCACAGGGGGGTCCTCCTCAGTAAGCCCAGTACCCACTTTTTTAGCAAAAACGTGGACTAGCCCCCCCAGGGCTTACTGACGGGTTTATACAGTATATCAAAGCATCATGATTTATAGTTCATAATTCAATGCATCATGTACTTCATCTTAAATTAAAATACTGGTATTCATAAAATATTTGGTAGGTCATTTCATAATCATTGGCTTCCAAATTTTGCATCCTGATGTGCGTATAAACATGAGGGTCTGTATTATTGTGTGCACAGCCCAATTAAATGAATACCTGTTAACTATTTCTTTACTAAATGCTCATTGACGATTAGTTCCCTCAGGAAATTTACAGGCCGTTTGTTGAACTTAATATCTGAACATTTTGCACCAATTATTAGGAATCCTTCTGACCTTCTTTTTGAGAAGTACATGTACTGCACACCGATCACGGCCGCATGTCTAAAAGATTTGAGAAACAAAATTTTGCTGCAATCTGCTTATCAGTTGGTTATCTATTGACTTATATTTTAGGCTGCATTCAACCACCCAAAACAGATATTTGTATATATTATTATATCCATGATTAAATATTACTTTTGTACCGATTGATAAAGACAATGTGTTTTTGTTATATTAATGAAAACATATTAAATCAACCTGAAAATTTAAGACAGTACATGCAACTCTTGAGTACATGCAACAAGTTCAAATTTCTTCTGGAAATGCAAGCAAATTCTACAATTTCTAAATATGTTTCCATTCTTTTATAGCTTTATAACTGAATGGGAGAATCCATTTAGTATCGACAAGGTTAATTATAGCCATAATATATAACAATAATGAGTATAAGACCTGTGATAAACAACACGACCACAATTTTCTAACCTGTTATGATTTTGTTCTGTAATTGTCTATCATTTTTGTTTACCCCGCCCCTATAATTGTCTATTATTTGGAAATTAACAGCTAACCAACTCTTTCTCTTTTTATGAATACATTACAGGTCGGAGCGTGATGTTTTCAGTGCTGAGAGGGAGGCTCTGATGAAGCAGTTAATAGAGGTCGAGATGGATGGACAGGCCGCATCAAAACAAATCGGTGAATTGAGAGATTCCTTCAGGAGACTCAGAGAGGTATGTTGTCATGGTGATAATTAATGTCAAATTAATTAAATTTTTAGCAAAAGCAATAAAATTTGCCGTATGCAATCATGTTTTTAATAATGCAAATTTTTGCAATTGAAGATATTTTGATTTAGAAATATCATAACTTCTGGGTTACCAAATTGTCGCCCTATCTTTACAGATGTGATCTTGGTTTTATTCGGTTATAAAATTTACACTTTGCGATTATTATTTTCATTGTGAAAGCTTCTATTTGAACACATATGCAGCCTTGTTAATTAGCGTTGGCTAAGTCGAGGCAAATACCTAGCCAAAAAAAAATTTGTAGGCAATTTTTAAGCCAAGGCAAATTTTCAAGCTTAGCCGATGTTTTGTGCAAAATTTAAACAAATTGCTGGAGACATTGCCTGTCACACTGTGGAAGTCTGCAGACAGCAAAAATTAACTAACTTGGGCATGTATCATCGGATTGTGTTGTGCTTTGGTGTATTGGTAGCCCAGTTTAAGGGGACAGGATACCCACTTCTTGGATGTAGAAAAAAAAAATCCATTGCCCACTCTCTAAACTGAGCGTCGGGCATATGCCATGCTTGGCATTACATTTGTTTATTTATTGGTGGCAATAAATGGGACAAGGCGCTAAATTAGAAACAAGCTATTTTTGTTGGTTATATATTTCCAAGGCTTGTGTTGAAACTATCTCCTAATTTTCTGTAGGAGAACAGGATATCAGCATCTGACTCGGCTAAATTAGCTAAGACCAAGGATCTGTTGATGGAGAAACTCGCTGACTTTGAAGCAACCAATAGAACGCTGAGGAGACTGCTACGCGAACAACATCGGCAGGAAGCGGCTGCAATCAGGTTAGACGAACAGCGTGATATCCTCCTCAGAAGACTCACAGATGCTGACAAAACTAATGATGTATGTATAGACAGGGTTTCAGCTGGAGGTGTAGTGGTCCCTTTCCCCTGGCACAAATTTCCCCTCTGCCATATTCCCCTACATGATCCACAGATTAATGCATACAACACCTTGTTACTGCCACTAAATAAGACCAACGGAATGATAAACGAAGATAAAAATTTTTACCAGTTAATGCTATTCACTAGTGAACCATTTTGTGAAAAACAAAAATGCTTTTTCAGAGCTACACACATCGACAATTACCACCTTATTCGGAAAGATTTACAGTCCTCGAAATTGGCCATGGCAATAAGCAATGTCATGGGAAATTCCGTGGCAACATGTGGAATGCCACAGCAATAAATTTGCCATGGGACATTTTTCCTAATTTCGAGGGCTGGATATAGAAGTTGTCATAGCTAAAAGCCACGTGGTTGATTGTGCCTGGTTACGGCCCGTGATTACGTTCTCAATTAACATTCTGTTCTGATTTATGATTATGTAGACCAGATTCAGATGTTAGCCACTGAACGTTGATCAGGAATAATTCATGGTATAAAATTTGTTTCATGAATGTAGTGAAGTCGTACCGTACACAGAAATAAATTGTGAATTTTAACAGTTTCCTCTACTGTGTAGTATGGGCAGTATGAAAAATTGTCAATACGCTTATTTTACCTGCGGATTTAACCCTTTCATGACTGGAGCTTCCTAAAATTTTGCAAAAATCCTGTGCCAGTGCATTCTCTTATATAAATGTGAGTCTCCCATAGAGAATAGTGTATAAATGGTCCCGGAGATAAGGGACCCTGTAGAGAATGGGATCTTTAATGTTGCACCAATGCAGCTCCCTTCATGAAAGTGTTAAATCCCTCCAAATAATAGACCATTCCAATGTATACTTACTTTAATAATTGGCTGAAGAATCCATTCAATACAGAAAGGGTTCAAAGTAATAAAGCTGTATTGTTTGAGCATGCCTGTACTCCTGAGAAAGTTCTGTCAATATTTCAAAGTTTTCACATGTTCTTGAGCACTTTGACAACAAACACTTTGCTACCTATGCTTTAAAGGTACTCAATCCGATCAGACAGTCCCCATATCATCAAGTTACAACAACAACAACATTTCTTCGAAATATGCTTTATTTATCAGAATCGATTAAAATACAACAAAATAATGCTAACCACTGTCAACTATGGTATAAAATTTCCCAAAATATGTTTATCAACGAAATATCGCCGTATTATCACTTGATTATCACGAAATTACCACTTGATTTTAGAGTTATCCATCTTCATCCGCAATTTGGTCGGTTTGACGAATATTTGCTAGGCAGAAAAAATTACACATCTCAAGAAATAAATGATTTCAAAAATCGATATCTGATCACTCTGATCTTTTTTTATTAGTTCCTCGACTCGACTCGAATCAGATTTGTTTTATCCCCAAAGCCAAAGAAATAGTAATATAAAGGTGTTTAACCCTTTACCCAACAGAACGGCCCTGTGCCAATGCATTCTCTTATATATGCGAGTCGACCATAGGTCGCCCGCATATATAAGAGAATGCATTGGCTTAACATATTAAAAATGATAAAATTGTCAAAGAATGTAGAAAAATATTATAAAAATTGTTGAAAAATGTAAGAAAAAATTATAAAATTGTTAAAGAATGTAAGAAAAAATCGTAAAAAGTGTTAAAAAAAGATTTTTTTTAGGCCAATGCATTCTCTTATATATGCGAGGCGACCTATGGTCGACTCGCATATATAAGAGAATGCATTGGCACAGGGCATAACTGTAACCATCACAATGTGGTCAATGAACCGGGCGTGGCTGACACCTAACGTACAATGGCAAATAATAGATTTCCCCTAGTTATATATAGTGGTTTCATCGAGTCTGGTTGACAATATAATATTATTGTATTATCCTGAATTACATCTCCTTATATAAATTTCGATAACAATTTATGGATTAATTTGTTGGACCTTAATAACTGATTGGGATTGAGTGTAACAGATTGTAATTTGGAGTTGAAATGGATTATGTAGATAGTAACTGTTGCAGTGACCATCCCATACGTTTCAAAAATACTTTATATATACAAATTCATTTATATGTGTATATGTGTGTATTCGGAAAGATTGTGATTGTATATGTTAAAATGTGACAAATGTATCCCAGATATAGAACGTAAACCAAACAAAAAGTGTAGATGGAAGAAAATTTGAAGCCGTTTTGCCGGAAATATTCAACCAACATTCATGTATATTGCTGTTCATGTTATTTTTATTCTCATATCTACAACATGTAAGTTTCACACATATATTAGCTACAAAAAACTGCCTGCTATCACCCCCTTAGGTCCTTTGGGCCACACCAGCATCATGCTATTAGGATTGATCGTGTATAGCCCAATACTTGCCCTTAATGTGTCTGATTCTTGGATACGGATTTTTATTCCGTGTTCATATTGTAATGATTAGTCTGGAAACATATAGGGCAAGAATTGGGTCGTACTACGGTAGAGCTTTCAAGGGGACAAGAGACAAACCATTAAGCCCATTGGCATCTTTGAATTTACTTTCATATATTACATTAAGGGCGCGAGGTATATCTCAGGAAATTGCGTTTTTGACAGTTGTAATGCACTTTATGCTTGATCTCAATTGCACACTGCCTTACCAAATTGCGTATAAATTTGAAATGATGTCGGAAAACTCAGGCATAACTGAAAGTATCGTGCGAAATACTATTGTTTTTGCATTGCATCTAAAACAACTATTAAAAACTAAATATTCCAAAATGAAAAATAAAACATATAGGGCGTTACTTCAGAAATACATGCGAAGGAAACATCGCGATGTTACAAATAGTATAACAAATCTTTCCAGAACTATTGCACTTACCATAATTGGATTAATAAGGCGAGCATTTGATATAAAAATTAATCCAGGTCCTACCGCAGATAACTATGAACAGACATTCTCCATTATGTGTTTGAATATACAAAGTTTGCTTCCAAAATTAGACGTTGTGGCGATAGAAGCATCTAGTTACGATATTGTCTCATTCACTGAAACCTGGCTCACTGAACAAACTTCGAATGCAGAACTGAGCATACTCGGGTTCCATGCCCCAGAGAGATTAAATAGACCCACATTAGGAGGAGGAGTGGCTGTGTATATAAAGGATTCGTACTATTTTAGGAGACGTGCTGATCTAGAAACTCCGGAAATCGAATGTATCTGGGTGGAAGTCATGCTTTCGTCGTCAACAAAGTTTCTACTTGGTACATTATATAAACCTCCAAATCTACCAGTAGATACATGGGAGAAAATATATTCAAATATAGATATGGCCCTTGGAGACAGGAAAGTTATTCGTCACGTGATTCTAACTGGCGACTTCAATTCCAATCAACTTCCATCTGAATCAAAATATGTCAAATATATTCGTAATCGATTCGGAATGGAACAGTTAATCAAAGATCCAACTCATTTTACAGAGAGTTCATCTTCTCTCATAGACTTATTTTTAACAAACCAAGGACAATTTGTTAAACATAGCGAAGTTATTGACCCTTTCTTCTCAGATTTGACTCGATTTCACTGTCCAATAGTGATGTATTTGAATTTTCGTATAGAGAAATCGAGTGGAATCGTGAAAAGGAAGGTATGGGACTACTCAAGAGCAGATTATAATGCAATGAATGCCGAATTTGAAAATTGGAATTACAAGAAAGAACTATCTAATACCCCATACATCGAATTAGCGAATATATTGACAAATAAAATAAATGAAATAACATTGCAATATATACCAAACAAACAAGTAACTACTCGCCAAAATGAAAAAGAATGGATGAATAACGAAATCCGTGGTATGATAAGGCAGAGAAAACGATTATACAAGGCAGCCAAACGGAAATGTTCTCATGATGCTTGGGCAAAATATAAATCACAACGAAATTCTGCTATTTCGGCTATCAGACGGGCCAAACAATCTTATTGCGCCAAAACCCAAAGTATATTGGGAAGTTGCTTCACTGAATCCTCACTTTGGTGGAAAACTTTGAATAAATTAATGAAACCGGAACCTAAGCCTATACCAGCACTCATATTTAACGATGAATTGATAAATGACAACTTACAAAAAGCCAACACCTTCAACAAATACTTTTGTTCAATATCGTCATTGCCAAACGAAAGGGAGATAGAGTTACCTCGCTTTGACCAGTTAACAGAAAGCGAACTAAGTGACATAGAAATCGACGACGAACTTGTTCACAAATGCCTACGGTCAATTAAGACGTCAAAAGCCTCCGGTTATGATGGCATAAGCCCAAAAGTATTGAAAAACTGTGCCTCTTCCTTAACTGCACCATTAAGATTTATTTTTAATATTTTTTTAAAACATGCATACTTTCCCATTGAGTGGAAGAAGGCAAATGTATGTCCAATCTTTAAAAAAGATGACCCTTGTATACCGTCAAACTATCGCCCTGTTTCCCTTCTGAGTTGTCTCTCTAAAATCTTTGAAAAATGCATATACCGTCGTCTGTCAGACTATTTGCGTGAACACAAATTGTTGTCCGATCTGCAATCAGGGTTTACTCCCAACGACAGTACTGTGTTTCAATTAATCGACATATACCACTATATCATATCATCACTAGATGAGGGGAAAGAAATAAGATATGTCTTTTGCGATATAAGTAAAGCTTTTGATAAGGTCTGGCATCGAGGACTGCTCTTTAAATTGAAAAGAATGGGAATAACAGGAAATATGTATAAACTTCTTGAGAATTACTTGGAATCTAGAGAGCAAAGAGTTACAATCAATGGGGTGAGCTCTAATTGGATGCCTGTTTCAGCTGGAGTCCCCCAGGGGTCCTTACTTGGCCCTCTGCTATTTTTGGTCTACATAAATGATATTGTTGGAGGGATAACTAGCAATATTCGCCTATTTGCGGATGATACTTCCCTTTTTCTTGCCGTTGAAGACCCCACCCTTGCTGCCAACGTAATGAACCAAGATATACAGCGAATATATGAATGGTCGCAAATCTGGGCCGTTAAATTTAATCCATTGAAAACAGAGTCTATCTTAGTATCACGGAAGAATATTATTGAAGATCATCCACCCCTTAGGATGGCAGGTGAAGATATCATAGAGGTGACTGAACATAAGCACCTAGGACTGACATTTAACGATGAAGGGAAGTGGAAAAATCACATCGAAGATATTGAAGAGCTAGCCTCACAACGATTATACATACTTAGGAAGAATAAATATGCCCTAGATAGGAGAACATTAGAACGAATTTATCTATCATTTATATGCCCCGTCTTGGAATATGCTTCCCCTGTGTGGGACAATTGCACGGCTGAAGAATCACAATTATTAGAAGATATACAATATGAAGCAGCACGTATAATAACGGGGGCTACTAGGAGTTGTAATAGGGATGAATTATTGGTAGAAATTGGATGGCAGAAACTATCGAAAAGGAGAGAAAAATCAAAACTTGCTCAATTCTATAAAATGACGAGAAAATCAACCCCACAATATCTATATAACTATGTCCCAAGGGATTCAACAACTTCAAGTGGATACCCATTCAGGCACGATAACTTAAGACGTCCCTTTTGCTTTTCTACCTCTTTACAAAAATCATTCATACCACATGCTATTAAACTTTGGAATGAATTATCAGACGAAGCGAAAATGTGCGAAACGGTTTCCGAATTTAAACAATTCCTGAATAAAGATTGTATAGAACCTCCACAATTCTACGAGTATGCATATACACGGCAAAGTCAAGTAATCCACTGTCGAATCCGTCTCGAATGCAGTAATCTGAATGATCACTTGCACCAAAATCACTTACAGGATAATTCCGATTGTACTTATTGTGGCCTGACAGAGACAACTGAACACTTCTTCTTATACTGTCGAAAGTTCACGAACGAACGAACGATATGCTTCCAAGGTCTTCATAACAGACCATGTTTAAATGATCTTATTAAAGGATCTCAGTCATTAACACTAGATCAAAACATCGATATCTTCGCAAAAGTACAGAAATATATTCTACTTACAAAAAGATTCGCGACTAACTGAGAGAAAACAAACTATGCTATCAACAATGCGGCAACCCTTGTCTCATTGAACGGGTTGGTGGGGACCATATGGGCGCTGAGGGGTGGGCAGGCAGGAAGCTATATATATCCATTATTAATTCGCAGTCAACATAACTCACTTAGATATTAATGATAAACCAGTTATCACCCATGTGAATATCCAATGGGGAAATGACAAATATAAGCTTACAAAGCTTACAGTCAGATCCTTTTCTCATCTCTTATATGCTGGGACACACGTGTAAACATTTTGTAATAAATATATGTGTTGTAATTAAAATTGTATATGTATGTACACACTTGCTATTCAGAATAAAATATTGTTTACACTAATGAACCGGTTCCAATTGCAGCGACTGAAAAGAGATCTGTTGGACAAAGACTTCATGATGTCTGAGCTACAATCAAAGATAGGTGTTCAGGAGGTAAGTGCTGATTATTTTACAAGTGTTAACCCTTTACCCAACAAACCGGCCAAAACCGGCCAAATAAAGCTTCAACAGCCTAACATATCTTCGGTCTTTCTCAATAGAACCATACAAATATGGGTATCATTGGAACCGGCTCCTTGACCACATTGTGATAGTTACAGTTATGCCATGTGCCAATGCATTCTCTTATATATGCGAGTCGACCATAGGTCGCCTCGCATATATAAGAGAATGCATTGGCCTAAACAAAAATCTTTTTTTAACACTTTTTAACATTTTTTCTTACATTCTTTAACAATTTTATAATTTTTAATGTGTTAAGCCAATGCATTCTCTTATATATGCGAGGGGACCTATGGTCGACTCGCATATATAAGAGAATGCATTGGCACAGGGCCCTTCTGTTGGGTAAAGGGTTAATCAAATATTTCGGATATAATTATAAAATATCAAATTCCAAAACCATTTCCAATAGATTTCTCAATCTTATGTTCACATATTTGCATAGAACTTCGGTGAAATTCTGCTTATTTGAATAAGAATTTCATAGAATTTTTCTCATATATCTTGAAATATACTGTTCTTTTCGACAATTATTAAGAATATGATTAATTATCAGTGATTTCAATGAACTATGTACAACTAGTATGCTGATAAACATGGCTAGTATCTAATTACCGACCAGCCATTCCTGCTTTCATTTCAATTAAAAGGAAGAAAATTTAGTGCATTTCGTCTAAACGAATATTCAGTTAATCAAATAGAAAAACCCTTGCTCCAATGCTATGCTATTAAGTGGAATCGACTGTAGTTTGATAAATACATAAATAGAGGATCTCACATGAGTTCCTATTTTATACAGAATTTATCAACCGAGTTCACTAAATTCGATTTGAGCCGAGGTTTACCGAGGCTCAAATAGAATTTAGAGGACGAGGTTGATAAATTACATATAAAATAGGACGAGTGTGAGATACCTTTTATCACATGATCAAATAAACCCGAAGCAACGCGAAATATTCATCGAAAACAACAATTATAAAATACAGCGATCGCAAGTTATCTGAAGAACGCCGTGACGTCATCGCACGCACTGATATTAAACGTGTCTATTACCGATAATTATGAAACTGCTTTTATGGCCAAATTATGTGATAAAATAATTTCATTCAAACTCTTTTTGTCCCAGAAAGACATATCTAATTTTTAAAATGTAAGGACGTTAGATAAAACTTTGGACGTGGTGAGAGGAGTTATATTTACCCTTCCATGACTGGAGGTTCCTGAAATTTTGCGAAAAACCCTGTGCCAATACATTCTCTTATATATGCAAGTCTCGCATATATAAGAGAATACATTGGCCTAACAATATTTAATGTGACCGTGTAAGCCAGTACATTCTCTTATATATGTGAGGCTCTCTATGGGAGAATCACATTTTAAGAGAATGCATTGGCACAGAGTATTAATGCTGCACCAGTGCAGCTCCCATCATGAAAGGGTTAGAAGTATGACTTACTATAATTCATATTTTCAGCAATATATCCAGAAAATAGATTGAAAACAAGGTACAATTTGAAGCCACATAGTAGTTTGTGCTCCAAAATCCACCTATTAATAGTCGCTTTTTAATTTTTCTCAGTATCAAAATAGGTTGATAAATACCTGAACTTCCTTTCTACGAGCATGATATGCCTCAAAAAGACTCATTGAAGTCATAAAAATTACAACTCTGAACACAAATTTATGGGCCCCGTACAAAAATGGTGCCATATATATTCATTGGAATTCTGGAATCGGAATTTCCGGATAAGGTATATTACATTATCTGAACATGAAACTAATTTAAGACTTCACGCATTGCCTTAGTCATAGCAATTATGTAGTATCATAAATGTTTCACAGCGACGACAGCTTTAGATTTTCTTCCCATGGTCTACCGTTTATACGACTGCTGACTAAAATTCAACCGGCAGAAAAGAAACAATGTCAAATTTTTCAAACAATTTAAGAAACAAAACATGTAGTTTCAGCGCTATATCATTTGTTCGGGAAATCTTCGATTTATATATGATTGAAGATACAACTTGCCAAATTATGTATACAATTTTTGGGTTGCGAATGAGCCATTTTCGTTTAAACACATTTTTCTATTTTCACAGTCAGACATGCTGAATCTACGCAGTCTTCAGAGCAATGTGGAAGGAACCCGAGCTCATCTACAAAAACAACTCCGCACAAAAGAAGGGGACTGTAACAGAATGGCTGTACAGATAAGGGTGAGTGTCAGAATGGCTGTACAGATAAGGGTGAGTGTCAGAATGGCTGTACAGATAAGGGTGAGTGTAACAGAATGGCTGTACAGATAAGGGTGAGTGTCAGAATGGCTGTACAGATAAGGGTGAGTGTAACAGAATGGCTGTACAGATAAGGGTGAGTGTCAGAATGGCTGTACAGATAAGGGTGAGTGTAACAGAATGGCTGTACAGATAAGGATGAGTGTGTCAGAATGGCTGTACAGATAAGGGTGAGTGTCAGAATGGCTGTACAGATAAGGGTGAGTGTAACATAATGGCTGTACAGATAAGGGTGAGTGTAACAGAATGGCTGTACAGATAAGGGTGAGTGTCAGAATGGCTGTACAGATAAGGGTGAGTGTCAGAATGGCTGTACAGATAAGGGTGAGTGTAACAGAATGGCTGTACAGATAAGGGTGAGTGTAACAGAATGGCTGTACAGATAAGGGTGAGTGTAACATAATGGCTGTACAGATAAGGGTGAGTGTAACAGAATGACTGTACAGATAAGGGTGAGTGTAACAGAATGGCTGTACAGATAAGGGTGAGTGTAACATAATGGCTGTACAGATAAGGGTGAGTGTAACAGAATGGCTGTACAGATAAGGGTGAGTGTAACATAATGGCTGTACAGATAAGGGTGAGTGTAACAGAATGGCTGTACAGATAAGGGTGAGTGTCAGAATGGCTGTACAGATAAGGGTGAGTGTCAGAATGGCTGTACAGATAAGGGTGAGTGTAACAGAATGGCTGTACAGATAAGGGTGAGTGTAACAGAATGGCTGTACAGATAAGGGTGAGTGTAACAGAATGGCTGTACAGATAAGGGTGATTGTGTCAGAATGGCTGTACAGATAAGGGTGAGTGTAACAGAATGGCTGTACAGATAAGGATGAGTGTGTCAGAATGGCTGTACAGATAAGGGTGAGTGTAACAGAATGGCTGTACAGATAAGGGTGAGTGTGTCAGAATGGCTGTACAGATAAGGGTGAGTGTAACAGAATGGCTGTACAGATAAGGGTGAGTGTAACAGAATGGCTGTACAGATAAGGGTGAGTGTAACAGAATGGCTGTACAGATAAGGGTGAGTGTAACAGAATGGCTGTACAGATAAGGGTGAGTGTAACAGAATGGCTGTACAGATAAGGGTGAGTGTAACAGAATGGCTGTACAGATAAGGGTGATTGTGTCAGAATGGCTGTACAGATAAGGGTGAGTGTAACAGAATGGCTGTACAGATAAGGATGAGTGTGTCAGAATGGCTGTACAGATAAGGGTGAGTGTGTCAGAATGGCTGTACAGATAAGGGTGAGTGTAACAGAATGGCTGTACAGATAAGGGTGAGTGTGTCAGAATGGCTGTACAGATAAGGATGAGTGTAACAGAATGGCTGTACAGATAAGGATGAGTGTGTCAGAATGGCTGTACAGATAAGGGTGAGTGTAACAGAATGGCTGTACAGATAAGGGTGAGTGTCAGAATGGCTGTACAGATAAGGATGAGTGTAACAGAATGGCTGTACAGATAAGGGTGAGTGTGTCAGAATGGCTGTACAGATAAGGGTGAGTGTAACAGAATGGCTGTACAGATAAGGGTGAGTGTCAGAATGGCTGTACAGATAAGGGTGAGTGTAACAGAATGGCTGTACAGATAAGGATGAGTGTCAGAATGGCTGTACAGATAAGGGTGAGTGTAACAGAATGGCTGTACAGATAAGGGTGAGTGTAACAGAATGGCTGTACAGATAAGGATGAGTGTGTCAGAATGGCTGTACAGATAAGGGTGAGTGTAACAGAATGGATGTACAGATAAGGGTGAGTGTAACAGAATGGCTGTACAGATAAGGGTGAGTGTAACAGAATGGCTGTACAGATAAGGGTGAGTGTCAGAATGGCTGTACAGATAAGGGTGAGTGTGTCAGAATGGCTGTACAGATAAGGGTGAGTGTCAGAATGGCTGTACAGATAAGGGTGAGTGTCAGAATGGCTGTACAGATAAGGGTGAGTGTCAGAATGGCTGTACAGATAAGGGTGAGTGTAACAGAATGGCTGTACAGATAAGGGTGAGTGTAACAGAATGGCTGTACAGATAAGGGTGAGTGTAACAGAATGGCTGTACAGATAAGGGTGAGTGTCAGAATGGCTGTACAGATAAGGGTGAGTGTAACAGAATGGCTGTACAGATAAGGGTGAGTGTAACAGAATGGCTGTACAGATAAGGGTGAGTGTCAGAATGGCTGTACAGATAAGGGTGAGTGTCAGAATGGCTGTACAGATAAGGGTGAGTGTAACAGAATGGCTGTACAGATAAGGGTGAGTGTCAGAATGGCTGTACAGATAAGGGTGAGTGTCAGAATGGCTGTACAGATAAGGGTGAGTGTCAGAATGGCTGTACAGATAAGGGTGAGTGTAACAGAATGGCTGTACAGATAAGGGTGAGTGTGTCAGAATGGCTGTACAGATAAGGGTGAGTGTAACAGAATGGCTGTACAGATAAGGGTGAGTGTGTCAGAATGGCTGTACAGATAAGGGTGAGTGTCAGAATGGCTGTACAGATAAGGGTGAGTGTAACAGAATGGCTGTACAGATAAGGGTGAGTGTGTCAGAATGGCTGTACAGATAAGGGTGAGTGTGTCAGAATGGCTGTACAGATAAGGGTGAGTGTAACAGAATGGCTGTACAGATAAGGGTGAGTGTGTCAGAATGGCTGTACAGATAAGGGTGAGTGTAACAGAATGGCTGTACAGATAAGGGTGAGTGTGTCAGAATGGCTGTACAGATAAGGGTGAGTGTAACAGAATGGCTGTACAGATAAGGGTGAGTGTCAGAATGGCTGTACAGATAAGGGTGAGTGTAACAGAATGGCTGTACAGATAAGGGTGAGTGTGTCAGAATGGCTGTACAGATAAGGGTGAGTGTGTCAGAATGGCTGTACAGATAAGGGTGAGTGTCAGAATGGCTGTACAGATAAGGGTGAGTGTAACAGAATGGCTGTACAGATAAGGGTGAGTGTAACAGAATGGCTGTACAGATAAGGGTGAGTGTAACAGAATGGCTGTACAGATAAGGGTGAGTGTCAGAATGGCTGTACAGATAAGGGTGAGTGTAACAGAATGGCTGTACAGATAAGGGTGAGTGTCAGAATGGCTGTACAGATAAGGGTGAGTGTCAGAATGGCTGTACAGATAAGGGTGAGTGTAACAGAATGGCTGTACAGATAAGGGTGAGTGTCAGAATGGCTGTACAGATAAGGGTGAGTGTAACAGAATGGCTGTACAGATAAGGGTGAGTGTGTCAGAATGGCTGTACAGATAAGGGTGAGTGTCAGAATGGCTGTACAGATAAGGGTGAGTGTCAGAATGGCTGTACAGATAAGGGTGAGTGTCAGAATGGCTGTACAGATAAGGGTGAGTGTCAGAATGGCTGTACAGATAAGGGTGAGTGTAACAGAATGGCTGTACAGATAAGGGTGAGTGTAACAGAATGGCTGTACAGATAAGGGTGAGTGTCAGAATGGCTGTACAGATAAGGGTGAGTGTCAGAATGGCTGTACAGATAAGGGTGAGTGTAACAGAATGGCTGTACAGATAAGGGTGAGTGTAACAGAATGGCTGTACAGATAAGGGTGAGTGTAACAGAATGACTACAGATAAGGGTGAGTGTCAGAATGGCTGTACAGATAAGGGTGAGTGTCAGAATGGCTGTACAGATAAGGGTGAGTGTCAGAATGGCTGTACAGATAAGGGTGAGTGTCAGAATGGCTGTACAGATAAGGGTGAGTGTCAGAATGGCTGTACAGATAAGGGTGAGTGTAACAGAATGGCTGTACAGATAAGGGTGAGTGTCAGAATGGCTGTACAGATAAGGGTGAGTGTAACAGAATGGCTGTACAGATAAGGGTGAGTGTCAGAATGGCTGTACAGATAAGGGTGAGTGTAACAGAATGGCTGTACAGATAAGGGTGAGTGTCAGAATGGCTGTACAGATAAGGGTGAGTGTAACATAATGGCTGTACAGATAAGGGTGAGTGTAACAGAATGGCTGTACAGATAAGGGTGAGTGTCAGAATGGCTGTACAGATAAGGGTGAGTGTAACAGAATGGCTGTACAGATAAGGGTGAGTGTCAGAATGGCTGTACAGATAAGGGTGAGTGTAACAGAATGGCTGTACAGATAAGGGTGAGTGTCAGAATGGCTGTACAGATAAGGGTGAGTGTCAGAATGGCTGTACAGATAAGGGTGAGTGTAACAGAATGGCTGTACAGATAAGGGTGAGTGTGTCAGAATGACTGTACAGATAAGGGTGAGTGTCAGAATGGCTGTACAGATAAGGGTGATTGTGTCAGAATGGCTGTACAGATAAGGGTGAGTGTGTCAGAATGGCTGTACAGATAAGGGTGAGTGTGTCAGAATGGCTGTACAGATAAGGGTGAGTGTAACAGAATGGCTGTACAGATAAGGGTGAGTGTCAGAATGGCTGTACAGATAAGGGTGAGTGTGTCAGAATGACTGTACAGATAAGGGTGAGTGTCAGAATGGCTGTACAGATAAGGGTGAGTGTCAGAATGGCTGTACAGATAAGGGTGAGTGTAACAGAATGGCTGCACAAATCCGGGTGAGAAAATATGAAAATATTGCAATTCTATTTATATGAAATTTTTAGAGCTTTGAATTTATATGCTTTATTATATATATTATATTATATTATATGCTGTATATATCTTCCTATAGCTTTCTATACAGAATCAGGGCCATTATAAAATTTTGGGAGTTTCTGTCACTCTGAAATAATATGTACTCCTACTAGTAATAGAAAATGGGACAGAACATGTGGCTATTTTCACTGTTAAGCTGTGATGTGTGTATGTTCTGAAATTCTTTATAGAAATCTGTGCAATGCCCCATATTTCTCTGTGTTTTGGGGAATAGTAATACAATCAAACCTTCAAAACGAGTTTCCGAAAAAAAATTGTTGTTGGAAGCTTTGCCAGGAAGAGATAGATCAAATTCAGGATGAAGAGAAATGACTTGCAGAGTATGTGATAGAGTGAGTTGGACACTTAAGATGCTTAAAGGGAGACTGTACCCTAAATCTGACCATTTATGGAACCATATCCTTTTATACTCAATAGAATATATGCAATGAATGAATGTGAGCCATGGATGAGTGCAAAATACACTCATGTGCTCTATGAACGATGCAATCAAGATGGTAGTCACAATGAAAATGAATTTATGACTGGAGTCATAAATTCATTTTCATTATAATTACCATGTTTTTTGTATCATACATAAAGAAAATGTTTGTATTTTGCACTCATCCATGGCTCAAATTCATTCATTTGTTGCATATATTCTGTTGAGTATAAAAGGAGATGGTTCCACAAATGGCAGGATTTAGGGTACAGTCCCACTTTAAATTGCCTCAAATTTTAGAAACTCTTATTTCCCAGCATGTAATTTTTTTTTTATATTGCGAGTCTTAATTTTAAACTACACAGGACAGGACCCTTCCTTAGAAATTGTGAATAATTCTAGTATATGAAGTACATTTTTTCTTCTTATTTCCATTTCAATTTCAAGAATGAAAGAAACTCGTAGAATAATACGGTATGAGTTTTTAAGTTTCTTCTGAGATTTGAAATCTATTTGTTTTCTTCATAGTAAGTATTTATACTCTTTCTGCTCATTTTATTATAGACGCTAGAGGGTGAGATTGCCCAGAACAAAATAGATATGGATCACCTACAACAGCTTGTATCCACCGCCAAGAGTCGCTCAGATAAGGACAAGGAGGCTCTCAAAAAAGCCACAAGGTCAGTATTCTGTGTCTAAGGGGCTTGTTACATGGGCCGGGACAACTCGGCTAGCCGGGACAACAGGTCTGCCGGGACAACTCAAGCACTCTGTTATGTGAGCCGAGACAACTCGGTTAACCGGGACAACTTGGTTTGACGTTCATGCGACTAGCTATCCATCTAGCTGTCAATCACGCGTCACGACGTCAGTACCTAATGTCGGCACGCCCATAAGTGAGTGGCCTGGGTTGTCACTAAACCTCACTATGATGACGTGCGCATTCTATTGGCTAACATCATGTCAAGTCACAACGAATCTGTTACATTCCAGACTTTCATGCCAGCTAGATGAGATGACTCGCTGTTATGTGAGCCGAGTTGTCCCGGCTAACCGAGTTGTCCTGACAAAGCGGGATGAGACAACTCGGTTTGCCGAGTTGACCCAGCTCATGTAACAGCACACCATATGTTCAGTGAGCAAGCACATTAGACTGGGCCACCCGGCAAACCGAGTTGTCCCGACTAGCCAAGTTGTCCCGACTAGCCAAGTTGTCCCGGCCCATGTAACAAGCCCCTAAACGCCATATAATCTTCAAGACTAGACTGAACCTGTTCGCTATTCTCATGTTCTTGTGGTCAAAATAGCATGATCAACACTCTTTAATTTTAATGTGTCAGGAAAAATCTAACAAGGATTAATTTTTTTACATGCGATATAGAATAACCGCACTCATTCCCAGCAGGCCTCAGCTTACCAGGCGAGTAGGGCGAAATAGTCGCCCTCGACGCCTCGAAGTCGCCTTAGTGTCGCGTCAGGGAGAAGTGAAGTCGCCTTCCGATTTCGTCGGGAGTCTCCCGATTTTGTGTCATTTCTCCAGTGCATACTCCCGATTGGGAAACGAAATCTCCCTATTCAAAAGATAAAACCCGAAATTAGCCTACGGCTGTAGCAAGCAATAAGCCATGCATGCTATAGTGTTACAAATCAATTATGAATATATCGCCTGCGAGTCAAACAGTGACAAAATGTTGACACAAGGTCGACTCCTTTTGTTTAACAGCGCTGAGTAAGTAAATGCGGTCTTCAATGTCCAGACAAGGATTATAATATATCAAACAAAGAAGCCTTCTGTTTTGGCCATACTTAATAAAGTGTTGGTTTCTGCTCGTCCCGACTGACTGCTTTAAAACCGCCGACTCAAATTATTATTATATTGCCGATTTAAACATTTTGTTTGTTTTAGTTCCGTTTCCGTCTTTGTGGTATTCCGTGTTTTTACGCAATAACAGAATGCTAATCGAACGGACCTCAAATAATTCTATTGAATCGTACTCCCTTTAAATTATCCGATGTTACCTGATGTTACTGAATATATTTGACGACAAAATTATCCGAGAGCACCATTTTATAGTGTGCAAATAAAGTTTTAATCGTTGTATTGCCTTGTTCGAAATAAAACGTGATCCATAACCGGAAAATCGTAATTTTATTCCCAATGATTCAGTGATTTTAGAGACACTCGGTAGTCGATGTCAAGACTCAAGTCAAGGCCGTTAATTGTGGCATATATATGCAAACCAAATGCAACAAACAATCTATATTACATTTAAATGAAAAATTTGAATTTTTTTCCATGATAATGTTTTTTTCGTTTGTTTAACATCATATTAAATAAATTATCAGATGAAATTATTCTCCAGTCTCTCACTTCTCCCTATTTTTCTCTCACTTCTCCCTATTTCTGCCAGAGGGAGAAGTCACTTCTCCCTATTCTCAACCTGCAAGCTGAGGCCTGATTCCCAGGAGGAATACACCAAGTCATATGAAGTCTATCCTTAAAACCCTTTCATGGTGGGAGCTGCGTTAGTGCAGCATTAAAGATACTGTGCCTGTGCATTCTCTTATATGTCCGAGTCTCCCATAGGGAGCCTCTCATATATAAGAGAATGCACTGGTTTACAAGGTCAAGTTAAATATTGTTAAGCCAATGTATTCTCTTATATATTGACCTATTTTTATCCCTGGAACATGACAAGAACGAGCCATTACTAGGTTAATATTAGGCTTGAAGAGTATTTGCCACTTAAGAACATGACAGGAACGAGCTATTACTAGGTTAATATTAGGCTTGAAGATTTTATCCCACTTTACCAACATGATGCAAAAATTATATATCCTCATTGGGAAGGGGGCCCAGGCCCATGCTATTGGGGAAAATTAATGTGATGGAGGAATTTAAACAGTTGAACTACTGTATATTTCTATAAATTGGCATTGCTATAACAACAGCTGTCAGCAAAAGATGAAAACCAGTTTGTCTAGTGATGTATACTGTACTAACAACACATCAGGTAATCATTTGCAATTGTCAAGATTTAAATAAAATTTTGACAATCCTCCTATTTCAGAAATTTCAGATTCTTAATTGGGGGGGGGGGAAGTCATGTATACATTTAGCATTGGGAAAGGATCCTATAATCTGCCCCCCCCCCCCCCCCCCCCCAGTGATATCAATGGTAATCACTATTAATCCCTGCCACGCCCTGGCAATGTTCTTGTTATCAACCGTTTATGCCATAAAATGTCCCTGTGAAATGTTAAATTAATTTTTGTTTAATATTTGCAGACATTATTTTAGGTATGTGGGTTTAATTATCAAAAGGTTCTCAAGGCTTCATGCAGGCTTATTTGAATGGAAATTTTACAATTACTGACCGCTTGCTTTTTACAGTGATAAAAATTCTTTCCCGACTTTTGATGGATGTGATTGTGTTCTGTCTTCTATAAAATATTCTGGCAATCCTCAAACACAAATTATTTTAGTTTTGTTTGTATCAGAACAATTTGGTTTTTTGTTATGTTTAAATTCAATTTTTTACGAAGTAAATTGTTAAGATGATAAATTTATACCACTCGATAGACACATTCTTAATATATAATTTTCTTACTATTTTTAAAGCAAGGTCATGAACTACTATGGTTTTAAACTTCGCAGGTGTAAACACTTCAAATGCCATTGAATGAAGTCTTGTCTTCTTTTTAGTGTGTCAGAATTGGAATGTTCCGGAAACAATGTGTCACTGCATGAGAGTTTGTGTTTTTGTCTGTGATTGTTCTGTGAATGTCAATGTATGTGGAGGGTAGATATTGTTTCTCCCAAGGATATCTTTATCTGGATTGTAACTGAAAACTGCTCCTGCTACAAAATTGATGATCTATGGTTTTCTTTACAATTCAGACTTGCACTTTTGCCACCACCCTGAATATATCAGGCAATTAGATCGCAATTTTGAGATCATGGAGGGAGGCTATTTATTTTTATTTTTTTCTCAAAATCTAGAAGACATACTCCAGAAACAAACAAGTCTTTTTCATTGTTCAAATCATTATTTCTAATCTTGAGAAAATATTGATAAAAATGTTTAACTAGGCTTTTTAACACTTTCATGACAGGAGCTGCGCTGGCGCATCATTCAAAACCCTGTGCCAGTGCATTCTCTTTTTATGTGAGTAGACCATAGGTCACCTCGCATATATAAGAGAATGCTTGGCCTAACAATTTTTTATCATTTTTTGTCAATTTTTCTTACATTCTTTAACAATATTTATCATTTTTTCTTACATTCTTTTAACAATTTTTATCATTTTTTCTTACAATTCAATAATATTTTCTATCATTTATTTGTTACATTCTTCAACAATTTTTATCATTTTTTATCATTATTTCTTACATTCTTTAACATTTTTTTATTATTTTTTTTTTTCATTTTGTCTTACATTTTTTAACAATTATATAAAAAATAATATATATTTGTTAGGCCAATGCATTCTCTTATATATGCGAACGGTCTATGGTCAACTTGCATATATAAGTATGCATTGGTACAGGGTTTTTGCAAAAAGCTCCAGGCATGAAAGGGTTAAAAGATCATTTTTGTGATGAGTGAGGTGCTTCAGAACACAGATTTTTTTAATTATTTGGTCTTATATACACCATGTATTGAGTTGTTAACTGTGCTCAATAATTGTGATTCCTTGTTCACGTTTGTTTCGTTAAGTCCTGAATTACGTTTGTTTCGTTAAGTCCTGAATGTTTTGTGTCCATTCCAAGCTTTCAGGGATGCTGATGAGGTCAAGTTACTATGAATGGCTCATTCAATTTGGGCACGGACAACTCTATTGTGTGAAGTTTTCATTCAACTCTCGTGGTTTGCACCTCACAGAAGTAATAGTATGTTTCAACCAGTTTGAACAATGAATTTTTGTCTCAATGCCACAAATTCTTAGTGCATAAATTATTCCATTGAAACGCCGTCTGTGATTTTTAGTTGACCATCTGTGTTTTTCTTAGCACTTGGTAACTTTCAAATTATATAGACTGTTTTCTGGTCTGAAAATGTGAAAAAAACTGTAGTACAGGGTGCGTATGGGTCCTGGACATCCTGGGGAAAGTCATGGAAAATCTCATTCCAACCTTCAGGCCTGGAAAAGTCATGAAAATCTCATTGGAATGAGTTTTTATACACCCGTGTTGGAAAAACGACATTATGTCCATCCATTCCCTTTTTCGTTTCCTGATGAAAACTTTAGTAAGTCGGAACTGAATAAAATGAAATTTGGTATGTGGGTTTACTAACACAAAATACAGGTCAAGTTCGAATTTGGGTTCCGCCCTGCAATTTTCACCTGAGTTATGGCATTGTTGAAATTACCACAGGCTACTTTTGCCATGCCCCAGCAATGATCTTGATTTTTTTGATTTGTTCCTTCTATCCCTGAGAATGATAATTCCATACAATATAGAATCAAATATATATCCAACAATATCGGCATGATAAAGTATGATATGTGCAGTCCATGGTCTGTTTCATGATTGCAGGTCTTATTCCTAAATTTAAGCTTACTAGTCGGGGAGCCAATAAGGTCCACCTGCACCCCCCCGATGATTACAAATAACCTTATTTTTATTGTTCCCTATGGTATCCAGATAAAGAATCCGGAATTCACCGAAAAATAAAGGTGGCCCTACTAGGTGCTAGAGCCATTTGAATCCAAGATGGCCGCCATTTCCTCTAATTCCGACCAGCTCTATTTAATCGTTGTAATAGATCGGTTGTTAGCAAAAGACACAGACAAAATATATGCCATTTGTTGGTATGATGTCCTTCTTCAAAATGACGGCAAAAATTTCGAAAAAAATTTAAAATGGCCGCCGAAAAATGACGTCATCTGCACGAAAATAGGAAATTTAATTAATATTTCACCATATCTTCCATTTTTCTTCACATTAATCATTAGTAAATGGCACTGGTTTTGAGACAGTCACCAAGCGTGATATTATAGCGTCATTTTAAGACATTTGCCATTGACGAGGGTTCCGTAATAGATACAGAAAGAGGATTTGAAAAAGAGGGGTAAAATTATCGATTTTTTGCAAGACGATTTTATCGACAAACCACACAGGCTGTTTATAGAATGTCAACAACTATGTGCTTTATTTTATTGGACGGATGTTTTACTTCAATGGGAATGAAATTGGTGTAGAAAATTTCCAAAATGGCCGCCGAAAATATGAAAAATGGTAAATATTGCCCCAGGGTGTCCTGCAATGGCTTACAAGTTGTGGTTAATATATAAAATTGGCTAATCTGTATTATATACATTGCATACTAACATGTCTGATGCACCATGGATCATTGTTTCTATTGTCACCACTGACATCACCAGAAATATTGGATTTTTCTCTCACAAACTTGACATAAATTTCGGCAAAAATTCACTTTTCAGGGTTGGACAATTGTTTTAAGTAAAATGCAACTATCATTGGTATCAAAGGTATTTATTGTTTTGGTCTATCTTAAATGTGTCACACTACGGTGTTTATAGACCAAATTGCTCAAGATGGCTTCCAAAATGGCAACCAAATTTGTAAAATGTTAATTATTTACATATATCCCGAACATTATTCTCTGCGTTATCCGACAAGGTAGTAAATTGTGACTCACTTGGTTATTGTACGTGTTAGTCAATTAACTGACAACTACGTTCTATTATGTTTGTCCCAGTTCCGTATGGGCATGACAAATTCATTTTAAAGTTGCAGTATGGAATTTTGCGGAGAACCTCTTTTGTGTTTCTTGCCATATTATTGAAAGGAAATGGGCAGAACTTTGAAACGGAACTGAGATGAACCATAATATGTGGCTATTCTGGTCCATTATGATAAAACATATCAACTGGATACACGGTGGATGCCAAGATGGTAGCCAGGGAGTTACTATATGATCATAGATGAGGTGAATAGGTATACAGGGAGTTATTGTATGGTCAACGGTGAGATGAGTACATGTATGTATACAATTAGTGACTGTATGATCATAAATGTAATGAATAGCTATACAGGGAGTGACTAAATGGTCATGTGTCAGGTGTATGAGTATACCCGGTGTTCCTGCTTGGTGACGTGTAGGTCATGTGTAGGTTATACGGGTATACACATGTGTTGCTATATGGTCATGGGCGAGGGGTATGTGTATATAGCGAGCGGCTATATGGCCATGGATGATGTGCATATGCATACATGGAGTGAATATACTGACATGGCTGGGGAGTATTAGTATATCTTGAGTGGCTATTCTGCTATGGTGTGACAAATAGGGATACGGGGAGTGACATGGCCAAGGGTGAGGTGAATATATATACAATGATTGACCATGATCATGTACGAATGTTTTGAATAGGTACACACGGTGTGACTATATGGCCATAGGTCAGATGAAGGAGTATACCAGGTGCCATGGGTGAGGGTATGTGTATGAAGCGAGTGGCTATATGACCATTGGTGAGGTGGATATGTATACCCGGGGTGACTCTATGGTCATTGTTGTGGTGTTGATGTATATATTGAATGTCTATTTGACCATGTGTGTGTGGAGAATAGGTATACATGGGATGACCGTATGGCCAATAGTGAGGTGAATGGGTATACAAGGAGTGACTCTATGGTTATGGGTCATGTTTAGGATTATACCCGGTGTGACTGCATTGTGACTCATGGCTGTATGGCCATCCATGGTCATGGGTCAGGTGTACGTTTATACAGTTGGTCACTATATTGTTATGTCTGTGTGTTTATGTATATATGGAATGACTGTGTGGTAATGGGTGGCTATCGCTTTTCACGTTTAAAGTTCCCCCATGTACACAAACACTATCATGGTGGAGAACTCTTTGATATGACCTCTCTATTGATTAACATATCCTTGAGTTATTGTGGAAAGCGATAGCCACCCAAATTACACATGTACAACCCACCCATGACCTCATATGTACATAAACACCACACAAATGACAATATAGTCACCCACTCTATACACGTACACCTGACCATACAGCCATATTTGGTTATACTGGTACATGCCACAAATGACGATACAGCCATGAGTCACCATGCATGAACACCAGGTATACTCCTACACCTGACCATATAGTCACTATGTGTATACATATTCACCACATTCACGATCATAAAGTCACTCATTGTATACCTATTCACCTCACCGTGGACCATACAGCCACTACATGTATATCTATTCGCCATACCCATGACCATAGAGTCAATCCATATATACATATACACCTCACCAATGGTGAGCCCTTCCAAATATACCAATACCCGCAAACACGACCACTCATAAGTTTCATACTTGCATATACACCTCGCACATGACAATTCAGCAACTCACTGTATACTTATACACGCCATCCATGATCATTCATCTACACCCTATACACCACCGATGATAATACATCCACAACATATATCAATATACGACCCACCCGTTACCAAAAGGGCACTCCCTATATAGCCACAGGTATGCATATAACTTCAATCTTGACCGTACAGGCATACCAGGTGCACCTATACACATTACCCATAACCATAAAATCACTCCATATTTATCAACGCACTCCATCCATGATCATACAGACAGCACAAATATACATATACACCCACATGTCACAATACAGCCACACACGGTACACATATACATCCCACCACGACATTACAGTCACTCCATATATACATAAACAACTCACAGATGACCATGTAGCTACTCTCGTTATATCTATACACCACAGCAATGCCCATACGGTCACATCGGCCACACACAACAATACACCGTACAGTCACTACATGTATACCGATTCACCTCACACATGCCCATACAGCCACTCCTTATATTCCTATGCATCTCACCATGGACACCCCACTCATAACCATATAGTCACTCCTTGTATACATATTCACACCATTCATGCACATACAGTAACTCCCTGTATATATATTCACCTCACCCTTGGCCATGTCACTCCCCGTATCCCTATTGTCACACCATAGCAGAATAGCCACTCAAGATATACTAATACTCCCCAGCCATGTCAGTATATTCACTCCATGTATGCATATGCACATCATCCATGCCCATATAGCCGCTCGCTATATACACATACCCCTCGCCCATGACCATATAGCAACACATGTGTATACCCGTATAACCTACACATGACCTACACGTCACCAAGCAGGAACACCGGGTATACTCATACACCTGACACATGACCATTTAGTCACTTCCTGTATAGCTATTCATTACATTTATGATCATACAGTCACTAATTGTATACATACATGTACTCATCTCACCGTTGACCATACAATAACTCCCTGTATACCTATTCACCTCATCTATGATCATATAGTAACTCCCTGGCTACCATCTTGGCATCCACCGTGTATCCAGTTGATATGTTTTATCATAATGGACCAGAATAGCCACATATTATGGTTCATCTCAGTTCCGTTTCAAAGTTCTGCCCATTTCCTTTCAATAATATGGCAAGAAACACAAAAGAGGTTCTCCGCAAAATTCCATACTGCAACTTTAAAATGAATTTGTCATGCCCATACGGAACTGGGACAAACATAATAGAACGTAGTTGTCAGTTAATTGACTAACACGTACAATAACCAAGTGAGTCACAATTTACTACCTTGTCGGATAACGCAGAGAATAATGTTCGGGATATATGTAAATAATTAACATTTTACAAATTTGGTTGCCATTTTGGAAGCCATCTTGAGCAATTTGGTCTATAAACACCGTAGTGTGACACATTTAAGATAGACCAAAACAATAAATACCTTTGATACCAATGATAGTTGCATTTTACTTAAAACAATTGTCCAACCCTGAAAAGTGAATTTTTGCCGAAATTTATGTCAAGTTTGTGAGAGAAATATCCAATATTTCTGGTGATGTCAGTGGTGACAATAGAAACAATGATCCATGGTGCATCAGACATGTTAGTATGCAATGTATATAATACAGATTAGCCAATTTTATATATTAACCACAACTTGTAAGCCATTGCAGGACACCCTGGGGCAATATTTACCATTTTTCATATTTTCGGCGGCCATTTTGGAAATTTTCTACACCAATTTCATTCCCATTGAAGTAAAACATCCGTCCAATAAAATAAAGCACACAGTTGTTGACATTCTATTAACAGCCTGTGTGGTTTGTCGATAAAATGACTATCAAAATCGTCTTGCAAAAAATCGAAAATTTTACCCCTCTTTTTCAAATCCTCTTTCTGTATCTATTACGGAACCCTCGTCAATGGCAAATGTCTTAAAATGACGCTATAATATCACGCTTGATGACTGTCTCAAAAACATTGCCATTTACTAATGATTAATGTGAGGAAAAATGGAAGATATGGTGAAATATTAATTAAATTTCCTATTTTCGTGCAGATGACGTCATTTTTCGGCGGCCATTTTGAATTGTTTTCGAAATTTTTTGCCGTCATTTTGAAGAAGGACATCACACCAACAAATATCATATATTTTGTCTGTGTCTTTTGCTAACAACCGATCTATTACAACGATTAAATACAGCTGGTCGGAATTAGAGGAAATGGCGGCCATCTTGGATTCAAATGGCTCTAGCACCTAGTAGGGCCACCTTTATTTTTCGGTGAATTCCGGATTCTTTATCTGGATACCATAGGGAACAATAAAAATAAGGTTATTTGTAATCATCGGGGGGGTGCAGGTGGACCTTATTGGCTCCCCGACTATACTGTTTGTGCAGTGCATGTGTGTACACCTCCAACCTTTTTTTGAATGAATGTGTCCTCGGTTAGCATGTGTCTGGTACCAATCTATCAGATCATAGAAAAATTATATTGGATCATGGAAAATTCATGGAATTTCAGTCTAAAAAATGTGTCTGAATCCTGGTAGTAACTTGACCCATTAGCTCCAATGATAGGGTCTGATTAGACATTGCTAATTTACTCCACAGAGTTCAGAAACAGCGAGCCGAAAGAAGTCAAGACGCGCTTGAAAAAATGAGGCTACAGCTGATGGAAAAAGATACTCACATCGCGGACGTACAGGCTCAGCTGAGCCACACTAACTTACGTTTTGATAAAATGCATAAAGAGCGAGCACAATCAACTGCCGAGAAGAGTGCACTTATAATGTAATTAACCCTTTCCTGTTCTGTTTTCACGTTCCTGATGCTTCGGTACTTTTTTAGAAATTTTAATTGCAGCTTTTAAGTTTGTGCATTCGTTGTTGCGGTTACAGTAATGCTCTAAGTAATCGACTTCTTAACCACAGCAGAATTATGGGTAACTTTTCAGGATTTAGTCGGAAATATGGCGTGTTGCCATTCATTGGAAAGCTCTCCCCGAGAGCTTTCCGATGCATGGCAACAAGCCATAAATCCTGAAACGTTACCCATAATTCTGCTGTGGTTAAGAAGTCGATTACTTAGAGCATTACTGTACTTTTTGAAAGCTTGGTATTCTTGTGGTTACTATATTTTGAAAGCCTGATATGAACGTAATCTTTTTCAAAAACAGTTATTTGAACTTTAAGGAGGAGGTTAAATGACCAATTTTGAAGGGGCATTTCCATGCAAATCTCTGCCAAAAGTTACAGAGTTGCAAATATTTCTGGGTATTACTTTATAATACACATTTATCTGATGGGTTGGCTTGGAATTTGTTCCATTAGAATGTTGATTATTTATTTATTTTTATTTTGTATTGATTTTTCAAAACTTGGTCAAGTGTTGTTATTCCAGAAAAAAATTCTCAAAAATATATTTATAGCAACAATTGCCTATTTACCAGTTAAATGTCATGTCTGTATAATTATATGATTGCTTTAGTTCCTTGACAACTGCTTCATATATATAACTTTTGCTGGGGAGATTTGCATGGAAATCCCCGTTAAATATGGTCACTTGACCTCCCCCTTAATATTGTATTACCAAATATTTGTTGGTTTTCAGTCTAAAATCAAATATAGAATAAAAACTTATACATGTATCTAATTTCTACTCAAGGATGAGGGGACCTCACTCGACATAACCAGAACCACGTGTTTTACCATGAGAATAGGCAACTTGAAATTATTTGCTGCAAAATATGTAAAAAAAAATTTAGAAGTAATCAGTTTTTTTGGATACACTTACCAATCATTCCTTTTATTAGCTGAATGGGTAATAATTTTAGAGGAAGAATAGCAAATTTGATAATTATTTGAAAATATAGTCCGAGCGCATGTTTACAGTGAATCAGGAAACTTGTTTTCGCAATGAAATTTTCATGGTAAATTTCTTTCTTTTTTTTTTGGTTATACAATTGCCATCTACTATGTTTTTTTCGGCATTTTTTAGAGGTCGGTCAACTTGTGTGCAATTAAATGTAAATTTTAGATGAACACAAACTTTTTTCCAGTTTGTTGAATGATTGCTAGTTTTGTTATTTTTACCGAAGCCATGTCTATTCTCCATTGTGTTGTTTAATACATGCCTGTTTTTGACCGTGTTTAGGCCATGTCAACTTTTATAAACAATAAATTAAAAGCATCATCACACATGACAAGACAAGCCCTGTCTGATTCTGAATAAACTTCGTAAGTCTTTTTGTTTTCAATTAATTGATTCTAAAACTCATGGCGGGTACTAAACACAGAATTATCCATGTGTGAATGGGTTTGTTGATACGGCACTTGTGCTCTCAGCTGTAACAGTCGTGCTGTATCGACAAACCCATTCACACACTAGTGTCATTCTGAGTAAGTCTTTATGAGTAAAAATTAGTAGCCTGCTTTTTTAGGCTTTAACCCTTCCATGACTGGAGATTCCTGAAATTTTGCGAAAACCCTGTGCCAATGCATTCTCTTAGGGAGCCTCGCATATATAAGAGAATGCATTGGCCTAACAATATTTACCTTGATCCTCGCATATATAAGAGAATGTGCTGGCACAGGATATTTAATGCTGCACCAGCACAGCTCCCGTCATGAAAGGGTTAACTTTAAGCTGTAAAGTTTCAGCATGAAAAGAAACACATGGTTAATCTGACCTCTGACCTCACTGATATAGTACATTTTGGATTTAGTCTGATTATGTCAAAAATTAACCAGTTCATTAAACTATTGTGAAAATCTTTCCTAATAAGCTTCATCTGGGTTGCGCAAAGTAATTTGTCAAATTTATTTGGCTAATGTTTTTTAATTCCTTTTGATTCGATACTTAGATTCATAGAATTGTTTCTTTATTCTGGTTTATTGCTTTCATTTTGGTGTAGATACCTTTCTGTTTGTGTCGTTGGTTATTTTTCTTTTACATTCATTTTGTCCTCATATCTCCTCACCATCGTCACATTATTGTCTAAAACCTTTCTGTTCCTTTCATTGGTTGATATCTGTTTCGTCACATTCACATTATTGTTCAAAACTTTACTGATTTATATCCACTATCTATAGATCTATGATTTTCACTCTCTATAGATCTATGATTTTCACTATCTATAGACAATGTTCACTATCTATAGAAGATTTTCACTACTTGTATCAATAGACGATTTTCACTATTTATACACTTATTTTACAGTGTTGGGCACTAATCTTGCGCTTTTGAGCCACCTCAGAGTCAATTTTGCTATGGATTTCTTCTAACTTTATTACCTACTAAGAGTGAGAAAAAAGAAAGAGAGTGGGAGAAAACAGAATTCATGAAAATAAATACACTAAAAACGCCAATGTATTTATATGAGTTTTGAATTGTCAGCCTGGCACCAGCCAATGCTGTGTTATCGAATCGGGGCAGCCTGGCACCAAACTATTTTTAATTTTTTTCCCCAAAATCAGGAAAACTCAAGTAACAAACTAAAATTTATTTTCTTTATTCAAATCCAATATTTCAAACAAAAAATATTGAAAAATATGTTTGACGAGGCTTTTAAATACAATTCTGTGAGAAGGAAGGTGCCTGAGTGACGAGGGAGGTGCCTGAGTGACAAGGGAGGTGTGTGAGTGACAAGGGAGGTGAATGAGTGACAAGGGAGGTGCTTGAGTGATGAGGGAGGTGTCTGAGAACACACAATTTGTATTTATTTGCCCTCAAAGTTTATATTATTGAATCTTGAGACAAATTTTATAATGAAAATGAAGGGGATGCAATGACTTTATTGATCAACATTTATTCGAAATTATTGAGCAATTTGTAACCCGCCATATCAAATCCAGTCGTAAGTCGGGATTTTTTTTACCCTGTGCCAATGCATACTCTTATATATGCGAGTCGACCATAGGTCGCCTCACATATATAAGAGAATGCATTGGCCTAACAATTTTTTACAATTTTAATAATTTGTTCTTGTATTCTTTAACATTTTTATAATTTCACCCATACAGAGCCCCAGACAAACATGAGCAGACGACACTCTTCTATATGGTTCTATTTATGTGTGGGGCTCCCTGCAGGGTAATGGATGTTTTTTATTTTATGTCCTAAAAATTGTAAGAAACATTTATTTTTTTAAAATGATAAAAAAAAATTATGCCAATGCATTCTCTTATATATGCGAGGCGACCTATATATTTGATATGGCGGGTCACATTTGAAGAATTTATGTATTGCAGGCGTACTGATGAGCTTGAAAATTTGGTTACCAGGGTCGAGGAAAAAACTAGAATCCAATTGGACGATGCTTCAACAAGGCTGCATGATAAAAACACGGAGGTTGCAAACTTACAACTAGATAATGATAGGCTACAGGTTAGTTCAATGACTTCTTAACAAGCCTGAGTTTAGTGTGCTTGTCATGTGCAGAATGAGGTCCCCAGAGGGTGAATTTAGTGATGCTATCCCACATAGCGGGCTAGCATCACTAAATTCACACTCTGGGAACCTCATTCTGCATGGCCTCATCTGCTATGGGAAACATAGACTCAGACTGAAGTTCCCAAATGGTGAATATTGTGATGTACACCCATTGGGAACCTCGATATGTTATGTGTCGTCTGCCAATTTGGGGATATAGAGAAACTAAACTAAAAAAGAAATAGAATCTATGTGAAGAAGTTTCTATAGAAATTTGATAATAAAGAGATTTTCCAGAGAAGATGAGGCCCAAGCAGAATGAGGTCCACAGAGGGTGAATTTAGTGATGCTAGCCCGCTATGCGGGATATGTGGGATAGCGTCACTAAATTCACCCTCTGGGGACCTCATTCTGCAAATGACAGTCACACTAAACTCACGCTTGCTTCTTGATAGATGGCACACAAGAATTCATTAAAAACTACCGACATAGCAGTTAAAGGGACCCAATGCACTCGCATTGGGTAAATGTGTAAAAATATAAACATCTGTAAAACATATAAAGTTTTGAAATTTTATTGAAAATTGCTCGCCTTTTCTGAAAATCTTATATATTTAAATTTGAGGTTACAAACAGGGACCAGCCTAGAGGGTGACTTGGGCGACATCTTCTCCCTAAAATGTGCCACTTCTCCCTATTTTTGTCCCAGGGAGAAGTGACTTCTCTCTTATATACAATTATGCATTTGTCCCAACAGCATACTTAAAGTATGTTTACTTAGTATAATGGTGTTCTTACTCACTATACTGGTTTTACACTGTCTGTTCCAATGCCTTACAGTAATGCCCAAAGTAATTGACCACTTAACCACAGCAGAATTATGGGTAATTTTTCAGGATTTAGTCGGAAATTTGGCTTGTTGCCATTCATCTGAAAGCTCTCACCGAGAGCTTTCCAATGAATGGCAACAAGCCATATTTCCGACTAAATCCTGAAAAATTACCCATAATTCTGCTGTGGTTAAGTGGTCAATTACTTTGGGAATTACTGTATATAGATTATGTGTTTTTCTGTTTCAGTCTTCCATTGCGTCGCTTGAAAATAAATATTCTCAATCTGAACAAGAGATTGTGCAGCTACAATCAAATCTCAAGCAATACGAGACGCTCATTGATGAATACAGAGGTCAGGTAACTACACCACCATAAACACCCCCTACCCCCAACACATATACAAATACAGAAGTCAGGTAACTACACCACCATAAACACCCCCCTACCCCCAACAAATATACAAATACAGAAGTCAGGTAACTACACCAGCATAAACACCCCCCTACCCCCAACACATATACAAATACAGAGGTCAGGTAACTACACCATCATAAACACCCCCCTACCCCCAACAAATATACAAATACAGAAGTCAGGTAACTACACCACCATAAACACCCCCCTACCCCCAACACATATACAAATACAGAGGTCAGGTAACTACACCAGCATAAACACCCCCCTACCCCCAACAAATATACAAATACAGAAGTCAGGTAACTACACAGCATAAACACCCCCCTACCCCCAACACATATACAAATACAGAGGTCAGGTAACTACACCACCATAAACACCCCCCCTACCCCCAACACATATACAAATACAGAGGTCAGGTAACTACACCATCATAAACACCCCCTACCCCCAACAAATATACAAATACAGAGGTCAGGTAACTACACCATCATAAACACCCCCCTACCCCCAACAAATACAGAGGTCAGGTAACTACACCAGCATAAACACCCCCTACCCCCAACACATATACAAATACAGAGGTCAGGTAACTACACCATCATAAACACCCCCTACCCCCAACAAATACAGAGGTCAGGTAACTACACCATCATAATCACCCCCCTACCCCCAACACATATACAAATACAGAGGTCAGGTAACTACACCACCATAAACACCCCCCTACCCCCAACAAATATACAAATACAGAGGTCAGGTAACTACACCATCATAAACACCCCCCTACCCCCAACAAATATACAAATACAGAAGTCAGGTAACTACACCACCATAAACACCCTCCTACCCCCAACACATATACAAATACAGAGGTCAGGTAACTACACCATCATAAACACCCCCCTACCCCCAACAAATATACAAATACAGAGGTCAGGTAACTACACCATCATAAACACCCCCCTACCCCCAACACATATACAAATACAGAGGTCAGGTAACTACACCACCATAAACACCCCCTACCCCCAACACATATACAAATACAGAGGTCAGGTAACTACACCATCATAAACACCCCCTACCCCCAACACATATACAAATACAGAGGTCAGGTAACTACACCACCATAAACACCCCCTACCCCCAACACATATACAAATACAGAGGTCAGGTAACTACACCATCATAAACACCCCCCTACCCCCAACACATATACAAATACAGAGGTCAGGTAACTAGACCACCATAAACACCCCCCTACCCCCAACAAATACAGAGGTCAGGTAACTACACCAGCATAAACACCCCCCTACCCCCAACACATATACAAATACAGAGGTCAGGTAACTACACCATCATAAACACCCCCTACCCCCAACAAATACAGAGGTCAGGTAACTACACCAGCATAAACACCCCCCTACCCCCAACACATATACAAATACAGAGGTCAGGTAACTACACCATCACAAACACCCCCTACCCCCAACACATATACAAATACAGAGGTCAGATAACTACACCATCATAAACACCCCCCTACCCCCAACACATATACAAATACAGAAGTCAGGTAACTACACCACCATAAACACCCCCTACCCCCAACAAATATACAAATACAGAGGTCAGGTAACTACACCACCATAAACACCCCCCCCCCCCTACCCCCAACAAATATACAAATACAGAAGTCAGGTAACTACACCAGCATAAACACCCCCCTACCCCCAACAAATACAGAGGTCAGGTAACTACACCATCATAAACACCCCCCTACCCCCAACACATATACAAATACAGAGGTCAGGTAACTACACCATCATAAACACCCCCCTACCCCCAACACATATACAAATACAGAAGTCAGGTAACTACACCAGCATAAACACCCCCCTACCCCCAACACATATACAAATACAGAGGTCAGGTAACTACACCATCATAAACACCCCCCTACCCCCAACACATATACAAATACAGAGGTCAGGTAACTACACCATCATAAACACCCCCTACCCCCAACAAATATACAAATACAGAGGTCAGGTAACTACACCACCATAAACACCCCCTACCCCCAACACATATACAAATACAGAAGTGAAGTAAATATACCTTCCCCCTTTAAAGTTGTTACTCCCCAAAAGACTCATTGAGAAGTTTACAATCCATTTTAACAAAGCTTGGCCAGCGATATAAAATTGGATCCATCCCAGTCCAAGTTTGCTCGCACTTAAACCAGCTAGTTACACTGGTAGACGAGATCATGTTTTACGTTTGAGTCCCATCGCTATGGTCCTCTATGATGGACTTTACACCCAGACCACTCGCTCACCTAAAACCAGCAATAAATGTAATCAAATATCACAATTGTGACATTAAACAAGTTTATTCCATAGAAAACATGTTATTTGTTCTGAACTCCACAACAGTTGCCAATTGAAAGCGGTAATTCAATATGGAAAATACATTAGATCGCAATGTTTACATTATTTAAAAAAAGTACGATTGCATTTGACCTCCTGAATTGAACTTGGCTTTTTCCTTCATGGTACTCATGCTGTAAACATAAACAACACCATGTTGTTGTAAATTGAACTAATTCTGTCACATATACCCAGTAATTTGTAATCGGAATGAGATACCCAGAGGATGAATTTTGTGATACTAGCTAGTTTGTTGATTCTCTATTACAGATGAATTTATCTCGCAGAGATGCTGATGACACTCTGGTGCGATTAGAAGAACAACAGAAGGGTGATATCGAAATAGAGAAGGTACGTGACATGTGAATAATAAATGGAGTTTATTTTCAATAGATCAGAAAACCATGTGCCAATTCATTCTCTTATATATGCGAGTCTCCCATGTAGATAGCCTCTCATATATAAGAGAAATCATGGGCCTAAAAATATTTGCCTTGACATTGTAAGACCAGTGCATTCTCTTATTATATGCGAGGTCCCCTATGCCATGGGAGACTTGCATATATAAGAGAATGCACTGGCACAGGATCTTTAATCTGCACCAGCTCTCTCCCATCATGAAAGGGTTAATCGCATGAGTTTTCGACCATTCTGGTGACCATTATCAACATAACAAATCTGTCAAGTATCTTTAACCCTTTCTTTACTAAATATTCATCAACGAGGAGTTCTGTTAGGAAATGTTCAGTTAATAGGTTCAACAACCAACCATAGGTCATTTGTTGGACTTATTAACCCTTTACCCAACAGAACGGCCCCGTGCCAATGCATTCTCATATATATTCGAGTCGACCATAGGTCGCCTTGCATATATAAGAGAATGCATTGGCTTAACACATATTAAAAATGATAAAATTGTCAAAGAATGTAGAAAAATATTATAAAAAATGTTAAAAAATGTAAGAAAAAATTATAAAATTGTTAAAGAATGTAAGAAAAAATGGTAAAAAGTGTTAAAATAAGAATTTTTTTAGGCCAATGCATTCTCTTATATATGCGAGGCGACCTATGCCAATGCATAGACTATTTCAATGTATACTTTTATAACTGAATGGGAGGATCCATCTAGCAAAGAAAGGGTTAATATTATTCAGTGATCTGTCAGAACAGAACGGCAATACATTTAATCTTTTCATTTATATACAAATAAGGAAATTGATTTCTATATCAGAAGTGTCAAGGAGAAGATATGTCTCATTTAACCCTCCATGACGTGAGCTGAACTGGCACAACATTAAAGACCCTGTGCCAATGCATTCTCTTATATATGTGAAACGGCCATAGGTCACATCGCATATATAATTGGCCTAACAATTTTTTCTTATTTTTTCTTACATTCTTTAACAATTTTATCATTTTTTTTATATCATTTTTTCTTATTTTTTATCATTTTTCTTACATTTTTTAACAATTATAAAAAATAATATAAAATTTGTTAGGCCAATGAATTCTCTTATGCGAGGCGACCTATGGTCGACTCGCATATATAAGAGAATTTATTGGCACAGGGCTTTAACTTTGACAGCAGGCCTGAACGACCCAAAAGTTTTGTTTCTGGTAAAAACAAACCAAAATCTTCTTTATTTGTATTGTACATATTGCTGTTGAGTTCAGTGTTCATCAAACCTTTCTTGTTTTGTTTTTTTTATTAAAAGCAACAACGAAAGGAAGAATTATTAATTTGAAGATTAATTTGAAGGTTTTATCTCTTTCTTTTGTAGGTTAAATACAGATTACACCAGCGCCTTCAGGAACTAGAACCACTGCCGGAATTACTACGATCTGCCGAGATACGTCTCCAAGATGCAAATGATCGATTACTGACGAATGAAAAAAAGAACACTGACAATAGTAAATTCACAGCAGAACTCACTGCAAAGGTTCGTACACAAGTCTGGAAATAGTTTGCCTGACATTTGCATAATTAGGTCGACAGAGGGAATTCATTCTGCTTTGGCCTCAACTGCTATGGAAGACCAAGGACCAGATTGAAGTTCCCCAGTTGAAGTGGCCAGTGATGTTCACTCATTAGTCACCTCGATTATCACATTTTATCTTCTGCAAATTGGGGGATACAGAAACTGAACAGAAGGGCTCATGGCAAGTCTGGATATAGTGTGTCCGACATTTACAGAATGAGGTCCCCAGAGGGTGAAGTTGGTGTTGCTAGCCCTCTGTGCGCGATAGCGTCACTAATTCTCCCTCTGGGGAGCGTTAACCCTCTCATTACGGGAGGTGCACTGGTGCAGCATTACAGATCATTTGCCAGTGCATTCCCTTATATATGCTAGTCTATCACAGGGAGCCTCACATGTATAAAATAATGCACTTACAAGGTCAAGATATATATTGTTATGCCATCTGATGTATTCTCTTTTATATGTGAGGCAGACTCACATATATAAGAGAATGCATTGACACAGGGTTTTCGCATAATTTCAGGAAGCTCCAGTCATGGAAGGGTAAATATAAACATTCAACCCATTCTAAATATTCAACCAATATTGAACACATTGTTAAATATATTTTACAGGTTGAACATTTGTCTGAATCACTGGAACAAATGAGAGACAAGTGTCATACTATTGAGGATGATAATAGAATTTATCAAAGCAAGATTGAAACAATCGAAAGGTAAGAAATCTGAAATGAAATGTGACCCGCCATATCAAATCCAGTCTTAAGTCGGGATTTTTTTTACCCTGTGCCAAAGCATTCCCTACCATATAGAAGAGTGTCGCCTGCTCATGTTTGTCTGGGGCTCTGTATGGGTGAAATTATAAAATTGTTAAAGAATACAAGAAAAAATTATTAAAATTGTAAAAAAAATTTAGGCCAATGCATTCTCTTATATATGTGAGGCGACCTATGGTCAACTCGCATATATAAGAGAATGCATTGGCACAGGGTAAAAAAAATCTCGACTTACGACTGGATTTGATATGGCGGGTCACAAATTGTTGCATGCTGTACTGCAGTGTTATGTAATTTGCTCACATGCTTCTGAGAAATGACATTTCAATGCAACTATGATAGACTCTGTATGTCCGTATGAGTGCAAGTCTGAATTTAGTGTGTCTGACATTTGAAGAATGAGGTCCCCAGAGGGTAAAATTAGTGACACTATCCCACATAGTGGTCTAGCATCACCAAATTTACCCTCTGGTTACCTGAGACCTAGGATCATTAATTCCACTCAAACCAGCTGCTCACACCTACGATTTATACATGATTTACAAACTAAGAGTACATTATTTCCTCTCACACCAAGGATTTATATATGATTTACATACTAAGAGTACATTATTTCCTCTCACACCAAGGATTTATACATGATTTACATACTAAGAGTACATTATTTCCTCTCACACCTGCTCACACCAAGGATTTATACATGATTTACATACTAAGAGTACATTATTTTCTCTCACACCAAGGATTTATACATGATTTACATACTAAGAGTACATTATTTCCTCTCACACCAAGGAATTATACATGATTTACATACTAACAGTACATTATTTCCTCTCACACCTGCTCACACCAAGGATTTATACATGATTTACATACTAAGAGTACATTATTTTCTCTCACACCGATGATTTATACATGATTTACATACTAAGAGTACATTATTTTCTCTCACACCAAGGATTTATACATGATTTACATACTAAGAGTACATTATTTCCTCTCACACCAAGGATTTATACATGATTTACATACTAAGAGTACATTATTTCCTCTCACACCAAGGATTTATACATGATTTACATACTAAGAGTACATGACAGTGACTTACATTCTTTTATCAGGAGGTTAAGAGATACAGAGGATGAGAACAGAGATCTGATGGCAGCTGTATCAAAGAAAGAAGAATCTCTGCTTCAAAACTCGGTGAATATTCATTTAAATTCTCTTATTAAAGACATATTATTGACTTGTTCAGGTGTGAGAAATTGATAAGTTAGTACTCAGGCGCTATGCCAACATGGGGAATGTACCATTCTACTAACATCGCCGAAAATTTCAAAGAAATCGACCATACCACTCCATAGAAAACATCATATCAATTATGCCCAATTGTAAATATTTACATCTCGATTCGGGACGCAACTATCAGGGATAATCTAACACAAATCTTTTCACCATCGAGAGTCATTGCTTTTAATTAAAGATATATTATGTACTTGTTCGGGTGCGTCAAACTGATAAGTTAGTATTCAGGTGCTATGCCAACTGGAGGAATGTCACATTTGTACTAACATAACCGAAAATCTCAATCAAATCGACCATACCACTCCATAGAAAACATCGTCTGAACTACGCAAATTTGTAAATATTTAATACTCGAATCGGGACGCATCTATCGGCGATAAACTAACGAAAACGATTTCGCCATCGGCAGTCACTGCATTTAATTAATATATAATATAATATGACGATGTGTGTTGTCAATTTAGATATAATATTTGTAAAAGTAACTACTTTGAGCAAGATTATTCTCCATTTCTATTTGATCACCCTATACCTGAGTGTTTCACATCACTTTAATACATAAGAATGACAAGTGTTTATTAATATTAATATTAGTAACAAATAACTACTTTGAGCAAGATTATTCTCTATTTCTATTTGATCACCAATGAGGTTCATGATGGGAGCTGTGCTGGTGCAGCATTAAAGATCCTGTGCCAGTGCATTCTCTTATATATGCGAGTCTGGGAGTCTCACATATATAAGAGAATGCACTGACTTACAAGGTCAAGGTAAACATTGTTAGGCCAATGTATTCTGTTATATATGCGAGGATCCATATGGGAGACTCGCATATATAAGGGAATGCACTGGGTTACAAGGTCAAGGTAAACATTGTTAGGCCAATGTATTCTGTTATATATGTGAGGATCCATATGGGAGACTCGCATATATATGAGAATGCTTGCAAAATGTCAGAAAGCGCCGATCATGAAGGGTTAAGAATACACGTATGTATCCGCCCTTTCAAGCTATTGATGAAAATGAAATCGAATACACTGAAAATTCCATGACACCAGGCCAACATCACTGTTATGTCAATATAACATTACATATGTAATAAACTGTTACTAGGGGAGAGAAACCTAGATATGTTTATTGTAAGTTGAAAATTGGTCGCTAAAATACACATTCTGATTCATTGAGAGCAGCAAATTTTAGTTTATTATTCACCAGCATTATCCATGAATTTGAACAGAGCATGTTTCTGTTGACAGTGCGCATCAAATATGTCACATTGCAGCCTAGAGTCATGTTTTTAAGTGCAACGGAAATGTGTTTACTATAGACACTATTAACAAGAAGTTGTTCAGCCTCTGCTTTGAGTAACCCCATAGAACGTACCCATATATTTTATCACCGGAAACAGTTATGTGGTTATTGTAATTCTACTGAATTAGTCGTTAACCATTTCTGTACTAAATACTCATTGACAAGTAGTTCCTTTAGGAAATGTTTAGATAATGGTTGTTTGTTGAACTATTATCTGAACATTTTCCTCCAATGAATATAAATCCTTCTGCACTTTTATTATCTTTTCATCTATTTGCTGTCTGCTTTTATAATCTGAACATCCCTACAAATGAACAATAGACCATTTCAGTGTATACATATATAACTGATTGGGAGAATCCATTCAGTATAGAAAGGTGTTAATTAGTGTCCAGTGGACCTTAATTTATTTCAAAGGGGCATGACAACAATTGAACACTTAGTTTAATTTTGGCAAATTCTTAATTCAAAACCTGGGGCCCCCCCAAAAATTTTCTGGATACAACCCTGTTTGTTTTATTTTTATTCAGAATTAGAGCCGTTTCATGAGAGACACAGTATTTAGTATGATTTTGTTATTCATATGAACCTCTTCAGGAACCATCCTAGAGGGTGACATCAGAGACATCTTCTCCTTAAAATGTACCGCACTTCCCTATTTTTGCCCTAGGGAGAAGTGACTTCTCTCAGTATGCATATCTCAAAACAGCATATATAAAGTGTATATTTATTGATTATAATGGTGTGCTCATTATAATGGTATTACAAATACCTACTGCATAATACCAATTGGATCACACAGAAAGGTGATGTTAGAGAATAAAGTGAACTTCAGATAACTCAATTTTTTCCCCCCAATAATCTACCTTACTGGTATTTAAATTCGCACAGTACTATTTTTCGCGCATCCATCAGTGCGCGAATTTAAAACTGAGCGAAAAATAGTATGATGCCAATTATAATCTAAACCACAGTCCATAGGAAATACAAGAGTGCTATGTTGCTGAGTTTATATATATTATGAACGGTTGAATAGACAATTACGCCTATACATGTATGCACATACTTACATTCTGCTAACCGCTATCAAGTCCATTGCTCGCAATTCAAGCGACAAATCATGGTAACATAGACATTGTTGAAATTCTTGTATAAGAAATACTAGGCCTAATAGTCCAGGTCGCAACAAAATTATGATGTATGTAGCTACTAGTTTATTGTCTGCATGATGTAAATCCACCGCGATGGTGCATGTTTAATATACATATACTATCTCCAGCAATGACTATAAGAACCAAAACTGTCATCAGCTCAAAGATATACGATAATATCACAGAAATATTAGGAAAATATTTTTCTCAGTTTTTAATTCGCGCAGCTAGGTGCGCGAATTTAAAGTGCGCGAATTCAAAACTGAGCGAAAAATAGTACTGCGCGAATTTAAATACGAGTAAGGTATTCGGGAGAAGTCACTTCTTCCAATTTGAATTCTCTAGGCTGGTCCCTGAACCGGTTCATCATGCATGAGCTTCTCTCAAACACATTTTGTGATTTTCAGTTACGGATGGAGGAGAGAACGCGAGAGAATGCCACCTTAACTCGGCAGCTAGAGAACGCTTTGACAGATATACGACGCCATCATGATGATTCCAAAGAAAAGCATGTTTCAAAAGTATGTCTCCTTTTCACCTTGTATGTGACTAAACTAGCTCAAAACACAATGTCAAATGTGCATGTATGGCTCAGTCCTGTATATTAACCCTTTACCCAACAAAGCGGCCAAAAACGCCCAAATAAAGCTTCAACAGCCTAAAATATCTTCGGTCTGTCTTAACACTATACAAATATGGATATCATTGGATCCGGTTCATTGACCACATTGTGATGGTTACAGTTATGCCCTGTGCCAATGCATTCTCTTATATATGCGCCTCGCATATATAAGAGAATGCATTGGCCTAAAAAAAATCTTATTTTAACACTTTTTACCATTTTTTCTTACATTCTTTAACAATTTTATAATTTTTTCTTACATTTTTTAACAATTTTTATAATATTTTTCTACATTCTTTGACAATTTTATCATTTTTAATATGTGTTAAGCCAATGCATTCTCTTATATATGCGAGGCGACCTATGGTCGACTCGCATATATAAGAGGATGCATTGGCACAGGGCCATTCTGTTGGGTAAACGGTTAACCCTTCCATGACTGGAGCTTCCTGAAATTTTGCGAAAACATGTGCTCTTGCATCCTCTTATAATATGGGAGTCTCCCATAGGGAGCCACGCACATATAAGAGAATACATTGGCTTTACAATATTTAATTTGACCTTGTAAGCCAGTGTATTCTCTTATATATGCGAGGCTCCTTATGGGGGAGTTGTATATATAAGAGAATGCACTGGCACAGGGTATTTAATGCTGCACCAGTGCAGCTCCCGTAATTAAAGGGTTAACAAAGTTAAGTCACACAATGTCAATTTCCCGTTTCATTTTTATTTAACCCTTTCAGTGCCAGGGGCCGATCTCATCGGACCTAATTTACGGTCTGTAAAATCTGCCCTAAAAAATAATAAAACCTTTTTTGTTTTGTTTTTTTTTTATATTTTTTTGGGTTGAATTTTTTTTGGGTATGCTTAAGCATGCTATAACAAATTTAAAAACAAATTGGATAAAACCTTAAGGGCATGTTATAACTCAAAACTATCACCAAGTATTCATAGTAATAATTTTGATGCCCATGAAAAACGTAAGATTCCCTGGCACTAAACCTACAAAATAAGTCTGTTAAAGAATATGAGAAAAAATTATTAAAATTGTAGTCTGTTAAAGAATATAAGAAAAAATTATCAAGAATATAAGAAAAAATTATTAAAATTGTAAAAAATAATAACAAATGATGAAACATTGTTATCCCAGGCACAGGGTATATGGGTTGATACAAAAAATCGGACCTGGCACTGAAAGGGTTAAAGCATTCCACTTCTGTATCAGCTAGCTCTGGGTATAATTTCAGTTGACTGGCCTTTATTACCCAAACAAATGTCCATTAAAGTTAGTTAACCCTTTACCCAACAGAACGGCCCTGTGTCCATGCATTCTCTTATATATGCGAGTCGACCATAGGTCGCCTCGCATATATAAGAGAATGCATTGGCTTAACACATATTAAAAATGATAAAATTGTCAAAGAATGTAGAAAAATATTATAAAAAATGTTAAAAAATGTAAGAACAAATTATAAAATTGTTAAAGAATGTAAGATAAAAAGTGTTAAAAACAGATTTTTTTTTAGGCCAATACATTCTCTTATATATGCGAGGCGACCTATGGTCGACTCGCATATATCAGAGAATGCATTGGCACAGGGCATAACTGTAACCATCACAATGTGGTCAATGAACCGGTTCCAATGATATCCATATTTGTATGGTGTTAGTGAGACAGACCAAAGATATTTTAGGCTGTTGAAGCTTTATTTGGGCGTTTTTGGCTGTTTTGTTGGGTAAAGGGTTAAAGTTAGTTAACAGATTCTATGTGATTTATTTCATTAAAAAATCACCCAATAAATCATCATTGACACATTTTTTACTGAGTTTACGAATGCAATACATCACATGATTAACACATGGTTGACCATAGTTACCAATTACAGTAATGAACCATAAATTTTAATCGATGGGGGGGGGGGGGGGGGGGACTAGTAATTATTTCACACCGATTATAATTTTGTTTTCTGACATATCAAACGCTAATAAAAAGGTTGCAGTGCGAGGTTTCACGACCATTCACACGGGACTGAGAAATGGGGAAATTGACTTTGCATGGCCTTTTACGACATTTTTTTCTGTTCAAGATGCATAATCTGAATTAACGCTCCAAAATTACTATTCCGGGGGTAAAAAATATTTCATTCAAGTCTAGGAACCCACCCATCAAAGGTCAGAGAGATCAGATATCGATTTTTGAAATTTGTTATTTCTCCAGATATGTACTTGCATTGTTGTTGGTGGTTAATATTTGGCATATAATATTTATTTTATCTGTTCTACGCTGCATGTCATATTATTATGGGCTATATAGAGGTCTCACATGAGTTTCTATTTTATACGGAATTTACCAACCGAGTTCACTAAATTCGATTTGAGCCGAGGTTTACCGAGGCTCAAGTAGAATTTAGAGGACGAGGTTGATAAATTACGTATAAAATAGGACGAGTGTGAGATACCTTTTATCACATGATCAAATAAACCCGAAATATTCATCGAAAACAACAATCGTAAACTACAGCGATCGCAAGTTATTTGAAGAACGCCGTGACGTCATCGCACGCGCTAATATTAAACGTGTCTATTACCGATAATTATGAAACTGCCTTTATGGCCACATTATGTGATAAAAGTACTTAATATCTTTATTCTTTCAAGATAATGATTTTTAGCTCAACTTGACTAAGTCCATCAACAATTTCCTTTAGCAAACCATACAGGTAACATCTCTCATCCGATCGTCACTTCATATGAATCTTCGAGGTGACCATAAATTTGTTTCGAAATTCATTAAAAAACATGGCCACCAGAAGTCATCATGGATTTTACACCTTAAAGACCTCATCTGATCGTCGCCAAACTTCATATGGATCGTGTGGATGACCTCTAGATGGGAGCCATTAATTATTTCCAAGTGGCCATTTTGGATTTTACACCCTACAGGCCACTAAACTTCGTATGGATCTCCGAGGTGACCACATGATGGGAGCCACAGAATTTTTCCCATATTCAATAAAAAACATGGCCATCTTCGATTTCACATTTGAATACATCGGCACTCCCTGCAGCCAACATTTATTGGAGAAATGCTTGAAAATTTACAGGCATGTTCAGGATCACTTCTAGATGGGAGCTATCGAAAATATGGCTGCCGGCAGTCATCTTGGCTTTTACTCTTTGAATCATTACTACCAACCACTATACAGCACATTTTTTATCCTGTTGATTCCAAACTTCATATGGCTCTTTATGTTGACCTCTGGTATTACTTAAACATTTAAACTTTCCACATTTCTTATTACCCCATTGAATGTAATGTATAACATCCTCTCTCCAAATTGAGCTACAGCATCATTAACACTCGCATTAATTTTATTTCTGAGTGTGTTGTTTTGTTTCTTCCAGGAGAGAACGTTCCATTCCCGAATCATTGACTTGGAGACACAATTGAGCCAAACACGACAAGATATAGCACGAATAAAACACGAGAAAGAAGCGGTAAGTCACCTATATGCAACATCTTTTTCAAATCTGAGATTCTGGGAGAACGATTGAAAATACCTCAGGGATTATATAAAATTTCTGCTGGAATTCATGGTTTTCTTTATTGTGAATCAGAACTTTTTTGGTTTGTGTTCACTTAATTTAAATAGTATCTTTAACTCAACTAAACACAAGCCTGGAAATAGTGTGTCAATTCATTTGCAGAATGAGGTCCCAAGAGGGTGAATTTAGTGAAACTATCCTGCACGGTGGGCTAGCATCATTAAATTTACCCTCTGGGAACCTCATTCTGCTGAGGCCTCAACTGCTATGGGAGACCTAGGATCCGATTGAAGTTCCCCAGTTGAGGTTGGTGATGTTCACCCATTAGTTACCTCGATTATGAATTTTATCATCAGCAAATTAAGGGATACAGAAACTGAACAGAAGGGAAAAAGTATTACTAAAAACAATGTTAATTTGAGACTATAGATCCTTCCCAGAAGATGATTTGTAAGTAGAATGAGGTCCCCAGAGGGTGAATTAGTGATGCTAGCCCACTGCAGGGCAGCATCACTAAATTCACCCTTTGGGGACCTCATTCTGCAAATGACAGACACTATTTCAAGGCTTGACTTAAACGACTGTTTAGAGGTTGACCGAGCCAACCGTTTACCAGTCTCTTGGACTGACAGGAAATGGGCAGATTCCATCCCAAATTCAACAGTGTTAGCAGAGAACAGGTGTTAACTGTCAATTGGATATTTTAGTCCTTTCATGACGGGAGCTGTGCTGGTGCAGCATTAACCTGGGAACCATTATATGAGGGTTGTAAGTTTTCCGTTTTGTGATGGATTTCCGGTTTTTCGTTATTTTTGTATTCCATTTTAATCATTCCAATTTTTAAGCTGCCTTGATTTTTCTTTATTCGCCCATATTTGTTAGTTAGGGGTCGGCATGAGATGAATGTGATATTGCTATGAATGGGTATCCTATTTTTGTTTCTACAAAACACCCCTCCAAATAATGAATAAACTATTCCAATGTTACAGCTCTCTCTTCCCAGTAAGTTTTATTTTGATTCCAGGGTAAAAAAAATTATAGATATCAATCGAGAACACCTGACCGTAAAAGCTTTTGTTAAGTTATTTATAATTCGTGGGACAGTTTTATGGGCTATTTTTAGAACAGAAATCCATGCGAAAACATTTGGAGCATATCGAGAGAGAGAGCTCTCTATCTTGTTAGCACTCTCAATCACAGCTATGAGATTTACCATAAATTACTGTCGAAAAAAAACCACTTTAACCCTTTACCCAACAGAACGGCCCTGTGCCAATGCATTCTCTTATATATGCGACTCGACCATAGGTCACCTCGCATATATAAGAGAATGCATTGGCTTAACACATACTAAAAATGATAAAATTGTCAAAGAATGTAGAAAAATATTATAAAAATTGTTTAAAAATGTAAGAAAAAATTGTAAAATTGTTAAAGAATGTAAGAAAAAATGGTAAAAAGTGTTAAAAATTTATTAAAATTGTAAAAAATTGTTAGGCCAATGCATTCTCTTATATATGCGAGGCGACCTATGGTCGACTCGCATATATAAGAGAATGCATTAGCACAGGGCATAACTGTAACCATCACAATGTGGTCAATGAACCGGTTCCAATGATATCCATATTTGTATGGTTCTATTGAGACAGACCGAAGATATTTTAGACTGTTGAAGCTTTATTTGGCCGGTTTGTTGGGTAAAGGGTTATTATGCCTTTGTAGACAGATAATATACCCCATCTTCAGTTTTATCGGTATTTTATTCACAAAATAGCTATTTATAGTCCTATATCTCGATTTATAGAAATTATGCTGTTATTGTGATTGTGGCCCGGAAGAGATAAACCATCTTTAAAATTTCTTCTAGTGGAACAGCAATATTATTGATAATATATATTACCTTGTAGTCTGAGAGGAAGTTCAGCTCACAGGTGTATGATCTTAAGGACCGATTGGAACAGTCTCATAGCACCAACAGAAGCATGCAAAATTATGTACAGTTTTTAAAGAACTCTTACGCCAACGTATTCGGCGACTCATCGGCCTCAACCATTCCACTCACACCTATGAGTCAGATGCGCCAGTTGCCGTGAAAACACCAACCACCATATGTTCATCGATTCCTGTAGGAAGCTGAGCGGAGTTCAAATTCAACCATGCCACTTTAAAGTTACGAGCTAAGGCTACACAAAGTCTATTTCCTGTTGCTCAGGCTTGCATAGTGCCGGGACCCAGCGCATTTTTATTAGCTCAACTTGAGCTTTTGCTAATGGTTGGCATCCGTCTGTCCATCAACAATTTCATTTGGCACACCCGACAGGTCAAACTTCATATGGATCTTTGGGGAGACCTCTAGATGGGAGCATCAATTTTTTCTGAAATTTGTTTTAAAAAACATGGACACAGCAGCCATCTTGGATTTCAAATTCATTGAATAACATGACCGCCATTGGCCATCTTGGATTTTACTCTACAAGCAGCATCCCTCATCTGATCATCACCAAAATTCATATGGTTCTTTTTGGGTGCCATAATTTTTGTCCAAACCTGTTTATCTGTTCAGATTTCCAATTCATTACTATAATTGGTAACATTTGTTATACAAGTGATGCATTTTGACTGCAATCTCTGTAAAAAATATGTTTTGGGAAATATTTTATGGAATTTATCAATTAACTTGACATCTATCTGTTGGGGAGATAATGGCCATGGGCAACTGAAATTAGACCCGTAGCTAGCCGATGCGAATGTGGAATGCTTCATTAACGTTTTGCTCAACATTGCCTAATGGTAAAATAACCTGATTTTATCTTAAATAGATGCGAATTAACTTCATCTTTTTTTTGTTATCTTAAATAGTGGCAAAATAACCTGGTTTTTATCTTAAATTGTGGCGATATAACCTGGTTTCTATCTTTTAATAGTGGCGAAATAACCTGGTTTTTATTTTAGCGGTGATGAAATAACATTTTATTAGTACAAGATTGCTCGCATGTAAACCAGCTAGTTATAGTGGTAGAGTATTTTGCAGTATCTCACTTACCAATATAACTAGCTGGTTTACGTACGAGCAAGCATGATCTTGGATTTTATATCAGAGGGTGGTGAAATAAAACCAGTACGAGCAAGCATGATCTTGGATTTTATATCAGAGGGTGGTGAAATAACCTGGTTTTAGCTGATCCATTGCATGTACTTGTTGGTGAATTTATCTGGTCCATTTATTATCTGTGATTTAATTCTACATTTTATTATCATATTTAATTTTTGCAATTCATGTATATTTTATATGGATATTTATTTTTACATATTTATTATATAGTTGTACGGAATGAGAGCGACTGTTAAAGGTCTTTGAAACACTTATTTATAGTTAGATTGAGGACTACATGTCTAAACAGTGAAAAAATATTGATTTAATCCAGGAACCAAACTCTTCTGTATTTAACCCTTTCATGGCGGGACCTGTGCTGGTGCAGCATTAAAGACCCTGTGCCAGTGAATTCTCTTATATATGCAAGTCTTGCATATATAAAAGAATGAACTAGCTTACAAGATCAAGGTAAATATTGTTAGGCCAATGCATTCTCTTATATATGCAAGGTGACTCACATATATAAGAGAATGCATTGGCACATGGTTTTCGCAAAATTTCAGGAAGCTGCATATACAGGAGAATGCATTGGCCTAAAAATATTTACCTTGATCTTGTAAGCCAGTGCATACTATATGTGAGGCTCCATATGGGAGACTCCCATATATAAGAGAATGCACTGGCACAGGGTCTTTAATGCTGATCACTGCACTCTTGATTGTTGTAGAGATCATATACTGTAGATAAAATCATGTTTTTAGCCATTGATGCTAGCATTATATTGTGTATTACGAAAACTATCTCCAATATTTTATATCTATCAAATTATATATCCATAATTAAAATATTGGCAAACGCGACTAGTATTCCAAATGCCTTTAACAGTAGTAGCACAGATCTGATAAATATAACAATAGTGGAAGTTAAACGCTAAATATAACAATAGTGGAAGTTAAACCATGTTTACTCACTCCTTATATTACAATGGTTCGGTTTACATGAACATGTCACATCAGCAGGGCCAGAAACCTACGTCGTAACTTCTTCGAAAATGGCAGCAAGATATCAAGCTGGGCAATGTCAACATATGTGACCCGCCATATCAAATCCAGTCGGTATTTTTTTTACCCTGTGCCAATGCATTCTCTTATATATGCGAGTTGACCATAGGTCGCCTCGCATATATAAGAGAATGCATTGGCCTAACAATTTTTTACAATTTTAATAATTTTTTCTTGTATTTAACAATTTTATAATTTCACCCATACAGAGTCCCAGACAAACATGAGCAGACGACACTCTTCTATGCGATTCTATATATGTGTGGGGCTCCCTGCAGGGTAATGGATGTTTTTTATTTTATGTCCTAAAAATTGTAAGAAACATTTATTTAAAAAAAATGATAAAAAATTGTTAGGCCAATGCATTCTCTTATATATGCGAGGCGACCTATGGTCGACTTGCATATATAAGAGAATGCATTGGCACAGGGTAAAAAAAATCCCGACTTACGTTTGATATGGCGGGTCACATATGCCAAATATATCAGTAATCGATTAGACTAATGGGCTGTCCAATCAAATCATCTCTGATACTGCAAAAATGAAATATCGACCAGGAGATTTTGGCATTTCACAACCTCGATAAATGGTGATCTAAGTCACTTGAACTTTATATCTTCTCAACATTCATGTTTAAATGGGAACGGGATTCATATTCAACTGGCAAACATTTATAAATTTGATGGATTATTTATATAAATTTATATAAGTGAAGAAAACGATGAATACCCACTTCAATGCGAGACGCCATGCTCCCATTTTCGAGCTAATTATGACGTAGGTTCCTGATCAGGGTTTATGGAACAATTCCTCAAAGCGGGGAAGATCCTCAAATGAAAAAATACCTGTGTTCTCTTATGTCATGCATGTGGTTGCCTACCATTTGTATTGAACAGTGTTACAGTCCAAATGTAGTACAATACCAATATAGCAGATCACCAGGCAATGGGGCTTAACCCTTTACCCAACAGAACGGCCCTGTGCCAATGCATTCTCTTATATATGCGAGTCGACCATAGGTCGACTCGCATATATAAGAGAATGCATTGGCACAGGGCATAACTGTAACTATCACAATGTGGTCAAGGAGCCGGTTCCAATGATATCCATATTTGTATGGTTCTATTGAGACAGACCGAAGATATTTTAGGCTGTTGAAGCTTGTTTTGGCCGGTTTGTTGGGTAAAGGGTTAATGTTACACATTACTGTAAGAGCTGCATGACCAATACCAGATACACAATAGATATTATTACCAAATTACAGGACATTCCCTGGAGTATTAACAGACTGGTACTATGAAATTGTATAAGCCTGCCACGGGGCGGTTGAAGAAAGATTCTGTCAACCTTGTCTTCCTCGCTTGGTTAACTGCAGTGTATGCTGATAATTGTAATACCATGAACCGGTCTGGAATCCTCTTTCATTAACCCTTTACCCAACAGAACGGCCCTGTGCCAATGCATTCTCTTATATATGCGAGTCGACCATAGGTCGCCTCGCATATATAAGAGAATGCATTGGCTTAACACATTAAAAATTATAAAATTGTTAAAGAATGTAAGAAAAAATGGTAAAAAGTGTTAACAAAAGATTTTTTTTAGGCCAATGCATTCTCTTGTATATGCGAGGCGACCTATGGTCGACTCGCATATATAAGAGAATGCATTGGCACAGGGCATAACTGTAACTTATCACAATGTGGTCAAGGAGCCGGTTCCAATGATATCCATATTTGTATGGTTCTATTGAGACAGACCGAAGATATTTTAGGCTGTTGAAGCTTTATTTGGCCGGTTTGTTGGGTAAAGGGTTAACAGCCCTCCAGAAATGATTAACAGCCCTCCTTAAATGTTAGGGAGTTAATCATTTCTGCTGTTTAATACCATGAACCGGTCTGGAATCCTCTTTCATTAACAGCCCTCCAGAAATGATTAACAGCCCTCCTTAAATGTTAGGGAGTTAATCATGATTAACAGCCCTCCTTAAATGTTAGGGAGTTAATCATGATTAACACAGCCCTCCTTAAATGTTAGGGAGTTAATCATTTCTACTGGATGCTAATGAACTGAAATGGCATTTTTATTTTAACTTTAGGTTTCTCATGGTCACATAGTTACCACTCAGATGGTCCATTTTCCTCCAAAATTATTCAGCTTTTCTTCACGTTTTGAATCCTTCAGCTAACGGTTATCAAAGTTATGTGTAAGTATTTGTTATTTCTTGCCATCTCTGAATAATTAATGTTGTGTCTCTTTGTTTCATTAGAAGAAAAGGTGCTCAGTTTTCGCTATAGATTAGTTTGTGAGCTCTCGTGTGATAAATATACCAATATAAGTATCAATAAATAAATTATGAATACTTCTGGTTCTCTCTTTCCCCCCCCCCCCCCCCCACCTTAACACAGGTCAGTTAAACCCATCCTAACAAATGCTGAACCCACCCTAATAGATACACCCCCATTAAATCAGAGACGATGGCATCGGGTGGTGCTGGGGTGTTTCAAAACCCCACCCCCAGGGCATTTCCAACACCCTTTCTGCCCCCCCCCCCCAATATAAGTATCAATAAATAAATTATGAATACTTCTGGTTCTCTCTTTCCCCCCCCCCCCACCTTAACACAGGTCAGTTAAACCCATCCTAACAAATGCTGAACCCACCCTAATAGATACACCCCCATTAAATCAGAGACGATGGCATCGGGTGGTGCTGGGGTGTTTCAAAACCCCACCCCCAGGGCATTTCCAACACCCTTTCTGCCCCCCCCCCCAACTTAAAAATTAACAAATTAATGGCTGTAACTCTGCCCAAGTAGGCATACATGGCTTGTTTTTTAACTCGGATCAAGTCTCATATAATGAAAATATAACAAAAAAATTAGCTGATATTTGTTCAAGCTATAGCAATCAAAATGAACCAATTATGGGATGTCACCCTCACCCAAAATAGGCAGAAGTAACTGCTTTTCGTACTCGATCAAGCCATTTTTTTAGCAAGTCTCATATACTGAATATCAACAATCAGTTGATATTTGTTCAAGTATCGGTCAAACTTCAACCAAAAACTATTTTCACCATAACATTTAGTTGTAATATCTTGTCTACATGTCTTTCATCGTTTCATCCTGGAATTTTGCCAAAAGCCAGTTATAGTTGATTGCTTGAGAGATTGTGGTGGATTGACGGTAACACGGTGTGATATTGATGGCTTGGAGTTTATTTTCAACCAAGATTCACAACAAGGTTGAACATAGGCTTCAAGCCGTCAATGTCACACCATGTTATCGTTAATCCACCACAGTAACGCATACGTTGTGGACAGTCCTGGTCATACATAGCAACAGGACAATTATTCCAAAGAATGATATCAGCTCAAAATGTAAAAACTTTATATCGTTCTGTCTGAAACGTCGTTCAACGTAAATGACATGAAATTTACATGAAAATGACATGAAAAAAGCAAGCCAAAGAGATGGAGAAATGATGAAATGGTTGTCTTGGTTTCCCTTTTGTTGAGAGATCCAGACATAAACATGGATATGGTGCGCAGCTCTCTGGCCAATCAAGGACGATGTTTCTTACTGGAGGCGGAACATATCTAGATGTTATCTGCAAATGTTTCAGGGTAGAGAGGTAATGTCACAAGTTGAAGAGCTAACTCGTAGGGCACATATCTATAATATCAAATTGACTCCACCCACCCCGCATGTGGAATTTTACTTAAATATCAAGATGTTCCACCCACATTGGTATTTTAACAAGGGGTACGCATCTAAGATGCTTTTGTCAAGTTTTTTGGCAGTCAAACCAAACTTCTGCCAATAAGGTGCACAACCCCTGGGAAAAAAAGTTGGACGGTGGTATATTATTGCAATAGACCTATATACCAAATATCAATTGAATCCGTTAATATTTCATTGAGTTATCGCACGAACGGTGATAAAATTGTGATTAAATTAGACAAACTAAGACCCATAAATTTAAAATAAAAAGTCGTGAATTGGCTGAGTGTTTTCTATGGCCGCACATTTCGTTGATAATAACGAGCCATTTGTTTGTCTAAATAACATTTTTAAGTTCGAAGAGCATTAGAATGGGGATAACAGTGTGGTGTTTTGTGATTTCGGAAAGGTACATGGCGAATATACTGTGGCAAATACCCGTTAATGGGCTCCGGCTCTGCCGTCGCCAATTAACTAAATTTGCCACAGTATATTCGCCATGTACCTTTCCGAAATCACAAAACACCACACTGTTATCCCCTAAATAAAATTATTGAAGATATTGTAATTGTCTTTTTTTGCTAACATTAAATTTTAAATTAAATTAATTAAGTAAAATACAGTGAAATTATGTTTTTAATTATTTTTTTATTACATTTTTGCACACGTTGGCATCTCTCTGAGTGCATTCTAGTTGGTCATGCGAAGCTTCGAGGTTTGACTCGATTTGTGAATCAGGCTGCTGATTTGATTTGATTCGATCATACGATTCAAATAAATTCGAATCGCCCATCTTTGCATTCTAATGCAAGAAAAAGAACTGGAGGTTGAAGATGTATTAATTGTTTTAAATTTCCAATATAACTAGGTATCCAGCAAATAACAATTGTGCAACACTCTTATTGGAAATTTTCGACCACATGGCCTTCTTCAGCCAAAATGAGTTATAAAGATACAATCAATATTAATGCTGACTCCAATTAAACAAGTTTGTTCAATAGTCACACCTTTGATTCAACGTTTGTGCCTCGATCGACGATGATGTAATTATATGACAATTCTTTTACCTGTGCCATGATTTGGATTTCAAATTCAGTCCATTCAGTATCCGCGTGTCAATACACCTGATCAGGTATCCAACATGCGCTTCACGGAACAGGTAACAGCAACGTCATATAATTACATCCTCGTCGATCGAGGCACAAACTTTGAAGCAAAGTTGTGACTATTGAACGGATTTGTTTAATTGGAGTCAACATTAATATTGATTGTTACATGTATAACTTCTTTTAGCTGCAGAAGGCCAAGTGGTTGAAAATTTCCAATAAGAGTGTTGTGTTGTTATTTGTTGGATCACCATGAAGTCCCTCTGGGCTGGACTTGGACTATCAATTGCATTAACTACAGTAATGACCTAATTAAGTAATCGACCTCTTAACCAAAGCAGAATTATGGGTAACTTTTTAGGATTTAGCCGAGAGCTTTCCGATGAATGGCAACAAGCCATATTTCCGACTAAATCCTGAAAAGTTACCCATAATTCTGCTTTGGTTAAGAGTTCGATTACTTAGGGCATTACTGTAGGTATGTTCGAAATTTAGCATAACTCATTTTCTTGCAATATTGATTTGTAGGCCTATACTAGTAGAACCCGACTATGTGACAGTATAGGCCGTAACATAAGAACAGAAAGATAGTGCCATCCTCATAAAATTATACAGGCAAATATAGTGAGTAACTGAGTCAAGGAAAATAGCAGACATGATGCATTCAATTTAGTCGCTTGCTGGTTAAGGCCAATATAAAACATTGCTAGATTTACATCCCCTCCCGACCACTGGGTAGGAACTGTTACATCGGAAGTCGTTCTATCGCCGGTATTGTGATGGTTCTTGCCTGATTTGTTACGGTTCCTGATTATTGAAAATAATCATTTTTGTGACAAAATCACGCATAATTATAGATATCTTGAATATATTATACTTTCCTGAATGAACAGAGGCTGCAGAAGTGCTGTGTTATCGAAACCTGAACTCTAGACCACAATTAACTCGATATTGGCGAGTTAACGCGTAAATATCAACATGTTATCACTGAAAATCAAGCCACGTGGACGCAATTTCTTTGTTTTTCGTGGCGTATAAAATATGAAATGCATTCTGAAGGGTTACGTAGCGATTCTCCGAAGACCCATAACTCCGAAGGTCCGATTCTCCGACGCCCCAATTCTCCGAAAGCCCATAACTCAGAAGTCCCGATTCTCCGAAATCCCTTAACTCCGAAAGCCCATAACTCCGAAGGCCTATAACTCCGAACGCCCATAACTCCGAAGGTCTATAACTCCGAAGGGACGATTCTCCGAAGGGACGATTCTCCGAAGATCATGTTTTATCGCTTATTAAATAGTGTACAGTCCAGTGGCGGAGTCAATGGGGCCCTAGGGAAGACCGCCCCCTTGGAGGTAAAATGGTGGTCTTGGTCTAATACCGTTTGGAATTTCACAATTCTTAGAGTGTATTGATAAGTATGGAATGCGCGTATGGTTATATTTTGTATGGAACATGTACATGTAGATAATATATCCCCCCCCCCCCTGGAATCCGGAATCCAGCTTCAAATTTACCATGGAATCCGGCGTCCAGCTTCAAATTGACACTGGAATCCGGCGTCCAGTTTCAAATTAACCCTGGAATCCGGCGTCCAGCTTCAAATTGACGTCTGGAATCCGGCGTACAGGTCCAAAATGGGTGGAATCCGGCGTACGAAAAGGGGGGAAGGGGCCCTCATATATTGGAAACGTTAACTATGTATTATAATAAGGTGATATCTACACCATCAGTAGTGTGCGACAAGCCACAGAATGCTTAAATTTATGTAAGAAATACAATTATTTTGCCACAATGTACGTCTTAATACAATTAATATGATTAAAATGTGCACATCCGACTGCATTGGGGTGATTTGATGCAATCAAGTTCATTTTATATATGAAAAAGGACAAGTTCTTCCCCGTTCACCCCTGTACATTTTACTCTGGCATCTCATGGGTCAACGAAACGTTAGAGTATATGGTGTATAGTCAGTGGCGGGCCAGGATTCCCATTTAGGTGGGGGCAGTAGGAAAAGTTTGAATATTTTGATGCCCCATGAACGATTTTCAGGCATTTACATGACATTGGACATGTTTTGGTAGGGGCCCATATTGTCTGAAATAGCAAGTAGAGGTTTAATGGGGGCAGTAGGAATTTTGGGACCCATTGGCTTTGCCACTGGACTGTACACTATTTAGTAAACGATAATACCCCGATAAAACAAAATCTTCGGAGAATCAGACCTTCGGAGAATCGGACCTTCGGAGTTATGGGCCGTCGGAGAATCGGGCCTTCGGAGTTATAGGTCTTCGGAGAATCGGACCTTCGGAGTTATAGGTCTTCGGAGTTATAGGTCTTCGGATAATCAGCCCTTCGGAGTTATGGGCTTTCGGAGAATTGGATCTTCGGAGTTATGGGCCGTCGGAGAATCGGGTCTTCGGAGTTGTGGGCCGTCGGAGAATCGGGTCTTCGTAGTAATAGTTCTTCGGAGAATCGGTCTGACACCTTCTGAAGACAAACACTGACTATAAAGTATACTCGTGTTATTCTTTTGTTAAATAGCTGAGAAACTATCCCGATAGGGTTTGATAATTGGGAGCTGTGACCTCGTAATCAACCCGGGTGCGTGTTACGGTTCTATTTCAAACCAATCATGGCTGTGACGGTTCTGTACATGAGATTTATTTATATCTGCACTTTGGTCAGAAAATCGTCTTGTGTATCAGACATTTTAAACCAGATAATGACTGTAGCTTATGTAATTAGCATAATAGAACAGGTATATTAAGAAATAACACAATAAATACCTAATACGGGAGATTAAGTGACATTAATAGGCAGAAATAAAATATTGAAAGTCCCGATGAGTATAGTATCATAATCATGCCCGCCTATATAAATGACCAATGGTAATATAAATCTACTCTCAGGAGAATATGAGATGTTGTATTCATTTACTTAATCTGGGCATTATTGAAAGATCCAGGTGTGACAATATTTCAATGCCAGCGCCATCATATTTCCTCCTCTGAAGTCCGCCTGAGGGACATTTACACATGTTTGTCACCCAGACATGAATATAACTTATGAAATCACGTTCAACTGAATCATTGATAGGTTATGACGTGATTGGGGTGGTGGGGGGACTTGGGGAGGGGCTGCTTAATTTGTGTCTTAATTTCTTATCGTACAATAGATTGGTTTGAAATTTAACACCAACAATATGTTGAAATTGTTCTCTTAGTTTGATTTGACAACAATTTAATAGTGGGGAATTTGTCGCTTTTAGACCAACATTTGCATACTTTCCTACACTTTAAACATGTAATCAACCATATTTGACATATACAAATGGACACCTATTCTTTAGAGTTGATCCAAAAATCAGGATGGGTGGACAGGAAGTAGGGAGCATGTGTTATCTAGTTTTCTATATCACATTTACCCCCCCCCCCCCCTCCATTTAATTAATATGCGTTGTATTAAATAATGTATGCTCTTTTGCAAAATAAATCATCTCTCTCTCTCTCTCCATCTGTTGGGTACATTTCCAATCTTGTGGGGGTGTGGCACCAGGTTGGAAACTTCCAACACTTGGGAATCTTGAAGCCAGTCTAGATGATTTTCAGGTAAGATATCCACATTTTCTCACTGGGCCCATGTGTCCTGAGGTTCTCCCCCGGTGGCCAATCAAAGGCTACTGATCAATTCACTTCAGAATGGCATACAACCAAGAGCTATAATGTGTCATGCAGTTGGGAAAAACCAAAGCCCAGGCCTTGTGAATGAGTTTGGTCTGTTTCAAGGGGATGGTGCGGTTGGAAATTCCAAGGTGGACGCCCCAACATTGGAGACCCTCCAACCCACGTCCCTGCTCACTTGACACTTATCAGCGAGGAATAATAATGTGCCTTATAATAGCCAGGTTCAGACACCCATAACAATGATTTCTAATGATTCATTTGTATGAATGTTTAGCTAATAATTCAAACAATCTGTTACTGCATGTTGAATTTAATAGCTGAGCATTCCTACATATGAATCAATAGGATTCAAGTCGCTGCTCATTACAGCGCATTTAGTCACCAAAGGATTAACATCCATATAATAATATTTGTAACTGTAGTATTCTTTGCTTTTTTATATCTTCTATTAAAAAATCAGAGATACCTAGTCAATCTAAAATATGATTGAGTCAAAGGTTATCGTGCTTGTATATGCTTTAATAGCTGCATATTCTAGAATTTAACCTAGATAATCAGCATCCAGCAAGCGGATGCCCGACATAAACTTCATAAACTGCGTAATCAGAACATTGTATGGGTGTCAACGAACATTTAACGTCTTATTTTTTGCTTTTTGTTGAGTAAAATTCGTCTACGAAAATAGACAACACTAGCCGATGTGCCCCCTCTTCGTCCGGGCTATTTAGGGATTTATTTGTGATCGTCTCCGCCTGGACAAACCATTGTTCGATCGGCCCGGAAATATGCCTATATGAGCGAATATGGTCAAGGTCAAGGACACCGTCGCACGTGAAATTGGACCCACCCATATTGTTCCCCGGAACAAAGTAGGCCTACATTATACCAAATTTGAGTCGGATCGGTCGAGCAGTTTTTCAAGTCTATAACACAAATACATACATACAGACAGAAGTTCCAAAACATATAATAGATCAAATACAAGACAGATAACTCTATATATCCCGTCTACGCTCACGCTTTCCGAAGTCCAGCTATGAAATTTCACTATTGTTAACCGGCTATTGACTCATGGAAATGTTGGGCCTGCAAAACGCGTTCTAGCTGGCGACTTTGTGAATGTTGATAGGCGTAACACAGGTTATTGAATAAGCATAGAAAGGCAGTGTAATTCATCAAAATTAATGACAAGTGCATGGTGCAAATTTCAACTTAATGCATAGTTTGTTGTGTTTATCTTTGTATACTTTCACAAAATTGGCAGTTTGAACCATGTATCATGGCAAATATTAGCCATAGTTTTACCCGTATAGAACGATTAAATTCGTTGTTTTTGTCGTTGTTATGACTCGCACAATGAAAGTTTCGTTATTAACAAGCTCATTGGTGCCACAGATTGTGATGGGATTGAAAATAACTAATCGAAGTATCACCTAGATGCCTCAAAATTGCGTTCTAACTGTCAAAAAGTCGTGAAAATATATAATTTCGATCATCAGGAACCGTCACAAATCAGTCAAGAACCACCACAAACCGGGGATAGAACGATTTCCGATGTAACAGTTCCTACACAGTGCTCCCGACCCTATTTTTAGTCAGCTCCTCAATTTTTTTTATTTGCATATATCTATGAAATATTTTTTCTCATCAAGGTCAATATTGTTAAGCCAATTAATGCTATTCTCTTATATATGCGAGGTGCCCAATGGGGCGACTCGCATATATAAGAGAATGCATTGGCAACAGGGTTTTCGCAAAAAATCAGGAAGCTCCAGTCATCATCATTATTTCGAAACAAGTCATTTGACTTATGGTTCTGCTGAATTACGTTAATAATAAACACATGTATAATAAATTATATAAGCCATGAAAGGGTTAATAATCAAATTACATTTCATTTCATGACCCATTAAGCAGTCTATTTTGATCAAATTGGACAATCTAAATCATCTTTATATTATATAAGATATGATACTGCTTCAATATCTAGAACTGTCCATGACCATTTATATAGGAAGAATAAAATATAAAAATAAAATTTGCCCTCCCGCTCCATTTTTCTAAAAGAGGTTGGATGTAAATCTAGCAATTTATTTATATTGGACTAAGGTAAATTAAAATGACATATCTCATGATTGCTACACTGTCTCCATTCACACCAATAGCCCATGCATATATTCAATTTGAGATTCAATTCGTGAATTATAAGCACTGTCCCCCTCCCGATTTCAGGGCCCTAAATTTCAAAGCGGGGAATGGAGAAAATACATTAGAAGAAGTTGAAAGATTTGAAACACACATTTATTGCGCCTACATAATATAACTCTATTTTATCATAATATATCCTTTTAAGTGTCAATATATTTCAACACAGCCTTTTTCGTAGAATACGAGGGGCTTATCTGATTCCTTCACAAAGAAGACGTGACTCGAACAACAATCAACAGGAAGAATGAATCCTGAAATAAATGGCTTCTGGAATTGGTAAGCATCTGGTAGAGGAGGTACCGGTTGTGTCAAATCTAACATTCAAAGTGTAAACATAGCCTTCATTAATGGTGTATGTGTTTTTAAAGTATCCTCTCAAACCGACAACTGATAACATTGAGCTGCCTTTCTCAGTGAATAATCCCATGCTATGAGATATTTTGTATTTGACACGATGAGTGGTCTGGAGATCCACATTTTTTCAGTTTGAAACCTAGAATGCCAATAGCTCGTGTGACAATAAAGTTACACTTTACACCAATGATATTGTTTTGTACCTCGCCTATCTTGTTCACGTATTGGGTGATCAGCATTAATTGGGAATTCCAACAATTTCATCCACAACCCAGAAGTTCGTGCATTACTGCTGAAGATTTCACATTTGTGGTTCCGATAGAGAAGTTTTGATTGGATTTCTATTATCTCCTTTTCATTCAGAATCAGTGGTAACATTTTCAAAACAGATTTAAATTGTTCTGATGTCATCCTTGGGAATCTAATTTCATAAAGAAGAGGGTCCCAGTGTTTCACGAAAACTGCTACCCTCCGATTTATTTTTATCTGCCCATTTTATGACAGATTTAAACACCTGCAGTTCTCCATGTACACAGAGTTCATCAGAATGTATTATTTGTTTTACACAATCCAAACAGAGATCCTGAAAAGATGCAGTCTTTAAACATTTTTCACCTTCCTCGTAAATAAAAGCAAGACAACTCTCCAAAAGACCTTCCTCGCTGAAGCAGTGAGCCTGTTCCAGAAATTCACATGCATTTTCTGGAACAATAGTATTATTCATGAATTCTATGCACTTGCTGACTAACGTAGTTATGAGGTATTTCTTGGCGGCATACATCAGTGGAATTACATTCTCTGCTGTCAGGTTCAATTTGTCTGAGTAGATATACCTGTAATGTAAAGATGACATACTTACTGTATACAGTAATGCTCTAATTAATCGACCTCTTAACCAAAGCAGAATTATGGGTAACTTTTCAGGATTTAGTCGGAAATATGGCTTGTTGCCATTCATCGGAAAGCTCTCCCCGACTGTATATGAAGTGAAAGACTCCACTGATGTGTTATAATGCACACGGTCATGGTGAATCACACCCCCCCCCCCCCCCACACTTCTCTGGTTCGTGAGATTCGGGTGATTTTGGAAGTGGTATGCAGAATTTATACCCCTCAGGCTGTTAACTGGTACATGGGATTCAGTGATTTTTAAGTGATACACATGATTCATACCCCTCTGTTAACTGGTACATGGGATTCAGTGATTTTTAATGATACACAGGATTCATATATACCCCTCTGTTAACTGGAACATGGGATTCAGTGATTTTTAGCTCAACTTTACTTTGTAAAGTTTGAGCTATTGCCATGGCTTTGTCGTCCGTCGTCCGTGTGTACGTGTGTACGTAAGGCGTCAACAATGCAGGCTACAGGTCGTACCTTTCGTCGGATCATTATGAAATTTGTCATAGCTGTTGACATCAACATTTAGACCAGAATAATTAATTTTGGGGTCATTCGGAAAAAAAACATGGCCGCCAGTGGCCATATTGGATTTCAAAATTCAATCCATTAGCACGGGCTACAGGCCGTACTGTTTGTCTGATCTTCATGAAATTTGTCATGGATGTTAATATTGACATGTAGATGGGAACGAGTAATTTTGGGGTCATTCGGCCCAAAAACATGGCCGCCAGCAGCCATCTTGGATTTTACTCTTTGTATGACTAAATTCTTTAGCACGGGCTACAGGTCGTACTTTTAGTCTGATCATCATAAATTTTGTCAAGAATGTTAATAATGACATGTAGATGGGAACGAGTCATTTTGGGGTCATTCGGCCAAAAAACATGGCCGCCAGCAGCCATCTTGTATTTTACTCTTTGTATGACTAAATCCTTTAGCACGGGCTACAGGTCGTACCTTTAGTCTGATCATCATAAAATTTGTCATGGCTGTTGAAATTGGAATGTAGATGGGAACGAGTCATTTTGGGGTCATTCGGACAAAAAACATGGCCGCCAGCAGCCATCTTGGATTTCAAAATTTAATCCATTAGCACGGGCCACAGGTCGTACTGTTCGTCTGATCACCATGAAATTTGTCATGGATGATAATATTGACATGTAGATGGGAACGAGTAATTTTGGGGTCATTCGGCCAAAAAACATGGCCGCCAGCAGCCATCTTCGATTTTACTCTTTGTATGACTAAATTCTTTAGCACGGGCTGCAGGTCGTACCTTTAGTCTGATCATCATAAAATGTGTCATGGATGTTAACAATGACATGTAGATGGGAACGAGTCATTTTGGGGTCATTCGGCCAAAAAACCTGGTCGCCAGCAGCCATCTTGGATTTTACTCTTTGTATGACTAAATCCTTTAGCACGGGCTACAGGTTGTACCTTTAGTCTGATCATCATGAAATTTGTCATGAATGTTAATAATGACATGTAGATGGGAACGAGTCATTTTGGGATAATTCGGCCAAAAAACATGGCCGCCAGCAGCCATCTTGGATTTTACTCTTTGTATGACTAAATTCTTTAGCATGGGCTACAGGTCGTACCTTTAGTCTGATCGTCATAAAATTTGTCATGGATGTTAACGATGACATGTAGATGGGAACGACTCATTTTGGGGTCATTCGGCCGAAAACAAGGCCGCCAGCAGCCATCTTGGATTTGACTTTTCTCTTCATGTCTATAAACAATTGTATTAGATATTCAACTTTCCACATTCCTAATGGCTCCATTGACTGTAATATATTAAATTATTCCCTTTCCAAGTTGAGCTACAGTGTCATTGACACTTTCATTAATGATACACAGGATTCATACCCCTCTGTTAACTAGTACATGGGATTCAGTGATTTTTAATGATACACAGGATTCATACCCCTCTGTTAACTGGTACATGGGATTCAGTGATTTTTAAGTGATACACAGGATTCATATATACCCTCTGTTAACTGGAACATGGGATTCAGTGATTTTTAAGTGATACAAAGGATTCATACCCTAGTTTATAACTGGTACTCGGGATTCATACGCCTGTTTATATTCAAACAATCAGGGCCATGAAGTCATGAAGTATGATGAACATTATTTAGGCCTTTAACCAAATATACCAAATAAGTTATAAAACTATAGTAATGCTCTAACTAATCGACTTCTTAACCACAGCAGAATTATGGGTAACTTTTCAGGATTTAGTCAGAAATATGGCTTGTTGCAATTCATCGGAAAGCGATGAGGGAGAGCTTTCTGATGAATGGCAACAAGCCATATTTCCGACTAAATCCTGAAAAATTACCCATAATTCTGCTGTGGTTAAGTGGTCAATTACTTTGGGCATTACTGTATTCATTGGAAGGAAATGTTCAGGTAGATTCGAAGTTCAGTTGCTTGTTGAACTTATTATCTGAACATTTCCTGGGGATAACTATTCGTCAATGAGTATTTAGTATAGAAGTGGTTAACAGGGACGTGTTCTAAATTAATGAGAGGCCGTTCACGATCGGCAGATGTTTAACCCATACCTTGATGATAGCGATTAGCTATAACTGATAATTTGTCAAAGATATGATCACGGAATCCATATATCAGTGCCCAACTTGAAATCAAAAGCCCAAATAATTTGTCTTAAAAAGGGGTAAAAGTATTTGGGGTGGGGGAGGAGTAGTTTTAAATCTCATAACTATGTCCCTATTCACCCAAGGACCTCTCACTGTGAGATCCAACGGTTTAGTGATTTCGGAGGATATGTTTAGGAGTTTAAGTTAACTCTTTGGAAGCAAAAGTGATAAACCCTGATCTCTGCCACTTTTGACTTGCCAGATATTCAAAATTCATTCACATCTAAAGAGAAATTATAATTTGTTGACAAGCCAGACTGCTTCAAACAACATACATGTATGGGATTCCATCTCATATCTAAATTAATTACCCCCCCCCCTCCCATTCTCCCCAGTTGTTATTTGTTTATCAAACATGGTCAGATCTGACCTGTGTATTAAATAAGGAATGCTTATATTGTCAGGTACATAAAAGATTAAGTGTTTCATAACAGGGGTGTATGGTTTTCAAAAATATGTGTAGTTTATACAATACAAAAGTGTTATCTATATAATGTTATACAGTCATACTATGATGAGGATGCTGGTCCCTATGACTACTATTGTATGGGTACACATAATGAAAGTGTCAATGACACTGTAGCTCAACTTAGGTAGGGGAATAATTTAATGGTCGACAGTATAAATGGAGGAATAGGAAAAGTGCTAATTGAAATGTCTAAGTAAGACTAGATATACATGTCAATATCAACATTCATAACAGGTTTCATAATGATCGGATCAGGGATGTGGTGATTATGGTGTGCCAAATGATTTATTTATGCAAAGAGTAAATTCTAAAATGGCCACCGGCAGCCATGTTTTTTTCCGAATTACCCCAAAATGACTTGTTCCAATCTACAGCCTTTACAAATCTCATAATGATCTGATCAAAGGTATGACCTGTAGCCTATGCCAATGGAATTAGTCATGCAAAGAGTAAAATCCAAGATGGCTGCTGGCGGCCATGTTTTTCGGCTGAACGACCCCAAAATGACTCGTTTCCCCATCTACATGTCATTGTTAACATACATGACAAATTTCATGAAGTTCCGACCAAAGCTACGACCTGTAGCCCGCACCAAAGGATTTATTCATGCAAAGAGTAAAATCCAATATGCTGCTGGCGGACATGTTTTTTAAGCCAAACGACCCCAAAATGACTCATTCCCATCTACATGTTAATATTAACATCCATGATAAATATCATGATGATCAGACAAACAGTACGACCTGTAGCCCGTGCCAATGGATTGAATTTTGAAATCCAAGATGGCTGCCAGCGGCCATGTTTTTTGGCCGTATGACCCCCAAAATGACTCGTTCCCATATACATATCAATATCAATATTCATGACAAAATTCATAAAGATCAGACCATAGGTACGACCTGTAGCCCGCGCCAAAGGATTTAGTCATGCAAAGAGTAAAATCCAAGATGGCTGCTGGCGGCCATGTTTTTTGGCCGAACAACCCCAAAATCACTCGTTCCCATCTACATGTCATTGTTAACATCCATGACAAATTTCATGAAGTTCTGATCAAAACTACGACCTGTAGCCTGCGCCAAAGGATTTAGTCATGCAAAGAGTAAAATCCAAGATGGCTGCCAGCGGCCATGTTTTTTGGCCGAACGACCCCAAAATGACTCGTTCCCATCTACATGTCAATATTAACATCCATTACAAATTTCATAATGATCAGACAAACAGTACGACCTGTAGCCCGCGCCAATGGATTGAATTTTGAAATCCAAAATGGCCACCAGCGGCCATGTTTTTTGGCCGAATGACCCCAAAATGACTCGTTCCCATCTACATGTCAATGTCAACATTCATGACAAAATTCATAAAGATCAGACCATAGGTACGACCTGTAGCCAGCGCCAAAGGATTTAGTCATGCAAAGAGTAAAATCCAAGATGGCTGCTGGCGGCCATGTTTTTTGGCCGAACAACCCCAAAATCACTCGTTCCCATCTACATGTCATTGTTAACATCCATGACAAATTTCATGAAGTTCTGATCAAAACTACGACCTGTAGCCTGCGCCAAAGGATTTAGTCATGCAAAGAGTAAAATCCAAGATGGCTGCCAGCGGCCATGTTTTTTGGCCGAACGACCCCAAAATGACTCGTTCCCATCTACATGTCAATATTAACATCCATGACAAATTTCATAATGATCAAACGAACAGTACGACCTGTAGCCCGCGCCAATGGATTGAATTTTGAAATCCAAAATGGCCACCAGCGGCCAATGTCAACATTCATGACAAAATTCATAAAGATCAGACCATAGGTACGACCTGTAGCCCGCGCCAAAGGATTTAGTCATGCAAAGAGTAAAATCCAAGATGGCTGCTGGCGGCCATGTTTTTTGGCCGAACAACCCCAAAATCACTCATTCCCATCTACATGTCATTGTTAACATCCATGACAAATTTCATGAAGTTCTGATCAAAACTACGACCTGTAGCCTGCGCCAAAGGATTTAGTCATGCAAAGAGTAAAATCCAAGATGGCTGCCAGCGGCCATGTTTTTTGGCCGAACGACCCCAAAATGACTCGTTCCCATCTACATGTCATTATTAACATCAATGACAAATATCATGATGATCAGATGAATAGTACGACCTGTAGCCCGCGCCAATGGATTGAATCTTGAAATCCAAGATGGCTGCCAGCGGCCATGTTTTTTGGCCGAATGACCCCAAAATGACTCGTTCCCATCTACATGTCAATGTCAACATTCATGACAAATTTCATGAAGATCAGACCAAAGGTACAACATGTAGCCCGTGCCAAAGGAAATTGTTGACGGACACACGCACACACGGACGACGGACGCCAAACCATGGCAATAGCTCAAACTTACAAAAGTAAGTTGAGCTAAAAACGAGTGCGTCACATTAACATATGCATCACAGGGAGATTACAGTTTTGAATATGTTCTCAGTTATAACAGCTAATGCCTAATCTGTTTCCTAAAATTCCATCGCTAATCACTTAAGTAAAAGCATTATTTTAAAACTATGCGGTCAGATGCTCGTAGCCCGTTTATATATAACCATGGGTATATGCGAGATATACACAACGAAAACACACTCCACAGTTTGGATCGATAAGCCTTGCCCTGTATATTTTGATGTTGCGTTTTTGACAATCGGTCTTCCGTATCATTTCTACAACACAATTATCATCTAACTTGCAGCACGACGTTACCGTGTGATCGCCACGGAACTGTTTTCATTCAGAGTATGGTCAATATATTGCCGACAGTGCAGTGTATTCTCAGATAGAAAACAAATAGGCCTATGTCGAAAGCAGAAACTAAGTCACGAGTGGCACCTCTGGTTGAGTTTGGGATATTTGGCACTCAGAACTTGGCTAGATGGTTTTCGTTTGGGTGGTCTCCACCTTGGAATTTCCAACTGCACCACACCCATTGAACCACACAAAACTCACAAGTTTGCGTAATTCAATTTGCACACCCCCGGTGCTTTGATTTTCCCCAAATGTTCCCTCACAGACTACTAGACGGTAAGCTATTCTAAATGGACCAGTAGTCGTGTGGCCACTGGCCATGCAGGGAGATGAAAAGGATGGTTCGGCCCAGTATGAGATTAAAAAATCCTAGCATCTAGTGGTATAACGCCAGACAAATTTACACCACGATTTATTTTGTCTTAAATTAATTAGCAAGTAGCTACTGGCAAGGGCACAGAACACACAGGTCGGCCGATTGTTAGGCCCCGATGTGAGAACATTATGAAAATCTGAACATGAAAATTTGACAATCCTAGCATCTAGACTGTCCTCAAGCTTTCCAATTCGGGGAAATTTTTAACCTGACACTCACCCTTAGGTTTTAAAATTGCCAACTGATGCCCATTTCAGTCCAGAATTTTGCAAATGAAATGGAAATATGCCAATGTTGGTCTAAAAATAACAAATTGGTCACTAAGAAATTGTTGGAAAATCAAACTACGAGAACAATTTCAACCTAATTTTGGTGTGAATTTTCCAATTAATGTTGCATTAGGTTTGACTACAGTTGGGGGGTAAGACCCCTGCATAACCACCCCTGTCAACACGCCCCTGCTTGGCACCCCATGCTAAGAGCGCGGTCTTGCATTCACTGAAGACGAGAAATCATCAATACTAAATTATGTTGGGTGGCACCCGTGGAGGAGTCAGGGGGCTACATCCCCATCCCTGTCAGGGAGGGATAGCCACCCCATCGATGAGCTCTGCAATCGTCAACCCGGTAGCTAAAGCCCGACCCCCTGTCGGGGAATCGTATAGCCCATGCGTCGGGGATATCCTGGCGCCACCCCTGTTTGAAATCATATAGAAATTTTAAAGGAGAAGACCACATATAGAGCAGAAATCAGGGGAAAATGATCTTTCATAACCACAAAACTACACTAATGACATCCAAATAAACCCAAATTGAATGCAGTCGCATATATAGTATATATATGGTTTTGGTCTGTTGGCCTCTCTATATCATATAAATACTTTTTCTAAAACCTCTTAAACCAACTCGACGTGCGATTTCCCTGCACTCCTAGTATAAAAAGTGCATCTAATTCAGACAAAGTTCAAACAGTAAATATGACAAGACAAGACATAGAAACCGCTAATCTCATTACCAATCTAACAACACCAGTGGAACATGATTACCTTTCAAAGCAATAACACCTGGCACCAGGTTACGGCCAACCACAGGCACACATGTGTCACACCATGGATAAATACACAGTCAAAAGAACGGCGTTTTTTTTTTGTACGATTATATCTGGCATATACCCATGGTTATACATAAACGGTCTACGAACATCTGACCGATGGTATATATATTTTATGGTACAAAATTCTAAGTTAAACTGTTCGAAAACTCTTAACAAAATATTCACCAAGAGCACTGGTTTATTACTGGAGAAAACACTGTTGATTCCAAACACAAAATTTACAATAAAACCCCCACCTTTTGTCAAAAATCTTAACATGGATTGACAGATCGAATGTTATTCTGCCCAAATCAATCGCGCATATGAATCCAAGTCACAACTCGTTTCCAGTATTTTATATATATTAAGTGATTTCTCTAGACAAAATGAGCTTGCTGCCCTCTAACCCACTGTGTAGGAACAGTTACATCGGAAGTCGTTCTATCGCCGGTATTGTGATGGTTCTTGACTGATTTGTTACAGTTCCTTATGATTAAAAATAATCATTTTCGGGACAAAATCAGGCATAACTAGAGGTGTGACTGTCCCAATGGGACTACGTATACGGATACCCCCTGTTTGTAAAATACTAAGATGTTTCACATGTCAGTAAACATTTAGTTAAAATAATAAAATAACAGTTCCCATTGCAGGTGTACAACCATAACCCTAATCTTAAACCTATTGACCGAAAAATGTAGGAATAAAAGCTTGGACAAAATTATGCATGTTGTGAAAAAAATTCTTAGTCGGAAAAGGGGAATAACTCCACACAAAAAATGTCGGACAGACATCATAATCGCAAGTGCACAGGTTCCCATGTTACTAAATATCAGTGCCAAGATTAAAAAACATTGACCGAAAAATGTAGGAATAAAAGCTCGGACAAAATTATGCATGTTGCAATAAAAATTCTAAGTCGAAAAAGGGGGATAACTCCACCAAAAAATGTCGGACAGACGTCATAATCGCAGGTGCACAAGTTCCCATGGTACTAAATATCTGTGCCACGTTTCAAGGAAATTTATAAAAAAAACGACTGAGAAAAACTCGGGACAAATTTGTGTCCACGGACGGACGGACAGCTCAACGGACGACGGACGGACAAACTGACTCCAGTATACCACCCCCTAACTTCGTTGCGGGAGGTATAATAATAGATATCTTAAATGAATTAAACATTCCTGAACAAACAGAGGCTGCCGTTTTACCGAAACCTTAACTTTAGAACTCGGTTATAGCAAGTTAACATGTAATTATCAACATGTACATGTATACACACTGAATATCAAGCCAAGTTAACGTAATTCCTTTGTTTTTGTGGCATATCGAATGTGAAACACATTATTCTTCTATAAAATAGCTGAGGAAATACCCTGATGTGGGTTGTTAATTTGGAGCATTAGCCTCCTAATCACAACGTATGAGTGTTACGGTTCTAATTCAAGACAATCACGGTTGTTACGGTTCTTTACAGGATATTTATTCGAACAATTTCAGCACTTTTGGCCAAACATAGTTTTGTGTGTATCAAATATTTTAAACCCGATAATGACTGTATCGTATGTTATCTCATAATTCAACAGGTATATTAAGAAAATAAGAGTATAAATGTCTAGTATAACAGCTGATAAAGTGACATTATCGTCTTCACTTCGAGTGGCAGATACCACATATTGAAAGTCATATGGGGTATACATGTATATGGGATCATAAATAATCATGATCGCCCATATAACTAAACCAATGAATTTAGGCATCTACTGCCACGACATTCTGTTCACTTTAACCCTTTGAGTGCCAGGGGCTGATCTCATCGGCCCTAAACCTACAAAATAAGTCTGTTAAAGAATATAAGAATAAATTACTAAAATTGTAAAATATTGTAAAAAAAAAAACAAATGTTAGGCCAATGCATTCTCTTATATATGCGAGGCGACCTATGGTCGACTCGCATATATAAGAGAATGCATTGGCACAGGGTATATGGGTTGTTACAAAAATCGACCTGGCACTCAAAGGGTTAAACAGACATGGCTCAATCGAGCTCAAATGTAAGATTGGTTTTAAAATACATGACATATTGATAAATATGGGTAGGGTTCTCTATTCCGAAGGTTCATTATTCCGAAGGTTCGCTATTCCGAAGGTTCATTATTCCGAAGGTTCCCTATTCCGAAGGTTCATTATTCCGAAGGTTCCCTATTCCGAAGGTTTTCTATTCTGGGCGTATATAACCAGAAATGAATCAAAATTTGCACCCCATCACAAAAACCACACGAGGAATGAAAAATACGATTACGCTAGTATTCATATATAGTACATTTATACATCCACTTCTAATTCCCAAATTGTCCTAGATATCGGTTATTAATAGCAAGAAAAGAGTATCAGTTTATCGTTCATTATGGAAAGTTAAAAACACGATGACTGAAATAAACTACATGTAAGAGATATAGTTTTTCCGAACTGGCAATCTGTATTTGAAAAAAAAAACATCAACATTCAAGGCCCACTTAATTTTCGAACCCCCAGATCACATATATAAAATATATGCCACTATATATACCATTTGAAATATGAAGCTCTCTAACACTGTATTATCAGCTTATCAGGTGTAATAAACTGTGAACATGTTGTTTTTGTTGAGTTAACGCAGGGTTAACAACTTGTTTGTGTGCTTAAGGTTCATCTGGTTTTGTTGCGCAAAGTAAAGTGTATTATTTTCAATGGAGGGGGGTAACTCTATATTTTAAAGATAATGTTATTCCCCTTCAATTGAAAATACATTATGTTGAATTCTGTTGTATTCTGAGAGCCATGACATATAACGGGGGGAATCTTTTTATGATTTAAGATGTTTTCTATTTCTCTAGGGGCATCTTCTGATACAGACGTTTGGAATGGTGATGAACTATATATAGTGTTTTAATCATATTTTTGATGGCACAGATTGTGTTTAAAACCTGATATCAAGGCACTATAAAAATAGCCGATGACTCGAAAATTAAGTGGGCCTTACAATTCAATACAAATTCACAATTGCAGTTATAGGTTCAACTCATACCCATCTATTCAACAACATTCTGCTTCGCAGTATTCATTAAGAGTTATAGTCCCGCTGTTTTAATCCCGCCTTTAGCTGGCGTATTGTTGCCTGTAAGATTATTGAGATATAACGCCATACGCGATGACATTAAATCGCATGGAAAGAGCAATTGTGTGGACTGCCTGACGTGAATATGTATTGGAAAATAACGTTATACGTAATGACATTAAATCTCAAGGAAACCCGCGAAAAAATAACATTTATTGTTTCAATGTTTTAAGTTATTTCCTTCATAAAAAAGAGTCTTCGTGATAAAGAACCTCTCAATACTTGAATATAGAATTAACCTTTGGGGGAAAAAATCTTCGGAATAGCGAACCTTCGGAATAGCGAACCTTCGGAGTTGTGAACCTTCGGAATAGTGAACCTTCGGAATAGCGAACCTTCGGAATAGAGACATGTTCCCGATAAATATATATACCGCCCTCATATGCTCCGAGAAATATTTACCATGGTCATAGCTCTTTTCCAGCTGTTTACAATTTGTCGCACAGAAGTGAAAGAAACGCTCTTTATATCTACCATATCAATAATAGACTAACATGGAATGTTCTTTTCTGTTCCATGCCATGCAAATGGCTGTTTTTGTTCGGAACCCAAACATTGGGTTCAAAGTTGTATTTTTCATGACCCCAATGCATCTTTCTGCGACATAATTATACTGCTCGTTAGAAAGGTAGTTAAAGTGTTTATCGACCGACCTTTTCTATACTGGGAAAACTTAAAAAGTGAACATTATTATGTGTATTTTGGAGCGCAATCCACCAAATTACTTTAATTTCATACATGCAGGTCCGTGGTTGAAAGTTCCAGACCGGATATTTATTCGATGCAGCATCATCCAAAATATCAAGTGAAATGTTAATGCCCTCGTATATGCTTAGCTGCCTATTTATAGATGCATAATCAACCAAATTGCACAAGTAAGCCCAAAATAGAGTTAAAAATAACTTAATTACAAACTATATATATATACTAATATAACAAGGGGTACGCATCTAAGATGCTTTTGTCGAGTTTTTTGGCAGTCGAACCAAACTTCTGCCAATAAGGTGCACCACTCCGGGGAAAAAAGTTGGACGTTGGTATATTATTGCAATAGACCTATATACCAAATATCAATTGAATCCGTTAATATTTCATTGAGTTATCGCGCTATAACGGTGATAAATTTGCTAAAAATAGACAAACAAAGCCCCATAACTCCGGGAAAATAATTCGGACAAACCTGCTTTTCGAACTCGTCCGAGATATTGTTGCAAGAGTCTCATATACCAAATATTATTGAAATTGGTTAATATTTGCGTGAGTTATCGCGCTATCGGTGTAAAACTTAACTAAAAACCATCTAAGATGGATAACTCTTGCAAAAAAGTTCGGACGTGACGCATTTTCTACAGGCAGTAAATAGTCATTGGGAGCAACTGCCATACCCTCGCCAAACCATAAGTCGAGTTTTTGAAAAACTCGACTAAAAACTGGCTCACTTTATCATTCATACTCCCTCCAGGCGCTATGGCAACGGTGGGCAAAATGAAATTAGAACATGTGGTTTGGAAATTAGTTCATTAAAATAAATATATATATGTATATATACATGTAGGGGTCCCCGGTGGCTCAGTCAGTAAGGATCATAATGCAATGGACTGCCATAGGCTGCCCAGAAGAGACGTGTTCCCAAGAGAGATTATACAGGGTGTTGTATGGTGGCCCACAAGACACCTTAAACACTCAAACATCCCCCGATCCAAATTGGCCGCCATCCAGAGGGGTACTAATCAGTCAAGTGGCTGATAAATGGCATGGGTCTGCTGTTGGAGATCCTCTGGGCGGTGGCCATTTTGGATCGGGTGCCCAGGGTGTGTGGAAAATGATTATATATGGGTCACCTAATTGCATGGACCCTCTGAATGGCGGTCATTTGGGATCGAATGAGGTTTGAGGTGAAAATTTACGGTGTCTTAGGGGCAACTTACAGCACCGTTGTTTGATTTAAATATATAAAGGAACCTAGAAATTGTATGGGTCACATATTTGAACCCATCTGGGAATGAAGCCATGTTCGTCGAATACAAGCTGAAAACGCTGATTTTTTAAATGAAGGTGTCCATGACACTGTAGCTCAACTTTGTGAAGAAGTTAAATTTTTGTGATGAGCAATGAATGGAATGATGAACTAAATTTTGAAATCCAAGATGGACGCTGGTAGCCATGTTTTTTTGTTGAATGACCCTAAAATGACTCGTTCCCACGTCAATATCAACAGCCAAGACAAATTTCATAATGATCTGACCAAAGGTACGACTTATAGCCCGTGCCAAAGGATTTAGTCATGCAAAGAATAAAATCCAAGATGACTGTCGGCGGCAATGTTTAAAGGTGGAATGACCCCAAAATTAATTGTTGCCATCTACATGTCAATGTTAACATCCACAAAAAATTACTGTACGACCTGTAGCCCATGCCAAAGGATTTAGTCATGCAAAGAGTAAAATCCAAGATGACTGTCTGCAGCAATATCTTATGGCCGAATGACCCACAAAATGATTCGTTCCCATTTAGATGTCAATATTAACATCCACGAAAAATTTCATGATGATCAGACAAACACTCCGGTCTGTAGCCCGTGGTAATGGATTGAATTTTGAAATCCAAGATGGCCATGCACTGGTGGCCACGTTTTTTGGCCGAATGACCCCAAAATGACTCGTTCCCATCTACATGTCAGTGTTGTAAAATCAACTTAATGCATATTTCGTTGTATTTACTTGGTTAGTTTCAGGTATCCATCCTAATAATAGTCATTGTATTTCCCGTATAGAACCGATTAAATTTGGAGAGAACCAACACGATCGAGAGAGAACTGATAGAGATAGCACAATTGACGGTATTCGTTGTTGTTATGACTCGCACAATGGGATTTTCAGTATTTTTACGTTATTTGGGACCATAGATTGCAAGGTGAATGGAAAAAGATAATCAAATTATCACCTACTCTTGAGTGCCTAATAAACATACATGTACGTTTATTAAAATCGAGGTAATATTCCCACCTGACGATCGTTATTTGGCCCTGTACGTTTATTAAATTAACCAAAAGAAATAATTCACCAATCTTAAATTGTGTTATTCATAGATAAATGAACTCTGATTGTTGACAGTGATCAGCACACTGTAGATTCACAGACCTGGCTATCCATCGAAACTATTTCTGTCACATGGCATCAGTAAACCAGTCAGATGGTGCTTTTTGTGGGGATGTATGGTACTAATATTTCCAGTCTGTACGTTTATTCCGCCCTGTACTATTATTCAGTTACGCAACATTTTCCAACCTGTACTATTATTCCACCCTGTACTTTATTAGGCACTCAAGAGTAAATGGATCAACAATTGTGTTTAACTGTCAAAAACTTGCAATAATGTATAATTTGGATTATAAGGAACCATAACAAATCAGAGAAGAACCATCACAAACCGGCGATAGAACGACTTCCGATGTAACATTGGGAAAACTATTTTTTTTTAAAGGTACTCTATCCGATCAGACGTTCCTAAATTACTATTTCTTTGGCTTCGGGGGTAAAAAATATTTGATTCGAGTCGAGGAACCTACCCGTCAAAGCTCAGAGTGATCAGATATCGATTTTTGAAGTTAATTATTTCAATTGTTTCTAGCCCAGAAACTCGTGTTCAAACAGGTTCAAACGGACGTTCTGGCAGATAAAGATGGATAATTCTAAAATCAAGTGGTTATTCTCTGAGCTTTGACGGGTAGGTTCCTTGACTCGAATCAAATATTTTTTAACCCCGAAGCCATAGAAATAGTAATTTAGGAGCGTCTGATCGGATTGAGTACCTTTAAACCTTTCAGCTGTAAGCGATATAATACTGTAGTTACGGTGCCATGGAATATGGTAGATCAATGTGTATTGAAAATAAGCCAAGTATGAAGCATTGGATAAAAACATGTTGTCCATTGAATTCATTCACTCTGCAGTAAGATCTCAACCAACGTTGAGCGACTTATTTTTGCTTTTGGGATTGGGAAAAACGAGAAAATTAAAAATAACAATTGAGACAAGCAAGAAAATCTCAGCCAGTCAGGTTATCAGAAAAAAAGAGGTTTCTTTTTTTCGCCTGATGGAGTGGCCATGAAAGGTAGTGTCTGGTGACTTAATCAAGAGAACGACCTTGTCCTGTGACTTTGACCTTCAACAAGGGGTACGCATCTAAGATGCTTTTGTCGAGTTTTTTGGCAGTCGAACCAAACTTCTGCCAATATGGTGCACAACTCCGGGAAAAAAAGTCGGACGGTGGTATATTATTGCAATAGACCTATATACCAAATATCAATTGAATCCGTTAATATTTCATTGAATTATCGCACTAACGGTGATAAAATTGTTATTAAAATAGACAAACTAAGACCCATAACTCTGGAAAAAAATTCAGACAAACCAGGTTTTCGAAATCTTCCGAGATATTGTTGCAAGAGACTCATATACCAAATATTGTTTAAATCGGTTAATATTTCATCGAGTTATCGTGCTAACGGTGATAACATTGCTAAAAATAGACAAACTAAGACCCATAACTCAGCAAAAAAAATTCGGACAAATCTGGTTTTCGAACTCGTCCGAGATATTGTTGCAGGAGACTCATATACCAAATATTGTTGAAATCGGTTAATATTTCATCGAGTTATCGCGCTAACGGTGATAAAATTGCTAAAAATAGATAAACTAAGACCCATAACTCTGGGAAAAAAATTCGGACAAACCTGGTTTATCGAACTCATCCGAGATATTGTTGCAAGAGACTCATATACCAAATATTGTTGAAGTTGATTAATATTTCATTGAGTTATCGCGCTAACGGTGAAAAAAATGCTAAAAGTAGATAAACTAAGACCCATAACTCCGGAAAAGAAATTCGGACAAATCTGGTTTTCGAACACATCCGAGATATTGTTGCAAGAGTCTCATATACCAAATAATGTTGAAATTGGTTAATATTTGCGTGAGTTATCGCGCTAACGGTGAAAAACTTGACTAAAAACCATCTAAGATGGATAACTCTTGTTAAAAAGTTTGGACGTGACCTATTTTCTACATGCAGTAAATAGTCTTGGGGAGCAACTCACATTCCAAATTTTTTTTGAATCCGTTCACAAATGTCATGGTTATAAGGCATTCTTTAGGTCCACCCGCCGCCGCCCGCCCGACATCCCTCGTCAAAACCACACTGGGGGTAATTAAGCTGCTCCGTGGGAAGCGGTTCGCTTGTGATAAAAGCTCCAGTGCGCAGTTTACAATGCGTCTGTGATTATTTTGTGAAAAAGGAAACTGAAGTATTCAAAATGGTACGTATTATCTCTATAAACAACATTATTCTATGGAACGTCGGTCACAAATGACCAACATGCTTCAACTGTGATTTACATATCGCATTTATTCGAACACATTTCCATACCATGCAGAAGCAGCTGATTTATCACTTCAATACCCGATTGTGTAACGAGAAAATTCTTAATAACATGATATTTTCTGTATGAAAACGAAATAATCTGAATAATTTCCCGTATCAATTGCTATAACAAACATCTCCGCCATGCGATTGTTGTTGGCGTTGGTGTCTCAAACAACTAAATACTGAAAAAAATGTATTTTAACACCACCACATGGACGCTCCAGTTCGTATTGCGATAAGCGCCAGTGCGTAGACCGCCGGGACTGGAGGGCTCCAGTGCGCATTTAAAAAGAGATTTAGGGAATTGCAGAGGTGAAAAAGATCGAAACAAGTTCGTATTTATTATTTCAATCACACTGGCATTATTGGAGCCTAAAACATGACAATTATTGTGTGGTGTGGTGTGGTTCTCTTCAGCCATGTCGCTCTCCGTTAGGGGTGGATATGGTTCCTCCGAGGTTATAAGATGACACGATAGGTCCATTAAGATCATTGAATCCTCCATTGATATAAGCAACCCTTCCATACCCGCATACATCTGAAATGACAATAATGAAATAATAAACGCAAGATAATCAGGTATAATTGTGGGTAGAGTGTCTTCATTGCGGGTGGGTAACATTGGGCAAATCAATTTGCAATATATACAGGGGTCCAGGAATTTTTTGTTTTAATTTATCATATTATTTTCTCAAAATACTATAATAAATTAAAAACATATATTCCCGGACCCCTGTGATTTGCCCTCCACCCGGAGTGGAAAGACATTTATATTTACAACATATATTTAAGATACTTTCAAATATATGGGGGTATATCGTTGGAGTTCCAACCAGTTACAAACCTGTTTCAGGTAACAGTCAGAATATTCAAGCTCAAGAGTGTGCAAAAGGAAAGTCTTAAAGTTGAGAAAAAAATGTGCTCCAAAGTGGGGGATACATTTGGAAATTCGAAGTTTGACACCCACCCAAACCAAGACCCTCTAGTCACGTCCCTGACACTCCCAATCCTGCATCAAGGTGTGATGAATACAGTGTTTGCTTTCACTGAAGCAACATAGCGATACCAGTTCAACGTATTCCCAACTAAAATAAATGTCTAATAATCATAATTACATTCGTACTCACGAAGCCATATCACCACTATATATATGGTGTTAAGGTTCTGAGAAGAATGCACTGCAAATGAATATGATTATTATATTATAGTAATTATATATACATTATCTAATTATCGTAATTACATTCGTATCATTTGTATTACATTCTTAATTGTCATAAATACATTCGTATTCGGATATTTATGCTATATAATATATTAAATTACAACATAAAACACAAGCTAATTGAAGAAAATGACTCTGATGAAAGCACACACCACCTTCTCTAGTTTTCGGTTGTCAGAATGTTGATTATCCTGCCAAAATAAGTCAATTACGATTCCATGAGACCTACACACTGGCGCTTTATTTCATCACAAGCGCACACGATGTGTAACCTGTTATCGCAATGGCACTGGGGCTTTTTGTCATGATTTGAAAGCTTTCTGGCATTGTTTTAAATGAGCAGAATACATTGACACTGATTGGGGATTACTAGATGACGTATTAGCTTTATTGTTCAATATTGTTCACGCTCAAATAAGCTTTTAAATACGCTCTATTCACCCGGTTACTTTTGGTATTTTCCCATAGTAAATGCATAGAGAATACTTTTCAGCAATGCTAAACTGGAAAAGGAGGGTATTGTGAGCAAAGATGTGACAAAACGTCCCTGATTTTGTTAGAACTGTTATCGTAGAAGGGAGCGGAGCAGCAGTGGAAATTATTTTCTATTCCTTACCTTCAATCTGTGTTCTTTGAATGTTGTAAATAAAATAACTTCTTCTGACCGGATGTGCATTGGAGCTTCGCGCATGCGCACTGGAGCTTTTATCACAAGCGAACCGCTTCCCACGGAGCAGCTTACCCCCAGTGAACCATAAGTCAAGTTTTTGAAAAACTCGACTAAAAATTGGAAGAAAATATTGCGCAACACATCATCTCCTCACAAGGAACCACTATGTCAAATTTCAACAGAATCCAATAAAGCATCGCGATGTTATGGAGCGGACAAGAAGGGTACAGGAGAATATGACTAGTGCAGATGAAGTCTAAGTTTGAAAGCACCCTGTGACCATGACCATTTACAAACCAGAAAGCACACATATCGCGACACAATGTAACCCTTAGGTTAACCATCACGCCTTGTTTCGTTGAAATCATGTGATGTACACAAAAGTTATGGAGCGGACACGAAGAGTAGTGTTTGCATGGTGACTTAAATGAGAGAACGACCTTGTTCTGTGACCTTGACCTTCAACGATTTGAAACAAGGGGTACGCATCTAAGATGCTATGTCGAGTTAATTGGCAGTCGAAAAAAACTTCTGCCAATAACTTGGCAATAAGGCCCACACAAGGCCCAAAAAGTCGGACAACCTGGTTTTCGAACTCGTCCGAGATATTGTTGCAAGAGACTCATATATCAAATATGGCTTGAATAAGTTAATATTTGATTGAGTAATCGCGCGAACGGTGAAAAAAATGCTAACAAGGGGTACGCATCTAAGATGCTTTTGTCGAGTTTTTTGGCAGTCGAACCAAACTTCTGCCAATAAGGTGCACAACTCCGGGAAAAAAAGTTGGACGGTGGTATATTATTGCAATAGACCTATATACCAAATATCAATTGAATCCGTTAATAATTCATTGAGTTATCGCACTAACGGTGATAAAATTGTGATTAAAATATACAAACTAAGACCCATAACTCCGGAAAACAAATTCGGACAAACCATGTTTTCGAACTCGTCCGAGATATTGTTGCAGGAGACTCATACACCAAATATTGTTGAAATCGGTTAATATTTCATCGAGTTATCGCGCTAACGGTGATAAAATTGCTAAAAATAGACAAACTAAGACCCATAACTCCCTAAAAAAAATTCGGACAAACCTGGTTTTCGAACTCGTCTGAGATATTGTTGCAAGAGTCTCATATAACAAATATTGTTGAAATTGGTTAATATTTGAGTTATCGCGCTATCGGTGAAAAACTTAACTAAAAACCATCTAAGATGGATAACTCTTGTAAAAAAGTTCAGACGTGACCCATTTTCTACAGGCAGTAAATAGTCATTGGGAGCAACTGCCATACCAAAAATTTTTTGAATTAATTTTATTTTCATTATGTTAAATGATAGGTCAATCAGTTGGCGAAATAAATTTTTTTAATTCTTCAAATCCACATTGTTGTCTACTTTCTGTCTTAAGACAAACGTGTGTTTTGTATATAACTAATATAAATCTGAGCTGCCACATACAATATTACCACTCGAGACTACCATGCAGCAGTGTTTGCACTGGAACGAAAAATCTGTTGGCAAATGAAAATTGTATTAGCCAAATTAAAAAAAACTTTGACCAAATTTGGCCAAATTAAATCGTCATTTACAGGGCGGTTCACACTTGCTGACTAAAATATTTGTTGAAACTTTATTTGTTACTCAGAATGAAAACAATTAAAACACACAAAAAACTTTAAAAACATAATATTATACAAACATAAAGGTATGCGTTATGTCACACGTTAAAGACAGATGAATTCATGCAAGTCACAAAAGTACGGTGGAAATTGATGTCAGAAATGGCTGGGCCTTTGATGCAAACAATGAAACTAACATTCTATATAATTATAATCACATTAATCTGCTTAACCAAGTGCAATAACTCGCTGACACCATGGTCGCCAACAAATCAAGTAATAAGCTGTGTTAGTCGTCATCGCTATTTTCGACGAGATAAAAACAAATGTTGCTTATTAACGTTAGCTGTTGAATATCTATTGTATTCAAACCTTTTATGATGCGAAGTCAGGTTGTTGTCATTAGATGGGTGGCATGCAGTTTATGACACATTACGTAAATGACATGCCATTGAGATATTCATCCAATTATGGGATAATGCAGTTACCTATTTTATCTTACAGTGTATAGATTATTTTTTTGACGATTAGTTTTTTATATCCAATATTCATTGCGCTCACTGATAACAACTCTCTTCAAACACTCTCGCTACAAAATAAATCTGGGTTTTCATGGTACAATATTTCCGAAGTACGAAACCCGAGATACTTTCATTGCCTAATTTCGACGGCACTGTCGATCTATTCAGCGCTTTTGAATTAGCATTCCGTCTCCATTTGGAGTTAAAAAAAAGTTTGGCCAAAAGTTGGACCAAATGAAATTTTTATTTGCCAATTTTGAAAAAAAATTGGCCATTGACCAATTTGGCCAACAGCGCGAACACTACCGATAGGTCTGTAACCGTCAGTACTTTGAGAAATGTGGTGGTGATGTTTTTACAGACTATATATTTTTTGCACATTTACCCGCTGCGAGTGCCTTGGGTTCCTTCGACATCTAAGATGAGCAGTTCCCTTAGGAAATGTCCAGATAATCAGTTCAACAATGACCATAGGTCATTTATTGAACTTATTACATTTACACACTAAGTGTTGTCATCACTAAATCCAGCATTCTGATTGGTCGGCGCCCACGTGGCTATATATTTGCAGTTATTTCTCGGTGAATGCGCAACGCCTAATAACACCAAGCTAATAACACCATCGATACGTCATTAGGTTTGGAAAGACGAACGCATAGTGCTTTGGGCGCATTTTGACTCGCGCAGGATTGACTAATACATCATCGGGTTTCAACATGAAGAGAAATTGTTCCTATTAACTTTTGCCAAGGGTGCTATTGGGTATTTTGGGCTGATCTTGTCACGATACACTTTTCGATTTAAATATATTTACAAAAGTGGCTTTTTCGCTAAATGTATATAAATATAAGGATTAACTGTCATGTGGACTATTTTTATGGAGATGTAACGGTGAGGTAAGTGGACATAACTTGTATGTAAAACCCTTCGGGTTTTACACAAGTTATGTCCACTTACCTCACCGTTACATCTCCATAAAAACAGTCCACATGACAGTTAATCCTTATATATAAACATTTCCCGCCAATGAATACGAATCATTCTACTTTTGTACTATCTGTGTTTCTGCCTGTCTTTGGCTTCTATAGCCTGAACACCATCCAAATGAATAATAGACCGTTCCATGTATACTTTCATAGCTGAGTGGGAGAATTAATTTATTAACCCTTTCAGTGCCAAGTCCGATTTTTTAATCAACCCATATACCATGTGCCAATGCATTCTCCATGTGCCAATGCATTCTCTTATATAAGAGAATGCATTCATTCTCTTATATAAGAGAATGCATTGGCCTAACAATTTTTCATCATTTGTTATTATTTTTTACAATTTTAGTAATTTTTTCTTATATTCTTGAACCCTTTCGGTGTCAGACCAATTCTCCGAAGACCCATTACTACGAAGGCCCATAACTCCGAAGACCCGATTCTCCGACGGCCCACAACTCCGAAGACCCGATTCTCCGACGGCCCATAACTCCGAAGATCCGATTCTCCGAAAGCCCATAACTCCGAAGGGCCGATTATCCGAAGACCTATAACTCCGAAGACCTATAACTCCGAAGACCTATAACTCCAAAGGCCCGATTCTCTGACGGCCCATAACTCCGAAGGTCCGATTCTCTGAAGGTCCGATTCTCCGAAGATTTTGTTTTATCGGGGTATTATCGTTTACTAAATAGTGTACAGTCCAGTGGCGAAGCCAAGGGGTCCCAAAATTCCTACTGCCCCCATTAAACCTCTACTTGCTATTTCAGACAATATGGGCCCCTACCAAAACATGTCCAATGTCATGTAAACGCCCGGAAATCGTTCATGGGGCATCAAAATATTCAAACGTTTCCTTCTGCCCCCACCTAAATGGGAATCCTGGCCCGCCACTGACTATACACCAGATACTATAACGTTACGTTGGCCCATGAGATGCCAGAGTAAAATGTACAGGGGTGAACAGGGAAGAACTTGTCCTTTTTCATATAAAAAATTAACTTGATTGCATCAAATCACCCCAATGCAGTCGGATGTGCACAGTTTAATCATATTAATTGTATTAAGACGTACATTGTGGCAAATAATTGTATTTCTTACATAAATTTAAGCATTCTGTGGAAAATTAAGGCTTGTCACACACTACTGATGGTGTAGATATCACCTTATTATAATACATAGTTAATGTTTCCAATATATGAGGGCCCCTTCCCCCCTTTTCGTACGCTGGATTCCACCCATTTTGGACCCGTACGCTGGATTCCAGATGTCAATTTGAAGCTGGACGCCGGATTCCAGGGTTAATTTGAAACTGGACGCTGGATTCCAGTGTCAATTTGAAGCTGGATGCCGGATTCCATGGTAAATTTGAAGCTGGATTCCGGATTCCAGGGGGGGGATATATTATCTACATGTACATGTTCCATACAAAATATAACCATACGCACATTCCATACTTATCAATACACTCTAAGAATTGTGAAATTCCAAACGGTATTAGACCACCATTTTACCTCCAAAAGTCACTCGTAGAACCATTGATTCTTCACATGCCGCATGTTACACATGTGTTACAGTATATTCGACCCAGTATAGCGTTATACGGGACGTAACCCTATATATGGATTGAAGAACCCCCTCTAGAACCTAACAGTGAAGAACCATATATGTTGTCCACTGGGTGGAACCGTTAGGTTCTAGAGGCCAGTAGGGGGGTTCACGAAGGCCTGATTTGGGGAGCGCATGCATGGGAGGGGTCGCCCCAATCGTTGGTCCGGGGGCTCCCCTGGGCAGGAACACTGTGAATATTTGAATGCCTAGGAGGGATTTCCGGACGTTTACATGACATTTGACATGTTTTTTGGGGGGCGGTCTTCCCTAGGGCCCCATTGACTCCGCCACTGGACTGTACACTATTTAATAAGCGATACAACATGATCTTCAGAGAATCGGCCCTTCGGAGTTATAGACCTTCGGAGTTAAGGGCGTTCGGAGTTATAGGCCTTTGGAGTTATGGACTGTCAGAGTTATGGGTCTTCGGAGTTATGGGATTTCGGAGAATTGGGACTTCGGAGTTATGGGTCTTCGGAGAATCGCTACGTAACCAAACCTAGTGCTAGAGAATCTTACATTTTTTCATGGGCATCAAAATTATTACTATGAATACTTGGTGATAGTTTTGAGTTATAACATGCCCCTAAGATTTTATCCATTTTGTTTTTAAATTCGCTATAGCATGCTTAAGCATACCCAAAAAAAATTTAACCCAAACAAAAACAAATTCAAAAATACAAAAAAAAGATTTTTTTTTTTAATTTTTTAGGGCCGATTTTACAGACTGTAAATTAGGGCCGATGAGATCGGCCCCTGGCACTAAAATGGTTAAAGGGTTAATTTTCAATAGATACTCACTCTAAAAATATGTTGAATATTCCCGCTGTGATATCAGGTATATTAATATCACCGTCTTCTGTCAGAGATCCTTGGAACATCCTCTCAAAAACACAGCTGCGAGCAATCAGAAACACTTTGTGTGCGGATATCTGCTGGCAATCTTCTCCGACTATGAACGTGACGTCACAGTACTTAGCATCCTTAAACATGCGTAGATGGGAGAGGTTTGTTGAAGATTCGCCCGACTGCCAATCATCTTCGTTTTTTGATGACATTGTAACATTTGCTTCTGCCATTGCATTTGTTCAACTAAGGGATACATTAATAACATGAGTGAGCAGATCAAATAATGAATGATAGCTGTTTGAAATTTGTGTTACAACCCTGAACAAGAGCATCTCTAGGGCCTGGCAAAATAAGCCTGTGGTAATTCCAACATAGGGCCATATCTCTGGCGAAATTTGGCAGGCGGTCCCCCAATTAACGTGCCTTATATTTTGGGCTAGTAAACTCACATACCAAATTTCATTCCATTCAGTTCCGACTATCTAAAATTAATTATCATCCGGAAACCAAAAGCTAATGTAGGAAGAACAATGTCAATCAACTCCCCATCGGTCCAATCTAGGGTGATTGCATTCAGTTCATTGAACACCATGACAGTCGGCACATTTCAAAGACGTAGTGACGCCTTTCTTGTAGAAATATACAATGACGTCGCCATAAGTTCACAGATGCAGTGTCACCAATTTGTAGAATATACAATGACCCGAAGAGTAACCGTGTCGCATCATCAAATGAACTGCTGACATGTTTGCAACATATTAGTCGGAATCTCTTTGATACGCGATCAAGGATTGTTAACCCCTCAGTTGTAGATTAAACTGTGTAAATACAAAACACGGTATTCAATAATACCCAGCATTTTCAGACATCCGAAATAACAGATATTAATTGGAAATGGTAATCAATTATCGGCTTTATCAACGGTTCATCGATTATACGATTAAGCTTGGCACCCCCTACTTATATGGGGTGCGTCATGACTTTTCTTGTTCTCAAACGATTCAATATGGAGGCTGTCTTCCAAGTGAAGGAAAATCAACTTGCATTTATGTAAATAAAGTGTTAGTTGATTGGATTTGACAGGTTTGACACTACTCTTGAGTGCCTAATAAAAGTACAGGTTGGAAAATGTCGCGTAACTGAATAATAGTACAGGGCGGAATAAACGTACAGACTGGAAATATTAGTACCATACATCCCAACAAAACGCACCATCTGACTGGTTTACTGATGCCATGTGACAGAAATAGATTTGATGAATAGCCAGGTCTGTGAATCTACAGTGTGCTGATCACTGTCAACAATCAGAGTTCATTTATCTATGAATAACACAATTTAAGATTGGTGAATTATTTCTTTTGGTTAATTTAATAAACGTACAGGACCAAATAACGATCGTAGAAGGTTGGAATTTTACCTCGATTTTAATAATCGTACATGTATGTTTATTAGGCACTCAAGAGTATTAAAGAACTAATTTATTACAGATAGATTGATTTGCAATGTTGCAAATATTCCAATATCAAGCTTATTAGCTGCAATTATGACGTCAGAAGCTCTGCATTATAAAGTAACGTACGCACAAGTTTAGTTAATAAGCTTACCTGATTGGCAATTTGGAATTTCATCCAGATGGTTATTTAAAACATTTCACACCCGGTCACCCTGTCTGCCTTATCCTGCTATTTTCACCTTTTTTCATCAAACTTTGGGGGGTACGTGGGTCGATCCCCAATTGCCCTTGGAAAAACCTTGTGTTGGAAGGGTGGGTATCCGAGATCGGAATGGAAAAAACTTGCGTTCCCGGGGTGGTGGGTCCCAAAAAATTAAAAACCAAAAATTTTACCTTGTATTGTATCTTGGAGTTGTTTCTTTTGTTTACCACCCAAATTTTCTCAATACTTTTACTTTCGATTGTTAGCTCAACTTTTCAACACAAACCCTGGATCCAAATTTGCCTCCATCCAGAGGGGACCTAATCATTGTCAGGTGGCCGAGAAATGGCATGGGTCTGCTATTTTAGCTCCACTGGGCAGCCATTTTGGATCAGGTGGAAGGAGTGGAAAATGACATAGGCCCTCTAATTGGACTCTCTGGCAGGTGGCCATTTTGGATCGGGTGAAGGTTGTGGTGAATATGTAGGGTGTCTTGGGTGGGGGCAACTTACTGTAGTCTTACAGCACCCTTTGTTTGACCTAAATATATAAAGAAACCGAGAAATGGCAAGGGTTACCTATATAAACCACTCTGGGCGACAGCCATTTTCGAACAAGGAAAGGAAGTCACGTTCATCATATAAGTTGAGTACAAGCTGAAAACAGCGGATTATTGAAAAAAGCAGTGGCCACTTTGAAAATAATTTGTTTGTTGGGGGAAAAAAATTAGTCTTCACAATTCACACTGACGGAAAAAAATCAGTCTTCACAATTCACACTGACCATTCATGCCAAATTGCATGCTTTGCGTCACAATAAAGTGAACGATTCTGTCACTACAGTTGACACATAATTATATATTGTCATGTAAGGCAGTGTAACTCACCAAAATTTATCATAAGTGGCATAAATTAATCTTAATGCATATTTTGTTGTGTTTAGACCCGAAAAAAGAGGGTTTTAATTCTAAGGCATTGCAAAATTGAAAAAAATGACCCGCGTCGAATAGAAGCTAATTAAATACAATGGTCTATGTGTGGGTATTCAACAAAAGACAATAGGCAAGCAATGATAACTATCAGGTATATTGTCACCACAGACTGTCGAAACTCCCCAAGTTTTTTGGTTAAATGTGTTGAAATATTTTGAAAAAAGCAAGAAGTTGGATATCGAATGAGTCGTCCACCAACCTGACCTTGGTGACCTTTGCACAGTGAGTAAGTAACCCTGCAAGAATAATCAAGATAAGAGTTTTTCCCCTTGCTATGCTATTGTGATCGAAGATACGAAAACAGGAGAAGTTTGACAAGCGGTGTACATGTATATTGGCCATGTCTATGATAGTTATTTGAAGTTTTATCCATTGCGGTACATTAGTCAGCGGAATAAGTGAATCAAGACTTTCTATGATAGTTTGGAAGATCACCTTAATTATTTTTTCGTTTCGACTGTATTTACGTTCCGTATTTTTATATGAATCGGATATGTAGTTCTGCATGTTAAAAATCATTGTGCCAATATTAAAACAAGAGGTGGCATCAGAGATGCTGTGTCTCGTTTTCGGTGGCTTACCGCCGGTGGCTACCGCCAATTGGTGTGCATCAGTATCGGTAGACTAATTAATAGGTAAAATCGAAAAATGACTAATTAAGGGCCATAACTCCATCAAATTTTATCGGGCCAGGCTGGTTTTCGAACTCGTCCGAAATATTCTTGGCAAGTATGTCTATTCCAAATATTAAACAAATCGGAGGACGTTTGTTGAAGTTATCGCGCTAACGAGCTAAAAATTCACGAAAAATGACTAATTAAGGGCCATAACTCTATCAAATTTTATTGGGCCAGGCTGGTTTTCGAACTCGTCCAGGATATTATTGGAAGACACTTATATACCAAATTTTAGTTGAATCGGATTACGTTTGTTGAAGTTATCGCGCTAACGAGCTCAAAATTCGTACAAAATGACTACTTAAGGACCATAACTCTATCAAATTTTATCGGACCGGGCCGGTTTTCTAACTCGTCCGAGGTATTCTTGGGAGACACCTATATATCAAAATTTCAATCAAATAGGATGATGTTTGGTAAATTATCGCGCTAACGAGCTGAAAATTCGTGAAAAATGACTAATTAAGGGCCAAAACTCTATCCAATTTTATCGGACCAGGCCGGTTTTCAAACTCGTCCGAGATATTCTTGGTAGACACCTATATACCAAATTTCAATCAAATCGGATAATGTTTGTTGAAGTTATCGTGCTAACGAGCTCAAAATTCGTGAAAAATGACTAATTAAGGGCCATAACTCTATAAAATTTTATCAGACCTGGCCGGTTTTCGAACTCGACCGAGATATTCTTGGGAGACACCTATATACCAAATTTCAACCAAATTTCAATCAAATCGGATAATGTTTGTTGAAGTTATCGTGCTAACGAGCTGAAAATTCGTGAAAAATGACTAATTAAGGGCCATAACTCTATCAAATTTTATCGGACCAGGCCGGTTTTCGAACTCGTCCGAGATATTCTTGGGAGACACCTATATACCAAATTTCAATCAAATCAGATAATGTTTGTTGAAGTTATCGTGCTAACGAGCTGAAAATTCGTGAAAAATGACTAATTAAGGGCCATAACTCTATCAAATTTTATCGGACCAGGCCGGTTTTCGAACTCATCCGAGATATTCTTGGGAGACACCTATATACCAAATTTCAATCAAATCAGATAACGTTTGTTGAAGTTATCGCGCTAACGAGCTGAAAATTCAAAGGGCCATAACTCTGTAATAAATGTGCGGACGAACCCGATTTTTTGTCTGCAGCTTACGTGCATGGATATGTACTCACACACCAACAAAAAAAAAGGGTCAATAAACGGTCGAGTTATAGGCAAAACATGTCGCCCCGCCCGCCCCGTCCGCCGCCCCGCCCAACCGCCCCGCCCGCCCACCGTCCCTCATCAAACTATAAGTCGAGTTTTGGAAAAAAACTCGACTAATGATATCAATATATAAAGGGTTTCCGCTACTATGGAAGGCAGGCCGTCCAGCGGCCTCATTCCCCTCCACAACCTTGGTCTCAAAATATCCGCAGACCTAGCTCAGCCCCCTTTTTACACAGGACGAGCGATCATGTGCACAGTTGTCTACACCATCCTGGGTAATGCTTTGTCGGCGAACGTTGTTTAGTAGTAAATTCGTAATCAGCCTCTCGCATTTTAATTTACCGTAGATTCTGTCTAGAAGTCCCAACTTTCTGACCCACTATTTCCCCTCAAAATGCGAAATATACATTGTGAGTCATTAGGGGGGGCTGAATTCTGAGCTACAGCCATGAACACAGGTGAGTGTTGGCGGGCGCTGCGATGAACAGTGCAGATCTTTTACCTCAAAACAAGGTCTGTATCAAAGACATGTTTAATTAAAAATAAAACAATTAAAATATTAATAGTTATTATCAGTGTATTTATTTCCTATCCAATGAATACAAAATTATCCATTATACGAAATTACGAATCCAGCATGAGGTCATCTCCATTTTCAGTGACAAATATCCAAATTTACGCTCGCCAGGGCACCAGGTATGTGCTTCCCAAATACGGCCACATTCCCCGAACCCTAGTGGAAACACTGAATTATATCATGTACCGGTAGTACAATGCACAGTTGTTGGCCATTATATATAAGTAGTAGCCCTAGAGTCATTCCGAACTCCTTGACCTGTGACCTTTGTGGGCCAAGACAACAGACAACAGTTCACGCACGAAAAGCGTCAGCTTCCATTGAACAAGTTCAGCACATGTTTTTCGACTGTTCTCGTGTGTGCTGGAAAGCCGGCGAAGATTTGAGCGCTCACTCTACATCCAGCTATTAAATGCACGGTTTGCCCACACACTCACCCATATTTAGTCAAGTAGATCTTCGATTACATTTACTTTTGAAAAAGTAAATGACAAACTAATGAGTATTGTCCCCCCCCCCCCCCATACAACGACGATGTCAACGATAGAGCGATGGCAAGGTTTATACTCCGGGGACAAGTCAAAGGTTGGCCCGCTTAATGTATTTCGCCTTTTTGACCAAACCGAGTTCAACTGATTTTTCGGAAGAGTTATCGATCCTAACAATTCCGTGCTAATGATGTGTCGAGACAAATTTTATCGTGATTTTGATTATTTTCACCTGATAAAAGTTGTTTTTCTGGATTTACCTCTCAAGAAATGTACGGTAAGTGTGATTATCGATATTCGATTGAACTTATTATCTGAACATTTCCTAAGGAATCTACTTGTCTGGTCAATGAGTATTTAGTATAGAGAGGGTTAATACACACATGGGAATGGTGAGATTAGTGGTAGTGATAAAAATTGAATGTGTAACTTGAGCAAACCCACATACTCATTAGTTTGTCATTCCTATCTAAGAAATCTTGTGGATTGTTATTGGTCTTCAGTCATAAAGATAACCATAAATTCCCAGGAATACAAAATGTATTCTAAAGGCCATTTAAAGTTTTAAAGAGATGTCAAGATTTATAGAAAGCATACAGGTATCTTGGTGGCTGACACATATAAACTCAAGCTGACTTCTCAGTTTTTCTTCTGGATGTAGTTAAAAGTAATTAAAGCCACAGATATCTAATGTTGGTGTGTCCTAGGCATCTTTAATCAGTGAAATGTGGTTAGATAATTTGTTACTCATAAGCAGAAACAGCTGTCGGCTGTGAAAATAAAAATAAAAATTATATTTGATTTTTATTTCCTTGTCGGGCCAAAGAAAACAGGGTCGGTGGATCCGTAAAGCAGTAAAATAAAAAAGTTTGGCCTTATATATAATGGCCAACAACTGTGGTCCAATGGACCAATTTGACTAAATTTAAGCTAAGCAAATTTAACAATAAAGCTGGCACGCATATATAGTCCCTATTTTTTCAAATGTTACTCAGCCCAATGACAATTAATATTTGATGAAATTCAGTCTCACACCCACCCCTGGTTAAATGGGCCTGCTAATTTGCCATGATGTTTGGTAGGGCAACTACCAGCAAAAACCTTACAGCCACGACCCTCCTTACAGTAGCGAGATTTCACATAGGCTGTTAATATGTATATATTTATCATTTGTTGCGTCTATTTCACTTTAAATTCAGCTAGCCAAACAGAACTTGGAAATTGTGTGACACACGTGACACGAGGAACTTAATGAGTTGAGAGAATATGTCGAATATGTCACAATTGTGGACAGGTGGACAGGACAATAATCAATTGATGTCGGTAAAATCATGAAATATTTCGATGTAGGCCACTAGGTGAGTTTCCCCCATTAAAAAAGCAAAGTATTTTACCGGCATTCGCTGGTTGAAATCAGTGTAGGTCGTTCTCAAGTTTTCCCGCGGAAAATGTTGACGGAAGACAGTCAAAATCCAGACACTTGAGACCTGCTACCTCACGTTGCTTACTGTTTATCATTTCCTGATTGGCTTCCGAAGACAGAGCGTGACAACGGGTAACGTGAGCACGGAGCGACAAAATGATAACCACATCTGACAGCGAATCAGCCACTGCTGTGCGTTCCGGACATGTATTTTATATACGAACTAGGGGGTTCACCAGATCCATAGACGAAGGTCACCACATCGATGTAATTTACCTCGACTTCAGAAAAGCCTTTGATACCGTCCCACATAAGCGTCTTATGGAAAAATTATACACATACAGAATCAGGGGAAACATCCATCAATGGCTACAGAATTTTCTGAAAGACCGGAGGCAAGCAGTCAGAGTCAACGGAGCAATATGATCATCAGTGGCAGACGTTACCAGCGGGATCCCCCAAGGCTCAGTGTTGGGACCAGCACTCTTCCTTATATACATAAACGATATCACAACTGAAATAACTTCTCGATGCAAACTGTTCGCAGATGATACAAAAATCTATACAGAAATAACGGATGAGCAAGACCACTTGCAACTCCAACAAGATCTAAACAAACTATCTGACTGGTCAGATAGATGGCTTCTGAAATTCAATGCAGCTAAATGCAAGGTCTTGCACATCGGCAAAGACAACCCAAAGTGCATACTCAATCAGTGACTCCAACAACAAAATAGAAATCCAACCCACAAATACTGAGAAAGATATTGGGGTTATCTTTGACACAGGGCTAACCTACGATCAACATATATCATCATCAGTGAACAAAGCAAACCAGAGAATTGGAATGATTCGGAGAACTTTTAACCATATAGACGAGGATATGCTGAAAATCTTATTCAAGTCACTCATCAGACCAATGGTGGAATATGCTTCGTCCGTTTGGAACCCACACCTCAGAAAACATCAGATAGCCATAGAAAATGTCCAAAGAAGAGCAACTAAATTATCAACAACAAATAAGCTAAAAAACTTGGACAATGAAGAAAGAAATAAAATGCTCGGATTACCAACACTGCACTACCGACGAGAGAGGTGTGATATGTTACAAATGTACAAGATCATCAACCAGAAAGACAAAGCTGTACTCACATCATTAAAGAAATCACTCTCAAACAGAACAAGAGCTGGCCATAAAGAAAAACTGCAGAAAGAAATCCATAAAAACAATAGCACAGCAAATAGCTTCATTCCACGCAGTACAAACAACTGGAACAATCTGACAGAACTATGCATCGAAGCAGAAGATGTGAATGCTTTTAAATCAATATTAAACGACATCTGGAGAGGAAGAGCCAATAAATTTTATTTCAAGTTCAACAACGAGAAACCAAAATTTTAATGTTTTTAATACGCACTGTACATATAATCAAGTCGCCAGACACCACAGATAGTTTGAAATTGTGTTAAGAACTAAAGAAGAGGTCACAACAAGCCGGCGGGCTTTCTTCGACCGAAGATCACAGGTAAATCACAGGTAAATCACAGCAAAAGGACGAAACTGTATGGATATTGCGAACGTGTGTCTATAACTAAATTTATTACGCCACAAGGTGGTGTTGCTAGTTTTGCAGATTTTGAGATTCTGTGGTCCAGTGGGCGAATGTATCGTGGGAGATTTTTTTTTGTACCTTAGTCAATCGTACCGATATAATCACGTAGATGCTGAATTTGCAAAGTTAACGCCACCGGTGTATAATATGTTTTTGAAAATATGACTCAATCGTATCGATAGTCAGGACAGGCTGAAATTGTAAACTTAAAGTCACCGGTGTAATAATATGTTCTTGAAAATATAAATAATCTGATAGCCTGAAAATAATGTACAACCCATTGGGAGCCCCTGGTGTAGTGAAGTGAGTTATGGGTAATTTTAATTGGAGTGCGCATGTCTGTTCTGATGGATCGAGACTTGGAGTAACCGCCATCTTTAATTTTCTAATTACCGAAAAGTCGAGAAGTAATGGCTCCCAGCCCCCCCCCCCCCACGGGGGGGGGTCGATATCGATATGACAGCGGCTGACTAACTATCAATGCGAGGTACAGTGAAAGGTCACAGGTTAAATGTACCCAGGTTAAATGAACTCAAAATGTCATCAGCCATGTGCAGCGAACGGTCACAGGTTAAATGTACTCAAGGTTAAATGAACTCAAATGTCATCGGCCGTATAATTAAATATTTTGAAGCCAAAATAGCACGGTGATCAAGTCAAAATTGTATCGTATACACAATGTGTTTGTACCGATGAATGTATCGCGACTCGACTCGTTTTCGTGGTCATATAGGCCCTATATAACCTATGATCACGAAAACGAGCAGAGTCGCGATATCTGATAGAATTCGAGGAATCGTACATGTACATTCACTTTCAATAGTATAGATTCACTGCAATCTGCCGCGGAATTCCCAACATTAAGGCTACTTTCATTTTCAATAGGTTTTCCGAATTTCCACTTTCACTTTTCACTTTTACCACGCAAAGCGACCATAGTTGACACATATATATGGCACACTGGCTGAGTCCATGGCAAATAGTTTATGTAGCATTGCTTCTTTCATTTAATTAAAGCTCACCTCGTTAAAACGCATGTCAATCGTATTTGTTTACAAATTGCATTGGGTGCGACGTTTTGCAGTAGGTCCCTATTTGCGGAGTTCACTATGCGGAAGTCCCCGAATTCGCGAAGTTCCCCTAAAATGGGCGATATATGTATATTTTAATGAGGGAACGGGTGCGTATATATGTCAATTGATACGTATATTTTTAAACAAATAACGACACGATCATCATAATAGAGGTCTGTTCTATCAATTATATATGCCCCGAGTTCACTTGGTGCAAATCAAACGGCGATAAACATTCTCGTGTGCCAGAAGGACTCCTTAAAGTTGTGAATAAGATGAATATTTATTAGATGTTATTTAACAAGTCAATCATATAATAATATTCATTAGTTAGCGCCTATATTAGCGCTAACTAATGAATAATATTTTATATTATAATTATATTATAATTTATATTTATGGCTAATAATATGATCTTGGTGTCGTTACCATTTCTGCCTATGGTTTTATTGTTAATAATTGCATTCCAGAGAGCAACACAGGCTACTGAGCACAATGTCACAACGCAATTCAATTGTGCTGAAGAGCAATTCGTTATAAGGGGAGCACGATTATTATGTATTGTTCACACCCGGACTGCAATATTGCGATAAGAAGGGTTTATAGTCATGTACGTTCAAACTTAAAGGCCCACTTAATTATCGAGTCGCCGATTATTTTTGTATAGTGACTCGATGTACGGTTTTAATAAAAATCTATGCCATAAAATATGATTAAAATACTATAATTCATCAATATTTAAAACATCTGTGTCTCAGAAGATGCCCACAGAGAAATAGAAAACTGCTGAAATCATAGAATGACTCCCAGAATGCAACACAATTCAATTTTTTTTCAATGGAAGGGGAAGAACTCTATCTTTAATATATAGAGTTATTCCCCCTGCATTGAAAATATACTTCTTTTTAATGCAATCTCGATGACAAAACGCGTTAGCAACTCAACAAAAACAACATGTCCACATTTCATTACACGGATAAGTTGATAATACAATGTTTTGGAGCTTCCTCTTTCAAATGGTATATAATATGGCATATATTTTATATAATGTAATCTGGGGGTTCGAAAATTAAGTGGGCCTTTAACGTACATGCATGGTTAAAGGGGTACTGTACGCCATTTTCAATAAATTCCCGGTGAGAACAACGATCTATTATCGATACTATATAGAAATATAAGTAATTTGAGTCGAAGATGTATTCTGTAAACGCTCAGGTTAATAGGCTATCTTAAAATTTAATAATTTAAAAGTTAATAATTTAATATAAATTGATTTTATGGCTCCAGCCATAAAATGGCGTCTCTTAAAATTGGAATTTCCGTGTACAAAACGTAATCAAATTATAATTGAGGGATACTGGATTAATAAAACAATTGCACACACGATCGTTTGAAACATTATGCTTATACGGGGAGAAAACCCAAGCCACTCATTGACTAGTGACCATACACTAACTTAAATGAGTATATGGGACTGCTAAGCATATAATATAATGTTTATTTGATTCATTTGGTTGAAAACTGTACAAAAATTACTCGACAACGACAATTTGTATTTTTGCATTCCGGTAAATTTGCCATCCGTAACAATACTTCGTACTCAACAGACTTTCAAAAAATGGAAAAGTTGTTACCTTATTCTCCGACTCGGGGATTATGGAAACCAACAACAACATCTTGGGTACAGTACCCCTTTAAGTAAGTTTTTGTGTTCGAGTAGTCCTATACAATTCCAAATCGCTTGACTGCGATTCAGTGCAATGGAGCTTTCAAAAGCTGTCAATCAAACAATTATTAGCATTGAGAATTCTTTGTTCATCCGAATTTTGATATCCGAGTATACTTTCAGTGTTAAATGGCCTATATTTTCAAACAACTTTTATTTATCACAATTAAAGGAAATTAGATACGAAAAGTATATCTATGTTCTCATGTGTGTTATTGCATATAGACGGTCACTTTATAGCTAATTAAACTATTTCTGCAGACCCCTTGTCTCCTAGCAACTATAAGTTCCTGTGACTAATTAAATTTGTGTAGAAACATCCATTGTATTGTGATTCAGCGCCAATATATAGTTGCGCTGAATCGCAATTATATGAAAGTGCTTCTTTCTAATGATTTTTCACGTATAGCCGACGTAATTATATAAAATAGTGTTTGTAAACGCTTGTGTGAAAATTATATACGCATATCGTGGGTCGGCGTCGAAAGGTCTTATAAACCGGGTTTTCGCGCCAAATAACTTTTTGTCGGAATCGGAAACTGCAGTTCCGATTACATCAGAAAAACAATCAAAAGTCGACATTATAAGGGTGTTTTTGACCTAGCTGTGTTATTCGGCAACATTTTTGTTGCTCACTTTCTGTGCTTGTGAAATGTCGAATACGGGTATACGACATTTCAGAATTAAGAATGCTCAAAATTTAATCAGTTATACGACATTTCATGTTTCATCTCATAATATAAAACATTAGCCTCTGTAGCTATAGTTTGCGTCTTAAATTTACATGTCAGATGGCTAGTGGTTGATCTGAATGTACCAGTCCAGCGGCACACGAACTCCATGTCTCGAATTAAATCAAGTATATACTGTCGTGTTTATATAACATTCCAGAGATCCACTATATATGTCGGTATCTATATATAATATGTATATGGGACATATGCCTACTCGTGCATTTATGCACTATTGCACTATACAAACTATAGGGAGACTGTCGAGAATGTACACAGAAAGGGAATCCATATCGCGGAGCCATAACAATTTGAGACTAACACACACTCTTATGACTAATGTGTAGGTTTTCTACACAAAATATGTAGCCCTGCTACACAATCATTATTCAAGTTTGATCTTAAACATATTTGTGTATTATATGTGTAGTTTCATATTCGTACACAAATTGTGTAACAATTTTGACACATAAATGGGTAAACTTTTACACATTTATACACAACTGTGTGTATAAAATCAACACATATCCCTTACACATTTTGTGTAGGTTCTTACACACACAGTTCGTAGACAAGAAATGCAAGTTCAGTAGTCCGACATGTGGGTATAGTATTAAAGATATATGCAGATTTATATGTTAAAACTTTCATGGCGCATAGTGGTTTGTAGTATTTTGTTCTATACTGTGAGTTTTTGCTTTGAATGAACAAACCAGGGTCGAGGCGTGATTGCATAATATTAGTATTATTACAACAATCATAACAAGAGTCTAAGGGCAGTAATCGCCATGAAAGTTTTAACAAATAAATCCTCATATACTATTAATACTAAACCCACAAATTGAAATTCTGAACTTACATCCTTGTCTATCGCTGTTGATTGTATTCCAAAAAATATACTCAAACAATATGGCCGTCACGTAGCAGACTATGAAACTGAAGGAACCGCAGCTAGCTACGTTCTTACACAATTGTCTGTAACAAAATATACACATTATGTGTAGAACGGCATTTGGTCAATGTATTTGTATGTAAACTACACATTGCTATGTGTATTAACCGGGTTTACACATTTGATGTGTAATCGTTTCTACACATTAGTTATAAGAGTGCAGGCTAGCATCTCCTCTATATATCAGAAAGTCAGTCGGGTCCTAACTTCAGATATATCCCCCCATCGACTCGCACGTACAGGTTACTCGTGTTAACCCTTTTATACTCATATCTGAGCCTGACATTAGGGTGTATATAACACACGCAAGTCGTCTTACCTTTCGGTCGGGCATTGAGAGGACCTGCACACAAAGTACTTTATTCAAGTTTATTGTCGAGCAACGAAATGAAATGGTAATCATATTAGAAACGGATATTTAGTGTTCGTCGATACGATTAAATACCGCCGAAAAAGCCTCCTTTACAGTTCATTGACACATTATAACTATTTGGCTTTAAAGATGCAAAATCCGATTAAGCGCCCATTTTACTATTTATTTGGATTCGGGGGTACAAAATATTTTATTCGAGTCGAGGAACCCATCTATCAAAGCTCAGAGTTATTTGATATTGATTTTTAAAATCTATTATTTTTCACCATCGAGACTTAATAGTGGCCCAGTAAAAAGTCGACGAGCAGACGGTCTGGGATCAATGATTGCGGATGCAGCAGATGGATAACTCTAAAATCGAGAGGCTTTCTGTTGATAATAATGCCAAATTTCGTCGAACAACATGTTGATAAATAACACGTTTTGGGCAATTTTATACTATAGTTGGCAGTCACTGTGGTTAGCATTATTTTTGTCCGCCGACCCAACGGGTTCGGAGGACTATTATAATCAGCACGTCCGTCCGTGCGTGCGTCCGTGTGTCCATGCGTACATGCGTCGTCCGAGGTTTCCGGATGATAACTTTAGTTAGAGTGAACCAAATTAAATTAAATTTGGTATGTGGGTTTACTAGCAGAAAAGACAGGTCAAGTTCGAATTCTGGTTCCGTCCGCCAATTTTCACCAGAGTTATGCCCCTTTTTCGACTTAGAATTTTACCGTCTGTTAACATTTTTGGTTTCCGACCGATAACTCCAGTTTGGATTATTTTATCTGAACCAAAGTTGGTATGTGTATTTCCCAGCTAAAGATACAGGCCAAGTTCGAATATGAGTTCCGTACAATTATTTTTACATGAGTTACGGCCCTTTTTCGACTTAGAATTTGACCGTCTGTTAACATTTTTGGTTTCCGACCGATAACTCCAGTTTGAATTATTTGATCTGAACCAAAGTTGGTATGTGTCTTTCTCCCAGCAAAACACAGGTCAAGTTCAAATTCGGGTTCCGCCCGCCAATTTTCACCAGAGTTATGTTCCTTTTTGACTTAGAATTTTTGCCAATTTGTGGTTTCCGGATGATAACTTTAGTAAATGTGTACTGAATGAAATTAAATTTGGTATGTAGGTTATACTAGCACTAAAGACAGGTTTTTATGCGCAAACAATGGTCGTATCAAGCCGACGCTTAGAGGCGGACATGAGGTCTACCGACCTTTTATTCGGTATTAAGTTCTGATAACTGAAGCGGCATTTCTAAAAATGTTGTTCTTGTTGAAATCTGATTATATGGGGACCATCGATTTGCATCGAATCAGATTGAGTACCTTTAAAATGATTAAATTGGCGAGTTCGGCGATTTTAATTTTTTAGCGAATAATATATTTCTAGCTAAAACTACCGATAATGTCGCCTGGTTTCGTCTATTCCACAGGGGCCTGTAACGCGCTCCGCTGTCCGCCCCCCCCCTTTGCACTGCCCATATACGCCGCCTCTATATACGCGCCTTCTTCGCGTTAATGGAACATTATATAGACAAGGGGCACTGTAGAAATTCAACGTTTCACCATCGCTCGGGAGTCGCACAAATTTAGCCCATTCACCCCAGTAATTATAACGATATATACACGGATGGATCGCCAAAGAATTCATCTTTCAATAAATACCACAATTTTAACCACCGAATATTGTCTCCGGAGAACGTATTTTTCAGGATTGATCCGGCTCAGTAGCAATGGCCGACATGTGTCTCTAAATTCACCACCCATACAGTTTACTATCATTAAAAATCGGTCAAACGATTAACTAAATATCTGGAACTTAGTGATTTCTTGTCGGCTAATAATTTATTTACTCATACAAATCAACACATTGTCATTAAGCAATTTCTATAGAGGAGAAATCTGTCGATAATTCCAACTGTATGGGTGGTGAATTTAGAGACACGTCTGGATCTGGATAGTGTACGGCGTATGATCCTCGCGGATGTGTAGAACGCCGGGGGAGAGTGAATGATGCGGGACTGTTGAGTTGTCCGCTGCTGTTCTATTTTGAATTTCGCATGTGTCCGTCTCGTTAATTAGAGTGTTCCACTGAATAATTGTCCGTGGGAAGGATGAATTTAAGTATTCAACAGAGTTTAATTGTCACCAGTGGCTCGTAGGACAGTGAATTATTACATTCCTGTTTTGAGACGTGTCGGCCAATATTGCAACGTGTATGAATGTTTCTGATGGGAGTTTGTGGTATTTATTAAAAGATGAATTCTTTGCCGATCCATCCGTGTATATATCGTTATCATTACTGGGGTGAATGGGCTAAATTTGTGCGACTCCCGAGCGATGATGAAACGTTGAATTTCTACAGTGGCCCTTGTCTATATAATGTTCCATTAACGCGAAGAAGGCGCGTATATAGAGGCGGCGTATATGGACAGTGCAAAAGGGGGCGGACAGCGGAGCGCGTTACAGGCACCTGTGGTCTATTCCGAACTATCATCGCCCCCAATCTCAGCTATGCGGCGTCTTTGTGGACTCTAGTTATAATTGTGAATAAGGAAACGCAAAACATTAAAAAGTAGATAACTTCAAGTTTCCTCATTATTTCGTTCAGTAATCTTGAGTTTTTAAAATTATTTGTGAGTGTATTTTGGTGTAAATCCCATCAGATAGACATAGTGAAACCGATCTGTTATCAATTCTTATTTTGGCGATTCTAGTAATGACTTCACCTATTTTCGTTGTATTGTAGTAATTGTGGCACTGCATTCTGCAATTTGCCATCAACAGGTCAGGCACATCCTCATCCTGAATTCCACTATAATTATAGTGATATTCCACTATTATAGTGATATTTTAAACCCACACGGGAACCCCACCCTACATACAATATGGTAATCCCATACGATAATCTTGATCATATGTAACATGCGCCAAGGCCCGAGGGACTCAGCCTCAGGGAGACCCTACACGGGAACCCCAGCCACACAGAACCCACCTGGGAACCACTAACGGCAACCCCTTCTCATTTCAAAACAATTTCTGGAGAACCCCACTGGGAACCCCATTAAATATGGCAACCCCACGTTTCCAGCGAGCCTCACATGGGAACCCCATACAAACTATACAGTAACTCCATCTATATTCCATAACACATGAGATCCCCTCATAATCAAACACGGGAACCCCACTGACCATTGCAACCCCATGCCTCCATGCGGCCTCACATGGGAACCCCATACACAAAATTACACATTTATATGAGAACCCCACCAACATCTCACGACATGAGAATCCTAGTGAGAACCCCATGTTACCACACACGGGCACTCCATGAGAACCCCATATGGCAACCCCATACCTCCACGGGTCCAATGGGAACCCTACCCACATCATGCAGGAACCCCATCCATATTTCATCTCACATGAGAACCCCAATGAGAACCCCACATCACGAGACATACATGTAAACTTTACAACAACCCCAGTCTGACCCATTTTAACCTGGCAACAGCCAATGAAATCGAAGCTTGGCCCCAAACGGGCTATAAAAGGACAAGGTTTCCCACAATATTTCACAAACCACATTTGGTCCTGAACGAAGAATCACTAGAATTTGAAACGCGTAGACCTTTTGGCAGAGGCGGACTGGGCCAAAAAAACGGCCAGGGAAATGAATATAATACCGGCCCATCTTCAAAAGGCAGTTGCCGAGGCGCCGAGTGAGGGTTTGCACCCCCCTTGCACCTCAGTGCTCTGGCCTAATATCCTATATATTCATAAACCATGGTTCTATATATTCCCGGTATGAGAACATTCAGATATTTTTACTTGAAAAATTGCATAAAATCTAACATCTAGACAAATGCACACGGCTACGGACATAGAGACCAGGACACACCGGGCTGTCCATGGTTGTTCGGCCCGGGGTGAGAAAATTTGGAAAACTATACAAGAAAATCGCTAATCCTAGCATCTAGACTGGCCTCAACTGAAGCGTTCCTATTGTGTTGGAAATTTCAATTGGGGGAGGGTCCGGGAGGGGTGCGTGAGAATTTTTTGGGGATTTACAGCTGGGAGTTATCGTTAAAATCTCGAGATTAACAGGGTCTTTATGTGGTGTTATATGATACCGACAAGTTCATTTAATGACAAAATTACGATTAGCCAATTAGGCTGGTTAAACAACATATGTGGCGGCCCACGTCAGTTTCATTTGCAGCCCAACCACATGTACCCCTCCCCCAAACCGTAAAAAAAACCTCGGATTCTCGCTTGATAGAAAATCACGTGGAATCAGAATTTTTCCGGCCTCTGGCCCATCGGGAATTTACCCGGTCTCCTGATCGGCCAGTCCGCCTCTGCCTGTTGGCAAAGGTTTAGTTGATTACTGGTGTTTTCCCTGGAGAACTTTGTTCTCTTTTACCTTACCAGTGAATCAATGATATTTGACTATATATAACATATTCATGTTTCCTTTATTTGCGTTGGGAATAGAAGACGGCGCATACCAGTGCACAGCCAAATGTCACTCTTACTAATATCGCAGGGAATGAACAGTCTTCCGACAAAATTTGTTGTGCGATCTTTTGCGCCAGCTTTGATATTCAATAATATTATAATATTTTCTATTATATCCCATTCTAAATGACAATAGCAGGATGACTCAATCACTCCTTCATAACAATATTTCAACTATTTGCATGCTAATTGAGTTGCTTATCGTGTGCCGTCATGACAAATCATTCTCCTGGACAAACTATATGTACATGTATGATAACGAATTAGTGCGACCTGATTTTGAATAATATTTGTGTGAAATATGATTTTGGATTATCCCTCTTTTATCAAATTACCAAAACGGTAATGGTGAAATATCACTATAATAGTGGAATACCACTATAATAGTGAAATTCAGGATGTGCCTGACTTGATCAATGCATCATGCCATCTGTATCTGTATTGTTACGTCCAAGAATGGCAAGATCCCAATAGTGGTAATATAGGACGGTTCTGATGGACTGATAATATATGCAACTTTGCAAGGCATTAAATTAATTCAAAATTCATGGAATCATGATTCATATACATCGAGTACAGTGAAGTGATGATATGGGTCATAGTATCATGCCGGGTTGATGAGGTCAGATTGCCGTATCAAATGAGATGCCAGGTTGACATCGTCATGCAGTGAAACGTGATGGCAATATCATACGACGTTCTAACAAACTTCAGCCCAAAATGTTCTCGACAGGGAAGTCGTATGAGATTGCCAATGTGATACTATGGCCCATATCACTTCACTGTACCATAAAAGGGGGGGGGGGGGGTTCTGTTTATTCAACTTGTAAATCATCACGTAGCGAGTATATATATATATGTAGGGATCAGTAAATTGGGGATTTTGCATCGAATCGAATCTCGATAATGAATCTCCTTCCTGATATCGACATCGAATCGAATCTCGATATAAAATCTCCTTCCTGATATCGACATCGAATCGAATCTCGAATCGAATCAGCTAGTGATTGACATTGTTTACCAGCGTGTATTTCGGTGTCTCATGACAAAAATCTTCAAAATTCACTAGATACTATATAACAATGTTAATCTCCTTAAAGATGGATTATCTCTTTAAATAACAAATTTTAAATAGTTGTGTGGGTATAAAATAATAGATATGAACTGAAGACCTATGTCCGGAAAAGCTTCTATCAATTAATATTGATTTTATTTCGAATATTAAATCGGGCCCATTTATGTTACTATTTTTAGAACCGACCATTCGGATGAGACCGTATTGCGATATAGAGCACTGGGCTGTTCCTACGGCTACGCAACGAATGTCAAATGTCACAGATTGGTTGTTTGTACTGTTTTGTTCCACAGATATAAGCGATAATGAGTATAATTGACGTTTATTTGTGACAAAATTGCACAATATAATTTCTGGTCTCTGTTAACAGTAACCAATATTGTTCGTTAGCTGAACAAACACACCTTTTTGGACCAGAAAATATTCGAAATAAAATCAATAGTTATCGATAGAAGCATTTCCGGACAGGATTCTTCGATTCAGATCTAATATTTTATACCCCGGTAACAATATAATACATGTTTATAAAGAGATAATCCACCTTTAAACATCCGTTGGAACTTGTGTTTTTTTTTTAGAAAAATCATGACATAGGCAAGTCACTCTCAGTCTCATGGAGTGTTTTGGATATGTTGCATTGAATTTCTATCTAGCTGTGTCATGGCGAACATGACACAAAAGGTGACAGTAATACACTTAAAGACAGTTGAATCAACGTATCACAAACCCCATGGAATGGAAGTCATTTGTCTACATTATTTAATAAAGATAATAAAGATTTGACACAAGTGGACATGGGTACACCGTTCAGCTAAATATTTGTTGTAGTCCGATACAAATGATAGTTATCTGTTAAACAGTTCACCCCACAATAGATCAAACACCTACATCACATATTCACAGTAGTTGTCTTCACAGAGGGGGGTCCCAGAAAACAGACACAAATTATAAGTGTTAAAATGTTATCAACAAGATTCAATGGATCAAAATTAGATGCAACATGCTCGATTTCTCGGGAAACAGAAACTGAAAGTAGGAAATATCCATTTAAGAACGTAATAGACAGATTATTCTAAGGTTTCTGTTCATTCCAATCTTTTTTTTGTTGCTCATAATGGCGGCTGACATGCTCAGATGTATGTTCAAAGAGGAATAGACCCCCGCAGTGCAGACAACGATCCACCGCAGCAGCCCCATCGACATCTTAAACTCTAATATCAATCATTGATCTTGTGATTTATTCGTATAAACTTTGATATTATTTCTCATAAACTTCAACATGATTATCATTCATAAACCTAAATTTGATCTAAATTTGTATAAACATTATTGTCATTCATAAACTTTAATAAATTTGTGTTAACTTATTATCGTTTGAACTTACATGTACATTGTTGTTTTTACATTAATTGCTGCTGTTATTACATGTATATAGCCTAATGTATGTTATTTATTATTATTTTAACTGTTAAAATAAAGATGGGATTAACTCTACAATCAAATCTAATTTGGGATCTATTCAAATTGATGATACATTGTATCTGTAAATGCATATTTTCACAGTAGATATTCTGAAACCCCACCATACAATAAAACAAGATGAAAAAACTTGAATATGTTACATTGTCGATTATGAATAATTGTAGTGACCTAAATTTTGATAAACAACAGAAATATTGCCGACAACTCATTTTGCCAATGCAGCCATCACTGTGAAGACGCACATCATTTTTTATTTTTCAGTGTTCTTTATGCAATCAATGCATACAGTTAATATTGGGAAAAATTACCAGCTTGAATATTCAGGTGTATTCATATACAGGTATCTCAATATCAGGTTGTTTCATCTGAGGCATACTATGAGAGCTTTACATTTTAAAGGCATAGATGGCCTTCACGGTCGATATGCTGTTAAAATAGTAACACCCATTAAACTGCAATAAACAGGAAGAATATTAAAATATAGACATATTATGTTCTTATACCAATCATAGATATTTCGTAAATAGTATGCTATTGTCAAGTTAATATGATTTCTTATGTGAACAAAAGCCAGGTTCTGTAACGTTTTTGGCTTTTGTTTACATAACAAAGCATACTAACTTGGCAATAGCATACTATTTACGCGATATTTATTATTGGTATAAGAACAAGTCTGTATATATTTTAATATTCTTTTTGTTTATGGCGGTTTTAACGGATGTTACTATTTTAACAGCAATACCCACCACGAAGGCCATCTGTGCCTTTAATAGGTATATTTATCCATATTACGATTCCTTTTCTGGATGCCATTTCTTCTTGAAAACCAGGAATTGTTGTTTTGTAAGAATTATCCAAATTGCACTAACAGTATATTGTCGGACAAAATACACCAATGTTTGCACCAGTTATGTCCTTTAAAAAAATAGCTTTCTATTAATCCATTAGGTTCAAGGTGTAGCTTTATTCATGGATGATCCAGTTTTGAAATATGTGCCGTGACTACCAATGCTTAAAGAAGCCGTATTTGAGGATCGGATCACAATGAAATATTGCCTCTGATAATTTGAGGTTTAGAGATTATGAGTCACTTAATCTCATTTCAGTAAGAACGTGATGAATATGGCCGGCGTTATTGCCGATTCATCCTGGGAGAGAGTTTGTAACTATTCTAAACAAGCGACTGTGTACGTTGATAATTCATGTGCTGAGGTACTGCACTGGCATGGAGGCCTATCCAGACTTTTACAGGCCGGAGCATTAGATGTTCAGGAATTCAGCTCATTCGAGGTCTGTATTATAATGCCAGTCAGTGGGTTTTTAAAGGGTTTGATCCAGTTTTTAGCTCAATTTGACTTCCGATATTGCCATGGTTGGCATCCGTCTAGCTGTTAGTCCGTCAGTCAACAATTTCCTTCAGTGTATCCTACAGGCAACATCCATCTTCTTATCGTCACCAAACTTCATTTCAATCTTTTGAGTGACCTCCAGGGGTCATCAATTTTTTTCCGAAATTTGTTAAAAAACATGACCACATCAGCAGCCATCTTGGATTCAAATTTGAATCTATTGGCACTTCCTGCAGGCTGTATTTATTTATAGGCATGATTAGGATCACGTCTAGATGGGACCTATCAAAATTGAATGAGTTTCTTTGAAAAACATGGCTACCAGCAGCCATCTTGCATTTTACTCTTTGCATTGACTACAAAATCATTTGGCACACACTACATACCACATCCCTCATCCAATCATCACCAATCTTCATATGGATCATCGGGCTTGACCACTAGACGAGAGTCATCAATTGTTTTCTGAATTTCTTTGAAAAACATGGCCTCCAGCTGCCAGCTTGGTCTTGACTCTTTGCATTACATCCCACGCACACCCAACAGTAGGGTCCTGCGTATCGGAAATTCAAATCGAATCACGAATCAAATCAGGTGTCCAATATCGACATCAAATCCGAATCAAATTGGAACACACCAGAATTCAAGGACCTTCGCTTTTCGAAAAAATAAAGCATTTTATTTGCCCTGTGTGGGCTTCGTCATAGCAAATACTCAGTCTTATTTTGAGCCCCGAATCATTCACAAAACATGAAGCCATGAATCATTAAAGAAATAAATCTTGTTTCGATTGAGTTTATGGATTTGTAATTGAAAAGTTTGAAGACAAATTATATTATGTGCATTCTTATCATTTAAAATCCGTCATTTCGCATCCTAATTAAAAGGTAAAAGAAAATATGAGCAAAAACTACGAGATTATATCCGAATAAATAACACATAATGTTGAAACAGTCACACTGTCACTGAGATATCTAATTATCAATTAATCAAGTGGTGTCATCAAATCATCATTTTTAACTTTTTTCAACTGATCATGCACTTTGCCAGTGTGCTACAGTAATGCCCTAAATAATCGACTCCTTAACCACAGCAGAAATATGGGTAATTTTTCAGGATTTAATCGGAAATATGGCTTGTTGCCATTCATCGAAAAGCTCACAGAGCTTTCCAATGAATGGCAACAAGCCATATTTCCGACTAAATCCTGAAAAATTACCCATAATTCTGATGTGGTTAAGGAGTCGAATAATTTGGGCATTACTGTAGTGTAACACAGCTGTAACACTGAATTGTTAATTACAATTTAATTTCTTTGCAAATGTTAGCGCGTCAGGTCTTGTTGATTTTTATGGGTACTTGTGCATTTAGTGTTAGCAGTACTGTTATTGGAAGAGCAGTCCTAACGAAAGAGTTCTGATACAACATCGAAATTCCCTGTTAACCCTTTACCCAACAGAACGGCCCTGTGCCAATGCATTCTCTTATATATGCGAGTCGACCATAGGTCGCCTTGCATATGTAAGAGAATGCATTGGTTTAACACATTAAAAATTATAAAATTGTTAAAGAATGTAAGAAAAAATGTTCAGATAATAAGTTCAACAAACAGCATGCATTGAACTTATTACCTGAACATTTCCTATGGGAACTACTCATCAATGAATATGTAATAAAGACACCATTAACCCTTTACCCAACAGAAGGGCCCTGTGCCAATGCATTCTCTTATATATGCGAGTCGACCATAGGTCGCCTAGCATATATAAGAGAATGCATTGGCTTAACACATTAAAAATTATAAAATTGTTAAAGAATGTAAGAAAAAATGGTAAAAAGTGTTAAAAAAAGATTTTTTTTAGGCCAATGCATTCTCTTATATATGCGAGGCGACCTATGGTCGACTCGCATATATAAGAGAATGCATTGGCACAGGGCATAACTGTAACTATCACAATGTGGTCAAGGAGCCGGTTCCAATGATATCCATATTTGTATGGTTCTATTGAGACAGACCGAAGATATTTTAGGCTGTTGAAGCTTTACTTGGCCGGTTTTGGCCGGTTTGTTGGGTAAAGGGTTAAATAGCAGGAAGTATCAAATAGTTTTCATGTACTGTTTTAGGCACGCAGTACATGTATTTTGGTGTGGTTACATCACTTGATGCTGATGCTATTTCTGTAGCGGAAAGTGATCAAGAAATTTAGGTGTTCGAGAAATAACCTTAATGGCTAAATGTTTGTTGTATAGTATTATAATTTAATAATCTTTCTCTTTCAGAGCGCTGATCAATCTCGAAAGAAGGCCGTGTTTATTATCAGTTCTCTACTCGAGGGCGTCACACAGAATGTTATTCAGGACATTGTCGAGAGCAGCTCATTCCAATACGTCATCGTCATCACGTCCTTCACTGCGACTGTTCACTGGGCAGCGAAGTCTGGATCTTATGATGGCGATGAAAAAGTGGTGTTTGATATGTTCGAAAACAAGCTATTACATTGGATGAGAAATATGGTGAGTCTAATAGATTGGTTAACCATTTACCCAACAGAATGGCCCTGTGCCAATGCATTCTCTTATATATGCGAGTCGAACATAGGTCGCCTCGCATATATAAGAGAATGTATTGGCTTAACACATATTAAAAATGATAAAATTGTCAAAGAATGTAGAAAAATATTATAATAAAATTTGTTAAAAAATGTAAGAAAAAATTATAAAATTGTTAAAGAATGTAAGAAAAAATGGTAAAAAGTGTTAAAAAAGATTTTTTTTAGGCCAATGCATTCTCTTATATATGCGAGGCGACCTATGGTCGACTCGCATATATAAGAGAATGCATTGGCACAGGGCATAACTGTAACCAACACAATGTGGTCAATGAACCGGTTCCAATGATATCCATATTTGTATGGTGTTAGTGAGACAGACTGAAGATATTTTAGGCTGTTGAAGCTTTATTTGGGCGTTTTTTGCCATTTTGTTGGGTAAAGGGTTAACCCTATACTAAATACTCATTGGGCGAGTAGTTTCCTAAGGAAATGTTCACATATTAAGATCATTTGTTGAACTTATTATCTGAACGTGATAATTATCATCATGACTGGATGAGAAATATGATGCCAGACATTTGCAGAATAAGGGTTTTTTTTTTTTTTTTGAGAATTGCAGCTAGCATCACTACATTCACCCTCTGGGGGAGCTCATTCTACTTGGGCCTCAACTTTTTAGTCAAGTTTTTTTCATACAAAAGCGTCAGGATGGGCGCGAGACCGTTAGCGCGACCACCAAAACAAACGTCAACCGATTTAATTGATATTTGGCATATGTGTCTGTTGCAACAATCTAGCTCAAGTTAAAAAAAACATGTTTATCCAATCATTGATACAAGAGTTATGGGCCTTAGTTTGTCTATTTTTATTGATTTTGATGTGTTAATTTAATTTAGTTTCTCTATATCCCCAAATTGGCAGATGACACAATGTATAGGTAATCGAGGTGCCCAATGGGTGCACATCACCATCTTCACCATCTGGGAACTTAAATCTGTGTCTAGATTAGAGGTGCCATGATTATTGATTTTGATAATCGATAATCGGTCAATAATCGACTATAATCGATTAATCGTACCTAATATTAATAACATTAGTGGAAGTAATCCGTAATATGGCCTATTGGCTGGGTGCTGGTTAACTCAATAACTGCACTGTCGCTGGTTGGTTGAGGCATCGGTAGTCCAAGTCTTCTCGTACTAAAACCGGCTAAGATATTGGGATGGAGGTGCCGGTCTTTAGTCCGAGTTCCAGGCCCATGCATTCTTATGACACGACTTAAGCGTTAGTGACCCGCTCAAATAAAACCACAATTATATGAAATAAAATATCACAATTGCGACAATAAACGGATATTTTCCGCAGAAGACATGCTATTTGATCTGAAACCCACATCAGTTGTGAATTGAAAGCGGTAATTTAATGCGAAAAGAGACATTTACCGCAATGTTTACAAATTTTTAAAAGTATGCGAACTCAGTTGACCTCGCGAACTGTGTTCGGCATTTTCCGTTGAAAATATTCCGTAGATTTTCGACTGACAACGCAAATTACGATGAATTCTCCATTGTAATCGTAATTATGTGTGTCAATAAATAAAAAATAAATAGATTAATTAAACATTGAAGATATAAATGTAATACATTAAATAAATTACGGGGAATTACAACCCTCTCAAAGTTTAAAACAGTGTAAACACAACGACCATTAGAATAAATAATATGGTGCTACATTTCCCACATTTGGTGGACTTCAGCGAAATTAAGATATATACTAAGCGAACAGAGCAATATACTGCTCTTGTTAAGCACACAAAAAATCAAACAAAATTTGTATAAATTTTTAACCTTAAGTTTGAAAAGTCCCACTAAAACGGAAGAACTATATTTCGAAACTGTGTGATTCGGTTCTCCGATTATTTTATCAACACAAAAGTCAAAATGCACATGGATGAAAATCACACGCATGGCAAGTCAGACACAAGAGTTCTAATTTGCTCCAATTTTGACAAGTTGCTTGCGAAAATTGTCAACAAAACTACCTTTCTGATCCTCCATTATGTCATTAAGTTTTTAGTGCGGGAATTGTTCTCAAAGCACATTGGAAACTGGACTTTGCGGCGATCGGTTTTCGCTATTTTGTTCGGAAAACCCCGCGCTATATATAGAAACGGAAACTAGAATACTCAGAACAAACACCGGACAATGCCGAAGTTCTTCGGAACCTGAGTTCGGCTTTCAGTTAAGTAAACAAACAGAAAAAACAGCGATGTTGGCGACAATCAACCGGAATATTCTATGCGTAATTTAACATGAAAGTTAGATTATTATACACCATTATGACCATAAGATGTCTCTCTTTCCGATGTATATAGCATCATGTATTGATTCATTAGGTAAATCGAGTAAAATACACCACAGATTCCCGCCACAGATCGTGGGCGTAACTCGTGTGATAGGATTGGTATAGAAGCGGGCTTGGACTAAAAACCGGCACCTCCATCCCAATATCTTAGCCGGTTTTAGTACGAGAAGACTTGGACTAGGCATCGGTTGATGTAATTTTTACGTTAATAAAGTGCATCATAAACCACTGTTAATGACTAATGAGCGCAGTGTATTGAATACCAGCACAGTTCTCGGCGATGTTATGGTTATAATATTTGTGAGTTCATTAGAACAAATGTAGCGATTAATTTAAGTTTTATGAATAGCCAAATATACAAACAATATAAAAGTAGGAATGAACGATGGACCGCCGGCAGTTCCCAAAAAAAGGAATCAAATGTTACGGAAACTATAAGTTTCATTAAACTTCCAGAGCGTGGTTAACAATCACAAACGTGTGCCCCCACCTGCAAATTGCAGGACTCAGAACAAGCAAAGTATTTGATAATAGTCAGTTTCATTCAGCATTCACCACATGATATGCGATAGCCTTTACTAGTATGCATTTGTACATATGCAAACAAAGTATACTCGCAATTACATTCCGGAGAACATCGCTGATTAAAATGCCGTATATATTGGTTCCCTGGTTTTAGAGAGAATGTCAATCAACTTCCCATTGGTCCAATCATATTCAAGGGCGAGTGCATTCAGTTCATTGAACACGGTGACAGTTGTCACATTTCAAAGACATAGTGTCACCTTTCAAGTATAAATATACAACGATGTCACAATGTGTTCAAATCTGCCGTGCCGCCAATTTGTATAATATACAACGACCCGACGAGAAACCATGTCGCATCATCAAATGATCTGCCAACTGTTTGCAACATATATTAGTAGTACTCATGTTACTGGAATCTCTTTGATATGCGATCAAAGGATGTTAACACCTCGGATATAGATTAAACTGTGTAAAACAAACACGGTATTCAATAATACCAGGCATTTTCTTACGTCCGAAATAAATAACACAGATTAATCGACGATGGAAATGGTAATCGATTATCGGCTTTATCAACGGTTCATCGATTATATGATTAATCGTGGCACCCCTAGTCTAGATCTCCCATAGCAGATGAGGACATGCATGAGGTCCCCAGAGGATGAATTTGGTGATGTCACCCTCTGGGGACCTCATTCTGCAAATATCCAACACCATATTTTGAGTCCTGTATATGACACTGGATGAGAAATATGACGAGACTACCATAGTAGATTGCTTTACCCTTAGAGCTCTTTCCATCAATGTATCACATTATTATAATCAATAAATTTGAAAAAGGAAATAAGGGTTGATACAAAAATCGGACTTGGCACTGAAAGGGTTAAATATCAGTAAGGCTTAACCCTTTACCCAACAAAACGGGCCAAATAAAGCTTCAACAGCCTAAAATATCTTCGGTCTGTCTCAATAGAACCATACAAATATGGATATCATTGGAACCGGCTCCTTGACCACATTGTGATAGTTACAGTTATGCCCTGTGCCAATGCATTCTCTTATATATGCGAGTCGACCATAGGTCGCCTCGCATATATAAGAGAATGCATTGGCCTAAAAAAAATCTTTTTTTAACACTTTTTACCATTTTTTCTTACATTCTTTAACAATTTTATAATTTTTAATGTGTTAAGCCAATGCATTCTCTTATATATGCGAGGCGACCTATGGTCGACTCGCATATATAAGAGAATGCATTGGCACAGGGCCCTTCTGTTGGGTAAAGGGTTAATGGTGTCTTTATTACATATTCATTGATGAGTAGTTCCCATAGGAAATGTTCAGGTAATAAGTTCAATGCGTGCTGTTTGTTGAACTTATTATCTGAACATTTCCACTAATGAATAAGACTACTTCTGCAATTGTTTTTTATTTTTTCTGCCTGTCGTCTCCTTATTTCGTTTAAATTTGGTGCAAGCTCTTGTTGTTGAAGATATCCAATTTCGCATTAACTTATTGTAATACCTTTATGAATTAAAATGATCTGTTCTTTATTTATATTCATATTGATGTCCTTTTCATTTCAGAATTACACTGCCGAATTGATTCATCTTCCGATATTTTCTGCAAGTGTCGGACCTAATCTGTTTGTGACACCAGCCTTCACGAATCTGTTTCCGCTATTGAATTCAGACATCAAGAATGTGGAGCTACAGTATAATGCTCGGAAACAGACTAAGGTACAGTAATGACCTAAGTAATCGACCTCTTAACCACAGCAGAATTATGGGTAACTTTTCAGGATCTAGTCGGAAATATGGCTTGTTGCCATTCATCCTGAAAAGTTACCCATAATTCTGCTGTGGTTAAGAGGTCGATTACTTAGGGCATTACTGTAGTTACTAGTACACAATTACATATCCACTCATTTTCTTTAGATTTTTATGTATTTATTTTCTATTTCAAGGCTTGTTCTCAAGGAGAATTTCGTCTCACAGAAAACTGTGTCTCTTACATAGTTATGGCCTGCTATAAAAATTAAATCTCAGGAAGAACCCTCCCGAGTTTGATGGCCAGTGCTCTTCTAGATGACGTCGTTAGATAAACTTTTACAGACAGGGTTCACCTTGGCCGGAAAATTCTTTCGGCTAATTTGTTTTCCATTTCTGTTTCTGTTTCCATTTCCATTTGCCTGTTTTTCAGAAACTTAAGGCCAAATTGAAAAACCCAAATATGGGGAAGAAAAAATATATCGAGAAAACAAAAACTAAGACAAAATTATTAATAAACATTAAAAAAAAAACTAACTTATAGTTGACAATAGTGATGATTGAAATGTACATGGGTGGGAACTCCACAAATTGAAATAAGTCTAGCCGATAAAGTACCGTAATCAACACAAATGAACACCTTATTTTAAACCACAAAGCAGTAAAGTAGTCACATGATAATAAATTACACTATTCTAGCAGATAATTGTCATTGCTTGATAAGTCAGTAGCGAGTGACTTTTGATAAATTTTTATTCTTACACAGGCCAGCAACTGCTGATTATCTGTTAACGAAATTAAGCGTTTCGTGGCAATCTGATAATAATTTGACAGGTGACTCTACATAGCCTTGAGACAATTTCGGCCAAAAAGTTTGGCCAGGTGAAATTTTCTTGGGCCATTTTACAAAAATATTAGCCATTGCCCAACGACAACATGAACCATGTTTAAAGGTCAAGTTTGTATGGTAAATATGATGAGGCCATTTATCCTGATTCAGTACATTCAGGATATTTCCTATATTTAGCGTCTATACTAAATACACGGTGGGGAATCACGTGGTTTCGATGTTGGTGAATACCATGTATACAAAATGCACAAACGCTCATAATATAAGAGGAACTGACACAAAACATAGCATGTTTAATTTTGCGAGCATACAGTAGTTTAAAAAAAAAATAAGATGATACCTTATCTGTTCGGATATACTCACTGTGTTTTCTGACCAAAGTTTCCAGTATGAGGTGCGTGGAACATACCAGTCCATACATCTCAGAGAATCCTTTGACTGGCAACTTTGGTCAGAATGTTAGATCAAACAAATGTGAATTTGGACACAAATGAGGTATCAGCTTGTTTGCAAAATAGTATAGCATCTGTTCATAGCTGACTAAATAGTATGTAATACAGTAATGCTCTAGTTAATCGACTCCTTAACCACAGCAGAATTATGGGTAACTTTTCAGGACTTAGTCGGAAATATGGCTTGTTGCCATTCATCCTGAAAAGTTACCCATAATTCTGCTGTGGTTAAGAGGTCGATTACTTAGGGCATTACTGTAGTTACTAGTACACAATTACATATCCACTCATTTTCTTTAGATTTTTATGTATTTATTTTCTATTTCAAGGCTTGTTCTCAAGGAGAATTTCGTCTCACAGAAAACTGTGTCTCTTACATAGTTATGGCCTGCTATAAAAATTAAATCTCAGGAAGAACCCTCCCGAGTTTGATGGCCAGTGCTCTTCTAGATGACGTTGTTAGATAAACTTTTACAGACAGGGTTCACCTTGGCCGGAAAATTATTTTGGCTAATTTGTTTTCCATTTCTGTTTCTGTTTCCATTTCCATTTGCCTGTTTTTCAGAAACTTAAGGCCAAATTGAAAAATGGAACTCCACAAATTGAAATAAGTCTAGCCGATAAAGTACCGTAATCAACACAAATGAACACCTTATTTTAAACCACAAAGCAGTAAAGTAGTCACATGATAATAAATTACCCTTTTCTAGCAGATAATTGTCATTGTTTGATAAGTCAGTAGCGAGTGACTTTTGATAAATTTTTATTCTTACACAGGCCAGCAACTGCTGATTATCTGTTAACGAAATTAAGCGTTTCGTGGCAATCTGATAATAATTTGACAGGTGACTATACATAGCCTTGAGACAATTTCGGCCAAAAAGTTTGGCCAAGTGAAATTTTCTTGGGCCATTTTACAAAAATATTAGCCATTGCCCAACGACAACATGAACCATGTTTAAAGGTCAAGTTTGTATGGTAAATATGATGAGGCCATTTATCCTGATTCAGTACATTCAGGATATTTCCTATATTTAGTGTCTATACTAAATACACGGTGGGGAATCACGTGGTTTCGAGGTTGGTGAATACCATGTATACAAAATGCACAAACGCTCATAATATAAGAGGAACTGACACAAAACATAGCATGTTTAATTTTGCGAGCATACAGTAGTTTAAAAAAAAAATAAGATGATACCTTATCTGTTCGGATATACTCACTGTGTTTTCTGACCAAAGTTTCCAGTATGAGGTGCGTGGAACATACCAGTCCATACATCTCAGAGAATCCTTTGACTGGCAACTTTGGTCAGAATGTTAGATCAAACAAATGTGAATTTGGACACAAATGAGGTATCAGCTTGTTTGCAAAATAGTATAGCATCTGTTCATAGCTGACTAAATAGTATGTAATACAGTAATGCTCTAGTTAATCGACTCCTTAACCACAGCAGAATTATGGGTAACTTTTCAGGACTTAGTCGGAAATATGGCTTGTTGCCATTCATCGGAAAGCTCTCGCCGAGAGCTTTCCGATGAATGGCAACAAGCCATATTTCCGACTAAATCCCGAAAAGTTACCCATAATTCTGCTGTGGTTAAGGAGTCGATTAATTAGAGCATTACTGTATGTCATATCTTAGTTTATTACCTTTTTCCTTGTTTCTGGTCGCATTTTCGATTGTCTCGGCCATTTTGAATGCGTGATACTCATTAACTCGAAACCACATGATTCCCCACCGTATAAATAAGGGACTCCAATAAATTATATTTCAGGGAGATAGAAAGACTTTTAATGAACTGTCAGAGATAGAGATTGGCTACTTACCCAGAAATACACAAATCTTTTATAAGGTAAGTCAGATTTCTTAACACGTTCACTGCCGACTACAAGTTATCTCGTACCTTTTGCATGTAATTTAATGGGTATTGGCAGTGAACGTATTGAAGCCTCATGACCGGTTTGCACTGCAAAATAACCTTTTAATACCATATTATGAGCATCAAATGTCTGAGGAAGATGCATTGAAGTCATACAAAAATACAACTTCGAACAAGATGATCGGGTCCCGAAAAAATATTGCGATGTTTGTATTCGTTGATATTCTGGAATTGGAAACGCACACTTCCGGAAAAGGTAAATTGCTTATCTTAACATAAAACAATTTTAAAACTTTATGCACAACTTTCTCTTTGTTTTAATCGTCTATATTATGTAGTACCATAAACTTTCAGAGCGAAAACAGCTGTAGATGTTCTTCCCATGGTCCACATTTACAATTTTTATGCGACCGCAGATTATAACATTTGAACCGACACAAACAAACTATTTTATATAAACTTGTATTTTCAGTGCTATATCAACAAATTTGTTCGAAAATCTTCTGCGTATGTATGTTTTGAAATGCCTCTTACCAAATTATGTATACATAATTTTGGGGTTCGAATGAGCAATGTCTGTTTAATGAGAAGTGGATCAGAATTCACATTTAAGACAACAGCTATTTATTTGGTTTAATAAATTTTTATTTTTTTTATTTGACTGGTTTATGCTCACGCTGATTAAAATATGAAGCATATGGTCACATCGGTGATTAAAACATTTGATGGCAGTCTCTTTTTTGCTATCTCGTTCTTTTCCATTATTTAAACAGTTTTAATATGGGAAGAAATGCCTAAATTTATTTTTTATAATTTGAGTAAAACTTAAATTTATCCCCTTTCATGATGAGAGCTGCGCTGGTGCAGCATTAAAGATCCTGTGCCAGTACATTCTCTTATATATGTGAGTCTCCCATAGGTAGAATGCACTGGCTTACAAGGTCATGGTAAATATTGTTAGGCCACTGTATTCTTTTATATATGCGAGGCTCCCTTTGGGAGAATGCATTGGCACAGGGTTTACACAAAATTTCAGGAAACTTCAATCATGGAATGGTTAAAATTAAATCTTTCTGCTATTGGTCAATTGTTGTTGTGGGGGTGATGCATAATTTTTTTTCCCTCCTGCGTCTACTTTTTTTCAACCCAAATTTTCATAAACCATGCTATTTTATTGTTTCAGCCTTATAATAAATATTATTATCCATCCCTTAGCTAACACTATTTCTGATTGGGAAAAAGCCGTCATCTGATAACCCGGGAAAAAGTCATATTGGACTCCCGAAAGTAATATTGGACTCCTGAGTGTTTAATATGACTTTTTTATTAGGACTCCATGATGTCACAAAGTAACTCTGCCAAATGAATCAGTGAAATTGTGATGCGCGCAATACTGGGGTGGATTTAGCAGACGTTTCACTTCCACATTGAGTATTGTTTTTACTTCCGTGTTTACTGTTCCAAATCATGCTTTCTGATGATCAAATGCAGGCTTTTATAGCGGGTCAAGAGCCGACAAATACCAAAAATAACCACAAAAGTTTTATTCCCTAATATTTTTTGACGAATTTGGAGTTAGAGATGACTTCACTATTATCTGCTTGTTTACTTTTCAGATGTTTATGTCATCTGTTAACCCTTTCATGTCTTGAGCTTCCTGAAATATTGCGAAAATCCTGTGCCAATGCATTCTCTTATACATGCGAGTCGCCCATAGGCCTAACAATATTTACCTTGACCTTGTAAGCCAGTGCATTCTCTTATATATGCAAGGCTTCCTATGGGAGACTTGCATATATAAGAGAATGCACTTGCATAGGATCATTAATGCTTCACCAGCGCAGTTCCCGTGAAAGGTTTCAATAATGATTTTTTGGAGGAATGTTTGGAGTTAGAGATGTCTTCACTATTATCTGTTTGTTTACATTTCAGATGTTTGCGTCGTTTGTTAATGATTTTTTGGAGGAATTTGGAGTTTGAGATGACTTCACTATTATATGTTTGTGGCCATTAAAATAAAATATCTGTGTTCCCATGCAATTAGATCTCAATTTTGAGATGGGGAGGGAGGCCATTTATTTTGTTTTAAATTCTCAAAATCGGGAAAATATACACATGAAACAAACAAAAATTCATTTTCATTGTTCAAATCGCAATATTTCTAACAAAAAATATAAAAATAAAATTCAAGAAGCTCCCGTCATGAAAGGTTTAATGATTTTTTTGGATGAACATGGAGTTGGAGATGACTTCACTATTATATGTTTGTTTACTTTTCAGATGTTTGTGTCCTCTATAAATTATCTTTTTGAGGAGCTTTGCATTAGAGATGACTTCACTGTTATCTGTTTCTTTACCTTTCAGATGTTTGTGTCCTCTATAAATGATCTTTTGGAGGAGCTCGGTGTTAGAGATGACTGTTATTCGATTGGCCATACCAGCAGGATCATAGCAACAGAATTAGAAAACTATCCTCCCTCAAAAACTCGTAGAAAGGTTGGTATATTAACACTTTTATGGCGGGAGCTGCACTGATGCAGCATTAAAGACCATGTGCCAGTGCATTCTCTTATATATGCGAGACTCCCATAGGGAGCCTCACATATATAAGAGAATGCACTGGCTTAGGTCAAGGTAAATATTGTTAGGCCAATGCATTCTTTTATATATGTGAGACTACATATATATAAGAGAATGCATTGGCACAGGGTTTTCAAACAATTTCAGGAAGCTCCAGTCATGAAAGGGTTAACTACTTCTAGGAAGCAGCCCTCTTAATTCAGATTGTTTGGCTTTGGCAATCTGCTACGGCAACCCTTTGCTGTGGCCCAGTTTGCTTCAGCAAATTGCTGATTGCAATTATGAGGGCTGAGGAAGGTTGGCACATTTGGCTAAAAGGATTCCAACTCATTTGGTTTGATTATGCAGGTTGCAAGTTGTTACACACTACCACATCTCAATTTTAAAATGTGTTTATCATAAACTTATTGGAAATAGCTAACAAAAGTTGTAATATTTTTGGTCATTTTCCATAAACTTGAACCAAACTGAGAAACCTAAATATAGTAATCGTCGTTCTGCTGATGATTCCTATATTTGGAGTTATAATTACTCACCATAAACAAAAATATATCAGACTAGCCGATGAGCCCGACGTTGTCCGGGCTATTCAAAAACCAAATTTCAAGTCGATAGCTCTACCCGTTTCCGAGATCTGGTCTGCGCATGCGCGAAGCTGGCGTCGCACGGGCTCGGCGACCCGATAAAATTCGTATCCGGGACAAGATACATTCACATACCAAATTTCAAGTCGATAGCTCCACCTGTTTCCGAGATCTTGTCTGCGCATGCGCTGCACGGGCGCCGCACGGGCTCGCCAATACGACAACGTCCACCGCCTGGTCAAACTACACACACGTACCAAGTTTCGTCCCGATCGGTCGAGAATCGTAGATTTGTATAAATGACAAACAAACATACAAACATACAAACAAACATACAAACATACAAACAGAGGTCTTCAAAATATATATGAGATTACAAAAACAAGAGTTATAGGTTAAAATTAATATAAAATATGTTCACCCTAGCATGGCCTATTGTCGAGGGATTTTAATGTGTTGGGCTAGGCAGAGCTTGCCAAATTAGATGCTGAAATTGCTCATGAATAGTTTAATCAACCACACATCTGTTTGCAGAACTGTCAGAAGAGAGCCACACTTATATTTGTTGATAGGACCTTGGACATGGCTGCTGTGACATCATCACAAACTGATACCCTCTTACACAGGCTGACCTCTGTGTTACCACGGTTACCAGGGCATCATAATGATGTGCAAGTAAACATGAGCGATATCTGCTTTGCATCCAAGTGAGTTCACATTCGAACAAGCCTGCAAATAGTGTGTCTGTCATTTGCAGAATGAGGTTCCCAGAGGGTGAATTTAGTGATGCTATCCCGCACAGCATAATGACTAATGGTGAACATCACCAACTTCAACTGGGGAGCTTCAATCTGACCCTAAGTCTCTCATAGCATTTGAGGCCTAAGCACAATGAGGTTCCCAGAGGGATAGCATCGCTAAATTCACCCTCTGGGGACCTCATTCTGCAAATGACACACACCATTAGCAGGTTTGCATTCAAATATAACAAAAACTGTTTATATCATGTTCCTACGAATAGAAAATAGCCTTGATATTGACATTGTTTCCAATGATTGACAACATAAGAGAAAGTAGTAGAACCTTTTTAGCTCTAGTTTGAGCTATTGCCATGGTTGACGTCTGTCGTCCGTGTTTGTGTCCATCAACTATCTCCTTTGGCACACCCAACAGGCCCAATCGTTCATTCAATCATCACCAAACTTCATAGGGATCTTCGGGGTGACCTCTAAATGTGAGCCATCAATTATTTTTTTAAATTTGCTAAAAAACATGGCAGCCAGCAGCCATCTTGGATTTCACATTTGAATTCATTGTTGCAGCCTGAAGCGCACATTTATTGGAGAAATGTTTTTGAAATGTTTTGAAAAAGGGTCGCATTATGTAGTCACTCTGTCTGTCCATCTGTCTCTGTTGGGGCATCCATCTGTCTGTCCGTTAACATTTTTGGTTTCCGATCGATAACTCCAGTTTAGATTATTTGATCTGAACCAAAGTTGGTATGGTTATGTCCCAGCTAAAGATACAGGCCAAGTTCGAATATGGGTTCCGTCCACTTATGTTTACATTTTTGATCTAATTGATCCCAAACTTCATGTTTCTTTGGGTTGTCCTGTTGTATTACTTAAACATTTAAACTTTCTGCATTCTTGGTTACTCCAATGACTGTAATGTATGACATTATCCTCTCTCCAAGTTGAGCTACAATTAATGATATATTTAGAGAGTCTTCTTTCAAGTTTTCAACTTTTACCCCCACAATTCAGATTACATTTTCAACTGTATTAAGTTCCATTTTAGAGTGTTCCTTCACCGTCTTATCTGCAAGGCGCAGACGATACTCTGTGTGCTCCGATTTCGATCGGGAGGTGAGGATAAGCACGGGGCATTAGAGCCAGCTCTTGGCTTCGTGGCGGTCGGGTGGTCCCCTCAGGGGTCGGTCGCTCATCGTCGCGGGGCCTGAGCCGCCCGTGCGGAACTAGCCACAGCAACACTGGCCGGGGGCTGGCCGGCATTCGATAACCAACCCACCGGACGTCTGAGCATAAAATCATTCGTAGACGACCTAGTTCTCGGTCGGGGTGTCGTAAGCAATAGAGCAGCCACCTCACTGCGATCTGTTGAGACTTAGCCTTCGACTAGGAGATTTGTCCGCTAAAGACGGGCAAACAGATCTCCGTCGTGTGCTGCTTTTAGTATCTGAATATCCCTACAATGGAACTAGTGATTGACGAATCAGAATGGGTTAATTAACTCTATAGTAGTGACTGAACAATCAAAATTAGAGTTGATTTTGTGTTGATTTATAAATATCTGTAGGAAAGTCTATTTTACAATTATTATTCATTTTAACTTTCTAGTTCGACTGGTGATGCCAATGTGATTGTACCTGGTAGTCTATCAAGTTCCAATGATGCACTGCTCAACAATATATCTTCTTCCAAAATGAAGGTAAATAAGATTGCTTTATGATAAATAATTTCAATTAAAGTGATGTGAAACACTCCGGTACGGTGATCAAATAGAAATTGAGAATAATCTTGCTCAAAGTAGTTATTTGTTACGAATATTAATCCAAATTGATGATAAACACCGTCATTCTTATATATTAATTTCATGCTATGACTCTCAATGGCGAAATCCTTTGTGTTAGATTATCGCCGATAGTTGCGTCCCGAATCGAGATGTAAATATTTACAATTGGCGTAGTTCAGACGATGTTTTGTATGGATTGCTATGGTCCTTTTTTTATTGAAATTTTCGGCGATGCTACATTCCCCAGGTTGGCACAGCGCCTGAGTACTAACTTATCAATTTCACACTTCCGAACAAGTCCATAATATGTCTTTAAATATTTTCGCTTTTGAAGTAAGAATATGTGCTGGTGTTTTTGTTTGTGTCTGGCACCGAAAAACATCCCAATCCTGCATCTGAAACTGTATTTTAAAAATGTTTATGCCGTTCCACACATAGACCTCTGTACGATGGAAAGATGTTGGAGACACAAGATGTTAATGGTGTTTTACTGGACAATGCACCTGAAACTTTAGAATCAAAGTGTCTTTATATAAGATAAGAATGTAGCATGATATAGGTATATGTTTTGCTCTGGCATGTAGTGAAGCTGAATTGGTCTAGTTCTCATATTTATGCTTATTTGAGTACCCAGGATCTACACAAATGTTGATTTGAGTACCCAGGATCTACAAAAACATTGATTTGAGTACCCAGGATCTACAAAACATTGATTAGCATATCCAGGATCTACAAAAACGTTGATTTGGCTAACCCAGGATCTACAAAACATTGTTTAGTGTACCCAAGATCTACAAAATGTTGCTTTGGGTAACCCAGGATCTACAAAACATTGATTAGCGTACCCAAGATCTACAAAATGTTGCTTTGGGTAACCCAGGATCTACAAAAACATTGATTTGAGTACCCAGGAGCTACAAAACATTGATTAGCGTACCCAAGATCTACAAAATGTTGCTTTGGGTAACCCAGGATCTACAAAACATTAATTTGAGTACCCGGTATCTCACGATGTTGATTTGAGTACTCAGGATCTACAAAACGTTGATTATAGCATACCCAGGATCTACAAAAAACATTGATTTGAGTACCCAGGATCTACAAAAAACATTGATTTGAGTACCCAGGAGCTACAAAACATTGATTTGGGTATCCATGATCTACAAAACGTGAATTGAGTATCCAGGATCTCGACACATTGATTTTGGGCACCTATGATCTCAAAACGTTGATTAGAGTACTCGGGTTCTCTTAAATGTTGATTAGAGTACCCAGGATCTACAAAACGTTGAATTGAAACAAATGCTCTGAATACTGGAATCAAACTCATTGACACCTATTTTTAAACACCCACTCTCGAAGAGAATGGGGGATAGTTCTTGGTGGTATTTAAGCATAAAAATACCACGGTAATCCTAAAACCATACCACGGTATACCGTATTACTGATTATTTCAACTAACCCTTAAAACCCCTGTTGAGTAGTGATCATTTGGTACACAAGTCAACTGTTTTTGGAGGAAATAGAATAGCGACACGGCTTACAATAAATAAGGAAACACACACACCCAACACTCCGTTTATACAATTATGGATTAACAAACAGTGGCAATGTATCATTTGTCTGCATGCATCATGCATGGATTGATGACAAGGTTCGCTGATCTCAAATACTGGTAATAATTGCGAGTTATGGAAGCATCATTCAGCGGATACATCCAAGAGCTTTGAAATAACCCCCGCTGACTCGCACTCAAAATATGGTTCTGGTCATTTGCAAATGCAGCGGGCTATCATCACCAAATTCATCCTCTGAGGACCTCATTCCGCATGGCCTCATCTTCTTTATAGGAGACCTAGACAAAGATTTAAGTTCCCAAATGGTGATATGCACCCATTGAGCACCTCAATTATGCATTGTGCCAGCTGCCAATTTGAGGATATAGAGAAACTAAACTAAAAAAAAAGAAACTTTCTGAAGAAGATTCTAAAGAAACTTAAAAATTTGTTAATTTGATAAAAAGAAAATTTCCAAAGAAGATGAGGCTCGAGCAGAATGAGGTCCCCAGAAGGTGAATATAATAATAATAATAATAATAATATTTATATAGCACCTATCCCCCGCAAGGGGCCCTAAGCGCTTTACACATTATATAAATACACAAGAAATGCACATGGAAAATAATCAATAGATATGTGGAATTATATATAATCAGATTTTGTTAGTTTTCTTTGTGTCGGGGTAGCGTCGTCGGAATATGTGAGTTTTTAAAGCAGATCGAAAATCGGTTAGCAAGCAAGATTGTCGCATTTCATTTGGTAGAGAGTTCCAAATGTCGGGACAGGCTACAGAGAAAGCTCTGTCGCCGACGGTCAAAAGATTTGCACCTTGAGGGCAGAGAAGGGACGATTCACCAGAACGAAGTGTTCGCCTGGGAGTGTATGGATATATCAGACTGTTAATATATTCGGGAAGGGATTCAGAGACAAACATCCGACGGAAACCAAATGTTGCTATTTTGAATTGTATCCGATCTTTGATAGGTAGCCAGTGAAGGTCGGCGTGCATGGTTGTTACGCTACAGCCTTTCCTTCTTCGGAGTACAATTCTGGCGGCGGTGTCCTGCAAGCGTTGAAGTCTGTTGATTTGCGAATCGGGGAGCCGGAATAATAATATGTTACAGTAGTCTAGACGACTCATAACAAACGAAGCAACAAGTTTTTTTGCTGCGTCAACAGTGAGATATTTGCGGACCTGGCCAAGGCGTCGCAGTTCCAAAAATATAGACTTGCAGAGGTGGTTGATATGTGTCTCCATAGACAGTGTTTGATCGAGATGGACTCCTAGATTTTTGACACACGAAGAGAAGATAATAGTGTCACGATCTGCTTGCAGTGATGTAATGTACAATTGGTTGACAATGGATGGTTTTGCAACCCACATGGCTTTAGTTTTGTCGTTGTTTAACATCAGTTTATTGGAGGTCATCCAGGTTTTAACAGAGGAAAGACAGCTCTCGATCCTATTCACTAGGTATGAGTCTTGATCGGGTCTGCCGGAAAGGTATAACTGTGTGTCGTCTGCATACATGTGTACACATATGCCTTGAGATCGTATAACAGCACCGAGAGGTTTGGTGTAAAGCAGGTATAGAATTGGTCCTAGAACAGAACCCTGGGGCACGCCAAAATCAAGATTGTAATACTTTGATAACAGATTGCCAATTTGTATTCTCTGTTGACGACCAGTTAGGTAAGAAACGAACCACTGTAGGACAGTACCGGAAATGCCGAATGATCTTTCTAGTCGATGTAGCAGAATTTGGTGATCAATCGTGTCGAACGCTGCGCTAAGGTCTAACAAACACAGAATAGAAACGAGACCTTCATCAGACGCAACAAGAAGATCAGATGTTATTTTCAGCATCGCGGTCTCAGTGCTATGCCCTGTGCGATAAGCAGACTGGAAAGGTTCCCATAGTTTATTATTATTGAGGTGCGTTTTGAGTTGAAACAGAACAATTTTCTCCAAGACTTTTGATATAAACTGCAGGTTAGAGACTGGTCTGTAGTGATTTAGAGTATCAGGATCGAGACCCGATTTCTTCAAGAGAGGAATCACAATTGCTTCTTTAAAACAGGCGGGAACCGAACCACTAGAAAGTGACGCATTAATCAAGTTGGTCAATGGCTCTATCATGAAGTCGATATGTTTAATTATGAGGTCTGTAGGTATTGGGTCCAGACTGCACGATTTAGGTGAAGACGAAAGAATAATTGTCCTAACGTGGTCGCACGTCACTTCCTCGAATTTACTGATTGAAGTTCCAGTGAATGATTCAAACTCAGGTTGGACGTTGCTCTTGTCGAGCATAGATCTTAAATTATGGATTTTATTAATATAGTGACACCAGCCCTCTGTGCGGGGTAAGGTAACTAAATTCACCCTCTGGGGACCCTATTCTGCAAATGTCCAGCACCATATTTTGATATCTTGTCTGTTTCTCAGGATAGTTTGATGGATATTAACAGACTGTTAGTGGATGCCGCATCAACAGAGAAGCTGTCAATCAAACTAGCTGGAAAACTCGGTAAAGTAACGTCAGAGCAGCTCAACTCAACCGTCGGGGCTTTCAGGTGAGACCTAGTTTCCCAACCAATGTCCATTATAATATATTAAAGTGATGTGTGATCAAATAGAAATGGAGAATAATCTTGCTCAAAGTAGTTATTTTTACAAATATTAAACCCAAATAAAATATTGACAACACACATCATCATTTTTATATATTAATTAAACGCAGTGACTCTCGGTCATGAAATAATTTTCATTTGTTTATCGCCGATAGTTGCGTCACAAGAAATAAATATTTACAATTGAGCTTGATTCTGACGATGTATTCTGTGGAGTGGTATGGTTGATTTGCTTGATATTTTCGGCGATGTTAGTAGAGTGCTACATTCTACCAGTTGGCATAATAATAATTATAATACTTTATAGTTTTTTTTTTAGTCTCTAAGCCATTTTAACACATTATTACCCCAGTTGTTGAGCAATGCTGAGTCTAATGCGTGCTGCCATTTAACAGCCGCTTCTACTAGAGCAGCGAGACATGCACAAGCACTTCACACACTTCCATACGAACTTATGATTGCCCAACATGCCATGTGTTGAAGCAGTCAAGGCTCACAATTTGGCGCGATATTTAACTACGTACAAATCTGCAGTCACACACCATATAATCCAACCAAGCCACTGCTGTGGAAGACTCAATATCCAGTGGCTGGGTGCGAACTCACAATGCTGAGTTGACAGCAATACAAGTCCACAGCGCTAACCGTTCAACTATCGAACTCCCCATATCACCTGAATTAACTAACTTATAAGTTTCATGCACCAGAATGCGAAAGTCCATAATATGTCTTGAATCGTTCGCTTTCAATTCACAAATACTGTCAAAAAATTAGTTGTCACTTAGTTAACCATTTCTTGATAACCTTAGTCGGTGCCGGTGCTGTGTGACAGCAGCTGCACACATGTTTGCCCTGATGGCAACATTCTAGTTGCAATTGACCGGCCTATGAAAATTAGCAAAATTAAGTTTCTTTCAACTGGATGCATGATTAACTGGTGTTTGTTCTTAAGACATAACTGTTTATCGCAAGGAATGAATAAATCTAATGGAAATATATTTGTGAAAACTCGACGTTTTTTACCAGTACTGGGATTAAATTATACGAAATAACTCTTATTTCAATTAACATTTTGAGTTATAACCAAAAAGTTTGAAGACAAAATATTTACTATAGCACATTATATAATGTTTCTGAATTTTTTTGTTATAATGGCATAACCTTAATACAAAACAATAATTATTTCTTAACGGTTCTCAAGGGTTAAAGTGATTATATATATATATGAGATCAATGGAGGCACTGACTAAGTATGAGTGTTCAATGCTTCAATGTGTGTGAAAAACGTTTGTATACACGCTACATATTTATTATTTATATATTGGGTATATTGATTTTCCTGTGTGGCTGAATTCACATTAATAAAAACCTGTGGTTGTGCAAAATATCAGCACCAAAATACTGAATATTAGAATAAAATCTTGATACAATATAAACGTTTCATTCAAGCCTGAGTTTAGTGTGCCTGTCATTTGCAGAATGACGCTATCTCGCATAGTGGGCTAGAATCACTAAATTCCCCCTTATTATTATCGGTTTCATTTAAATAAAAATATTAAATAAGTTGTCTCATGCGAAAACTCTGAAAGCAAGTTTTTCTGAAGGCAGCTTAAATATAAGATGTGATTTTACTCTTTAAAGTTTCATATAATATAAGCTAATTTCACAAAGCTCTCTTTTTCTTACAGGGGTAAATACGATGCAGTCGGTCGACATATTGGAGTCATACAGGTTGCCATGGCTGCAGCGCAGGCAATGGATCATAAAAACAACAATCGACTCGACAAACTTCTAAGCATACAGAAGACTGTGTTGCAATTTCTTGGTCAAGATTGCAATATATCGGAGGTCATGTCACATCTGTGCTCCGTGATGGAGAGTGAATTCTCGCGATCACCACAAGACAGGTGAGAAGGAGCACCCATTTAACCTGTTTGTTCTCAGGTGAGAAGGAGCACCCATTTAACCTGTTTGTTCTCAGGTGAGAAGGAGCACCCATTTAACCTGTTTGTTCTCATGTGAGAAGGAGCACCCATTTAACCTGTTTGTTCTAAATGCTCATTGATGAGTAGTTCCCTTTGGAAATGTTCAAATAATAAGTAGTTTTCCTTTAGGAACTGTTCAGATAATAAGTTAAACCCTTTCTATTCTAAACACTCATTGATGAGTAGTTATCCCTTAGGAACTGTTCATATAATAAGTTAAACCCTTTCTATACTAAACACTCATTGATGAGTAGTTATCCCTTAGGAACTGTTCAGATAAGCAGTTTAACCCTTTCTATATTAAAGCATCATTTATGAGCAGTTAACCCTTAGGAACTGTTCAGATAATAAGTTAACCCTTTCTATACTAAACACTCATTGATGACTATTTCCTTAGGAAATGTTCAGATAATAAGTTCAACAAACGTAAGTTATTATCTGAACATTTCCTTCCAATGATCAATAAATCTTTTACACTTGTGTTGTCTGTTCTCCTGTTTACCTTCTTATCATGTCTTCTGAACATCCCTCCAAATGAATAATAGACCATTCTACTGAAGAAAGGCTTAAAGGCATATTATGTACTTTAACTAGTGTTGAAACGATTAGCGTTTTTAAGGAATCGACTAGTCGCCAGAGGTAATCAACTACTAGTCGACTAGTCGGACCCCTTCTAAGAGTTCCCGTTTCTATGCCCATATGACGTATAAAAAGGGCCATGTGCAGTTTTGAGTATCCTACTCTTCGTTTCAGAACGTTAAAACAGAAAGCACGTGAACTATATAATCTCCCGTTTTGCCCGTAAGTCTCCCAATTTGATGTCTTAAACCAGGCTCTCCTGCAACCTCCATATAATCTCATGGTTTGGGGAATGCTGGTAATAAAACATTTTATATAAACAAAATTGTCGCCGGTAACCAGGAAATAAATAGGCAGGTCTCGTTAGTAAGTCTCGCTAACGAGATGTCTGGTGTGTTCTATTGTCTCTCTGAATTGGCGCCTCATGTCGCGGGGTGGGGGGGGGTATGGGTATTAGAATGATCTAGGATCTATTCAGTTACTGAGTTGACTTTACCAGCTTGACATGTTGCGAATTATGTTTTGTATATCATTGAAGCCATTTTGTTGCATCATTACTCTAGAAGTTTTCACTGGTCAATTGTTCCCATTGAACTAGACAGTGTTTGGTCGGCAGCGACACTTTGTGTCTTTGATGATCAACATAAAAGAAACCGCGCATACCGGTACATGTGCATACATTGGGTTCAGTTCAGGTCATGGAGTTCACCGCTCGTGCATGACTGGCAGTGGCATCGTTAAGATTCAATAATAAGATTTATTTCGTATTCAATATAATATATATATATCAACAGGACCCCACAAAAAGTTTAACTTGCAAGGGCAGGGCCCTTATGCTTGTATAATGATACAGTGTTATGTGTATGTATATTGGGTTAACCCTTTACCCAACAGAAGGGCCCTGTGCCAATGCATTCTCTTATATATGCGAGTCGACCATAGGTCGCCTCGCATATATAAGAGAATGCATTGGCTTAACGCATTAAAAATTATAAAATTGTTAAAGAATCACACCATAGGTCGCCTCGCATATATAAGAGAATGCATTGGCTTAACACATTAAAAATTATAAAATTGTTAAAGAATGTAAGAAAAAATGGTAAAAAGTGTTAAATTTTTTTTTTTTTAGGCCAATGCATTCTCTTATATATGCGAGGCGACCTATGGTCGACTCGCATATATAAGAGAATGCATTGGCACAGGGTATAACTATAACCATCACAATGTGGTCAATGAGCCGGTTCCAATGATATCCATATTTGTATGGTTTTATTGAGACAGACCGAAGATATTTTAGGCTGTTGAAGCTTTATTTGGCCGGTTTTGGCCGGTTTGTTGGGTAAAGGGTTAAAGGGACAATGCAATAAGCTCTAAGAAGTTAATATGTATTAACTGTTACAGATTACGTGATAATATTGCCATGCAATGGCACTTCTGTCATGATAGCACTTAGGTAGTGCTTTTTCTCGACTAGTCGACTAGCATATTTCGGGATCGACTAATTTAATAATCGCGTCGATTTCGACTAATCGATTAATCGTTTCAACACTAACTTTAACACTTTCTTTACTGAATTGGATTCTCCCATTCAGTTATAAAACTTTACATTGGAATGGCCCATTATTGTTCTGGAGGGATGTTCATGAAATATCAGCAGACGAATGATGAACAGATAATACAAGTGCTATTCAATGATGGCCGTTTCTTGAACTTGTTTTCTTAACATTTCCTAAGGGAACTACTCGTTAGTGAGTACTCAGTCAGTGTGCTTGTTTGATAAATAAATATAACACTCATTCTCTCAGTTCTCATTAAAATCATACTCAGACACTTCAGGTACTGAGTCTGACGAAATCCGCTATTTGTCGCATTACCATCTCTATAAGTAACTTCCAAAGACAACACCTGCAGTGTGACATCACCGCCAACATTTTTCTTTGATCGACATAATGTACTTTCAGTTTCGTTTCCGTGAACGACTTTCGTTTTCGAAAAGAAAAACATGGCTTCTTAATATATTTCAACCCCTATTATGCCAAATCCAAAAGTGAATATTACCGAGCAATGTAGTAGTTACGAGAAACGTCATCGCATGCCTTATAGAAGCCGATGTTAGTTTCATTTCCCATTTGTTGATTTAAGTATGTTTTGTCGAGGTTTTGGATCATGTAATAATTAAAATCTAAAACTCGTCCCCAGTTTATAGCGGATTTACAAAACTCATCCAGTAAATTAGGTCTGGACCTCGCCAAAGGACCTAATTGACCTAATTGCCAGCCAATTGCAATATCATCAGTAAAGCAATGTAACCAACCAGGCAATAGTCACATGGATTCCCCAAGGCTAGGGGAATTCCTTGTCAGCGCGATCCAGTAAACCCCGCCCAATAGCTAAAAATAGCTTAGGAACTTTTCCGCAGCATGGCTAATTTCACACAGTGTTTACAAATTCAGAGTTTACAACATCCAATTAAACACTAGCTGAAAGGCGTATATAAAGAGTCCAGAATTGACCAATATTATAAAGTTATCATAATATTATTCATCCAGATTGTGGAGAAAAGTCATATTGGACTCGACACTGCGTCAGAGGTCACCTGGCACTATTTCCTGTTATTAAACGAACGTTTAATACCGTGAAACCTCTCCAAACCGGACCCTCTACTATCCGAACCCCTGTCCATTCCAAACGAATTGTTCGGTCCGGAATTTACCCAAGTGCATTGTCACTAATTATTACCTCTGTAATCCGAAACCTCTGTACTCCGAATACTGGACAGCTTTATTAGTCCAAAAGTGAACAAATACACTAATGTTTACCTCCAAACGCTTAAAGTGATGGAGGAGACCGAACGCAATCAGTTAAAAGGTAATGATGTGAACGTTTCCGCTTTTGAGTTGACCTGTGTGTGACCTCGATCACCGTCGGTGACAACAGTTAGTTACAAACGGACGAAGTGTTCTTGGTACATTAATCAAATTTATTTACAAATTAAAATGAATATAATGCCTGAGAATAAAAAGATACTGCCGTATTTATATTTAATCTTATTCTAAATAAATTCCGAAAGCGATACCAGACGGACGCGCGTGCACACAGGTAATGTACTTTCGTACTATTGAATAAGCGTACCAATTTAATTAGCGGTCTTTTGTATCGACAAAGCTTTAAAATGGATTAAAACAACAGGTGTCTAATTAGATGCACCTAAACCAGAATTGGTTACTGCACTGCACCACCTGCAGATACAGATAGATACATGTTTGCTTATATCACAAACTGATTGAACAATGGTGAATTCACAGGTAATTAAGAGCAGTGACACGTTGTTTTTACATCAGCTATTGTGCTGGAATGGACTCTTTGTTTTTACAACAATTGTCCAAACTAAACACTAATTCGCTAAAAGTACAGGACTGTGGTTTATTGTTACCATCACAGTTTTATTAATGAGCCGTCGGGAAAACGATAGCTCAGAATTGAAATCTACCGTCAAAAACCATGAATCACAGTAAAATGTATCATTTCTGTGTTTCCTGGTTTATCTATACATACATTTATTTTTGTTATTATAGCATGTTTATCTATTGCAATTTATGTTTTAATTTGTAGTTTATTGAATAAAGTTTAAGTAATCAGTAATGAGGTGTTCGGGTCTCGATAACTCTTACTCACGGCGGCAATATATTCCGATGGTTTTGCCATTTTCTGTAAACCGAACACCTCTCTAAACCGAACAGAAGGGCCTGTCCGAAGGGTGTTCAGTTTAGAGAGGTTTCACTGTATCACAATTTATAGAATGGGTTTATTGAATGGAATAAGGGTAGGATCATGTAATAAATAGTGTTCTACAATAGCACTGAGGCATTATTACAAGGACACTGTTTGGGAGATGGTTGAGGAATTGTACACGTATGTTGCCAAAAATAACTAAGAATTTAGATGGCAGTAATTAGAGTGAGTTAGATACAGTATTGTGTATAATTTCTTTAATAACTAATCATAATAAAATAGCATACCTGGGTTGTAAGCTTATTATTGATTTGAAATGACAATATTGTTGCCAAAAGCAATATTTTGTTGCAAAATTGCCTAGGTAAAATCAGTGTTTGCCTAGGCGAATTTCTTCCACCTGGGCAAAAATATTGCTTAGGCATCTTTTCCTCAATTCCCAAGGCTGGACATACAGTAATGCCCTAAATAATCGACTCCTTAACCACAGCAGAATTATGGGTAACTTTTCAGGATTTAGCTCTAGCTTTCCGATGAATGGCAACAAGCCATATTTCCGACTAAATCCTGAAAAGTTACCCATAATTCTGATGTGGTTAAGGAGTCGATTATTTAGGGCATTAATGTAGGTTGCTAATATGAATATAAAATGTATTAAAATAACTATTTTAAACTTGAGCAATGTTTTTTATGTAATGCATGTGTGGAGTGTTATACAAGCTGAGTTGAGTTAGGTCACTCACATTCAAGCCTTGAAATAGGGTGTCTGTCATTTGCAGAATGAGGTCCCCAGAGGGTGAGTTTAGTGATGCTACCCCGCATAGTGGGCTAGCATCACCAAATTCACCCTCTGGGGACCTCATTCTGCTTACGCCTCAGCAGAATGAGGTTCCCAGAGGGTGAATTTGGTGATGCTAGCCCGCTATGCGGGGTAGCATCACTAAATTCACCCTCTGGGGACCTCATTCTGCAAATGACAGACACCCTATTTCAAGGCTTGCTGACATTTGGTGTTATCTTCCTTTGTGATTTTCTCACAGGTTACTGACATTGGACGGAGTATTATCCTTGTTGGTCCTGCTTTTCTCCTTGTCTGGGGACCAGTTCGATATCACAGAAGATGACACCAAAGAAACTCAGGTAGGTTTGATAGCCAATTGTCTTCTCATGTATGGTACACATAGTGTCAACTTCTGAATTGACCACTGGTCGTTCGTCCTTCTGTCTGTATGTCTGTCTGCCCGTAGACGCTTTATGCATGGTGTGATAACTCTGATCAGAAAAAATTTGGTATATGAGTTTCTCAGCCCAAAATACAGATTGGGTTCGAATATGGGTTTATTTAGATTAAATTACTTGCTCAATTAACAACAACAAAATAAAAAATTCATCATTTGTAAAGTGTACACCTGGTGCTGAATTAGGCCCATAGTGAGCATATTTGTTTTTTTGTTATTTAATTTTTTAAATCAAAATTTTGAAATACTAATACCATTATAACCTCCGCCAGGGCATCCCCGAGTCACCTCACCAAATTTGGTTGAAATCGGTCTAGGGGTCTGGGAGAAAAATCCAAACAGAAAGACAGATCCTACTATTTTATATATATAGATGACATCACTCAAGAGGGCTGGTGGTCAGGCATCTTAATTTTCTGGGGAAGAGTGATTCCATAGATCAGTCAATTTTAGCCCTTCCATGACTGGAGCTTCCTGAAATTTTGTGAAAACCCTGTGCCAATGCATTCTCTTATATATGCGAGTTTCCCATAGGGAGCCTCGCATATATAAGAGAATACATTGGCTTAACAATACTTATCTTGACTTTGTAACCAGTGTATTCTCTTATATATACGAAGCTCCCTATGGGAGACTCGCATATATAAGAGAATACACTAGCAGAGGATCTTTAATGCTGCACCAGCGCAGCTCCATCATAAAAGGGTTAAATTCCTGGGAATAAATATAAATACTCGCTTACCTAATTTATTTCTCCATATATAATTGCCTGAAAACAGTTATTTTTTATTTTTGTGCTTCATGTTTTAACTTTCCCATATGCAGGATTCACTCATCACAACGATTCTCAAAGAGAAAGATTCACTGCCTCCAGTAACAAAGAAGATTGGTGAGTGTTAACCCTTTCATGGCAGGAGCTGCTCTGGTGCAGCATTAAAGACCTGTGCCAGTGCATTTTCTTATATATACAATGGTTGAAGTTCTATTTACACCCCCCTAACAGGAGCACATTTATAAACCGATATAGCGAGTAAGAACCTTATCAGTAAATACACTTTAAATATGCATAAATGAGAGCGAAGTCACTTCTTCCTGGGACAAAAATATCTATGGTATGGAAAGGCAAGGAATCTGGTTTGTATAATTTAGAGGTTAGTTATGCTGACGGGGTCACTCTCACTTAAAAAAAAAGTTCTGAAGGGTACACAGGTTTGGAAAATGTGCTGAGCTGTACATAGGGTTTGCATTCGGAGCTGAAGCAGTGATGTCAACTGTGTTCCTAAGTCTGGCGCCCATCAGCAGTTTGTTTTTAGTTTAATATAGTTTTCATAGAATTATTTAAATTATAAGTCTTGTTCATGGACTACATTTGATTTTAATATGTTGTACACTTCCAAATTATGTTCATGCCAACTGGCGCATAGTTGACCCGTCGAAACCACAGGTCACCAAGTGCAAACAATGTCTGGTACAGGGCTTAAAATTCTACAAGAATCTAAAGTATAATTCTGAGCGTGATGCTTTGAAAAAAGTTTTAAAAAGCGACATTGTTTTATTCTCAAAAATTTTATGGAATTTTTGCTTCCACAATAGGTGTTCATTGAAGAAATGCGTTTCCCAAACCGCAGAGCAAAACAATGACTAGACATATTGTCTAATGAAAGAGTGAATGAAATAACGACTTACAGTCATGCCCTAATTAATCAACTTCTTAACCACATCAGAATTATGGGTAACTTTTCAGGATTTAGTCGGAAATATAGCTTGTTGCCATTCATCGGAAAGCTCTCGGCGAGAGCTTTCCAATGAATGGCAACAAGCCATACTTCCGACTAAAACATGAAAAGTGACCCATAATTCTGCTGTGGTTAAGAAGTCGATTAATTAGGGCATTACTATATCTTATGGGTTGAAGAAATAACATTGAAGATATTCCTGGGTCACATGGCCGGTGTTAAGGTTGACGATTTGAAATCGGGAATTGGGAAAGCAGTCTAGGCATTTAAAGTGCGCGAATAAATAGTTCGTACCAATTTAAAAACAAAATTTCTTCTAAGAATGCGGAGAATGATGTATAGAACCAATAGTTCAGTGTTCAAGATACTTACAGTAATGCCCTAATTAATCTACTTCTTAACCACAGCAGAATTATAGGTAACTTTTCAGGATTTAGTCGGAAATATGGCTTTTTTACCGTGGTTAAGAAGTTGATTAATTAGGTCATTACTGTATTAGGAGATACATATTTAGGGTACAAATATATTATATCTTTCTCAGTTGGTGAAACAGTAACGCAGAGCATTGTGACGGCCCTCGTGGAGGATATGTTTGACAAGCTCCTCGCTGTTAGTGAGGCTAGGAACCACTTGAAACAGTTCTCGTAAGTAAAAATGACATCTCTTTAAAGGCACATATCGTCATATTGGCTTCTAAAATGTCGTATCTGCCAAAATCTAATTTGACAGGAGACACAAAAACCTATTTATCTCTGGAAATAGAATTGGTGTCTGCCAATAACTGTGCACAGTAATCCTGTATATAAATCAGATTTGTTAAAAAAATGTAAACTTTCATAATCATATACATGGTGTTATACAACATTTTACATGATTTTAGAACAAGCCTGAGTTTAGTGTGCCTATCATTTGCAGAATGAGGTCCCAGAGGGTGAATTTGGGGATATACGGAAACTAATCTAAAAAATAAATAGAATCTATATGAAGAAGTTTCCATAGAAATTTTATAATAAAGAAATTTTCGAAGAAGATGAGGCCAAAGCAGAATGTAGTTCCCGGAGGGTAAATTTCTATAGAAACTTCTTCACATAGATTCTATTTCTTTTTCAGACGACACATTGCATAATCGAGGTTCCCAATGGGTGTACATCACAATATTCACCATTTGGGATCTTCAGTCTGAGTCTATGTCTGCCATAGCAGATGAGGCCTAAGGAGAATGAGGTCCCCAGAGGGTGAATTTAGTGATGCTAGCACACTATGAGGGATAGCATCACTAAATGCACCCTTTGGGGACCTCATTCTGCAAATGAGAGGCACACTAAACTCAGGCTTGTTTATTCTGCAGGTCTGTCCTGGAGCCATCAGATGGATTATCACCAGCAAGCCACCGTCCATTACTCCAACAGATAATAGAGAAAATATTCAGTTCACAGAAGCCAGAGATAACTGACCTTGAGTTTAAATCAGGCGGATTGAAGGACCTGCTAAAAACTGGCTTCAGGTTAGGATTAACTTATCTACTTATCAAGCTATGCTGAGTGGAACAGGACCATCCAACCCAGACAATCCTGAATTTGGCCTACATACCAAACTCGAGTTGGATCATCAAGGTCAAGAAACATGCATATGACCGAGGTCAATGACACGGTCGCACATGAAATTGGACCCGCCCATGTTGTTTCTCGTATCAAAGAAGGCCTACATACCAAATTTGATTCGGTTAAGAAGTTTTCTAGTCTATAACACACACACACAGACAGAAGTTCCAAAATATATAGTAGATGGTTGGATGGTTTGTCATTATATGCTAATCTTTTATGTTGCCCATTCAGATTTGGCATCTCCTGAAATTCATGTATGTTATATACTCTTATCTTCCAGTTTGTTCATGAATGTCAGTAAGCCACACCCCTCAGACCATCCTCTGCTGATAATGTTCGTGATTGGTGGCGTTACAAGCTCAGAGGTCAAACAGGTCAAGGATGTGTTGTCACATGTCAAACCAGACACACAGGTAGGTGTTTAACCAGTTATATCTCACCTAATATTACTTTCTGTACTAAAGCATCATTGAAGAGTAATTATCCCATAGAAATGTTCAGATAATAAGTTCAAAGTTTTAGAAAATAAACCCAGATATTTTTAGGTAGGTCGATAGAGAGTTTAACAGAAATGTTTTTTAAAAAACACACTGCAATATCTAGACTACGAATCAAACTATGGTATGGTCTCTGTCTACCATATGAAATTATGACTGTCTGCGAGAAATTAAAGCAAATATTTTCATTGCATATTTTAGTTTTTGGCAGATATTTGCAGAACTATTTGTTTATTGTGTGAAGGATCAAAACAACATAAATATTATTCAACCATGTTTTCAATAATCTGGCAGACATAAACACTCAATACTCGTTTATCTTTTCAGAAATTATGTAGTTTTATGGTGATTTTTTCCACAAAAAAACAGTTCTGCAAATGGCTGCCAAAAAAAACTGAAATATGCAGTGAAAAATGTTTGATTTATTTTCATACACAGTGATGATTTCAGATGGTAGACTGAGCGCATAACCTAGTTGGGTTCATAGTCTGGATAATTCAGAGTAGTTTTTGCAAATATTTCCGGTCAAACTCTCTATCTACATACCTAAAAAACTCTTCTTTTTTTTAAACCACTTTTTTACATAGTTGGAAAATATCTTCTCATATTGTTAAGGATAAAGAGCATACATTGGTTATAAGGGATAATTATTTTTTCTTTCAAATTGATAGTTTGAAATTGATATTTTTTGGAAAATTCACAAATGGGGCACCTTCTTAATTAGTCGTCTAATGAAGATCATCTTGTCACATATATAAGACAATGCATTGGCACAGGGTTTTTCGCAAAGATTCTTTTTTTTTTTTTTTTATATTTTATTTTATGACATATTAACTTGAAATTACAAAAACATACATTCATGCATTCATAAAGTATATTGACACACTATCCATGTGTTAACATGATAATATCAGAAATATGAATCAGAAATATAAAGAAGGGATTGGGTGGGTGGTGGTGGGAGTGCTCATTTATTTTTCGCAAAATTTTTGGAAGCTCCATTCATGTAACGTTTAAAGATATTTGTGACAAACATATTCATTATATTTTTATCTTTTCCTCAGGTTGTGATTGGTTCGACACAGTTAGTCAAGCCAGATGATATACTCACATCAATATTCTGCCAAAACAACACAAATCCATTGGAAAACTTGTGACGTTTTGTTTTTGCGATGTTAATTTATTTATTAAATATTATAATTTACAAATTATGTTGTTGGTATATTATCTCCCTTTCGGTACTGTGTGAGATGCAGGCCTTTAGATTGGTCTAATTTGTGCACATCAGGATTCATGGGCCATACAGTAATGCCCTAAATAATCGACTCCTTAACCACAGCAGAATTATTGGTAACTTTTCAGGATTTAGTCGGAAATATGGCTTGAAATGTTACCTATAATTGTGTTGTGGTTAAGGAGTCAATTACGTAGGGCAATACTGTAGTTTGGCTTGGTAGTAGGGCCCTGTGAATCGGGGATTTTCATTTCGAATCGAATCTCGAATCGAATTGGGTAAGAGATTCGAAATCTCATCAAATCTCAAATTGTATCATTATATCAAGTGTATCAACAGTGAAGAGGTGGATCAGTTCGTTAAACACTTAAATTGGTAGCTGTAACGAACTGAAAACCTATAATAACTGATTGTGAATGAATTGTATATTACCTAACAATATTAATGTGTCTTCTGCACAATATACATGCATCTCATTTTCCTAATAAATACTGATGGATGTGAATCATTGAATGCGATGAGTGGTGGATGGGGAGTAACTCTTACAATGTACTTTCAAACTTTTGTTGTCGTCAAACTTCATCGATCTCGAGTGTTCTACTGAAATCTGCCATTTGAATTTAATCACACTGAACTCCTTGACCTTTGGCATTATACCGGTATATGGGATAGAGACTTGTGAGAATTTCCGAATGCATGACTTGTGACATTCAACTCATGGAATCCAGGAGCCATGTTTTGTTTATATCATTCTTAGTGAGATTATAATGAATTAAATAACTTGGCAGTCTTATTTGTGGACACATTTGCAAATGTGTCATCTGTCTGTGCATGTGTTTGCTAGTATTGCAAAGTTTCTTACCACAAGAGCAATGTTGTAAGTACTCTAGATGTAGTCTATGGTATTGCAGTCAATGCACCTGAGAGAACAGATTCGATAAAATTTGAATCAGGACAGCCGATTTCGAATCGAATCAGACAAACGATTCCGAATCGAATTGATTTGCAGGGCCCTAGGGCTGAGTTTAGTGTGCCTGTCATTTGCAGAATGAGGTCCCCAGAGGGCTCGTATCTCTAAATTTGCCCTCTGGGGACCTCATTTGGCTTAGGCCTTATCTTCTCTGGAAAGTTTCTTTATTATCAAATTTCTATAGAAACTTATTCACAAAGATCCTATTTATTTTTCAGTTTAGTTTCTCTATATCCCCAAATTTGCAGACAACATATTGCATAATCGAGGTTCCCAATATGGGTGTACATCACAATATTCACCATTTTGGTACTTCAATCTGAGTTGTGTCTCCCATAGCAGATGAGGCCATGCAGAATGAGGTCCCCAGAGGGTGAATTTGGAGATGCTAGCTCACTTTGCAGGATAGCATCATTAAATTCACCCTCTGGGGACCTAATTCTGCAAATGACAGGTACACTAAACTCTGGCTTGCTTTAAATGTGAAAAATATAATGAGTGTCCGGTAAAATGAAATACATTGATATAGCCATGATCTGACTCTTAATGCATTCTAATCAAGCCTTGAAATAGTGTCTGTCATTTGCAGAATGAGGTCCCCAGAGGGTGAATTTAGTGATGCTACCCCGCATAGCGGGCTAGCATCACCAAATTCACCCTCTGGGAACCTCATTCTGCTGAGATGTAAGCAAAATGAGGTCCCCAGAGGGTGAATTTGGTGATGCTAGCCCGCTATGCGGGGTAGCATCACTAATTCACCCTCTGGGGACCTCATTCTGCAAATGACAGACACCCTATTTCAAGGCTTGATTCTAATGCTTCATTCTTAAACTAACTTCTGAGGCATTTAGAAATATTCTTCTGTTTCTAATGGATCATACACATTAACCCTTCCATGAAAGTTTGCGAAAACCCTGTGCCAATACATTCTCTTAAATATGCAAGTCTCCAAAAGGGAGCCTCGCATATATAAGAGAATGCAATGGCTTAACAATATTTACCTTGACCTTGTAAGCCAGTGCATTCTCAGTGCAAACATATTTTTATTTCCAAACAAATAACATAATATACAGATGACACGTACGCAAAATAGAAGAGATAATGTATGGAAATGAGATCAGACAACAAGCCTGAGGGATTATATGAAGTCTTCTCCTCCTTGTCGACATGCCCCTTCCCAATTAGATTCGAGATTTGATTCGAAATGAAAATCCCCAATTCACAGGGCCCTACTACCAAGCCAAACTACAGTATTGCCCAAAGTAATCGACTTCTTAACCACAGCAGAATTATGGGTGACATTTCAAGCCATATTTCCGACTAAATCCTGAAAAATTACCCATAATTCTGCTGTGGTTAAGGAGTCGATTATTTAGGGCATTACTGTAAATGATGCTACGACGTCGTGTGCTGAGCTAGTGGAAAAATATAATGGGAATATCTCTAGAACCATAAAACTGACTCAGTTGAAAGGCTATTATCGTTCACAATCTTTGAACATCATACACTGTTAGAAACTTTGAGATAGTTATTCTGATGCACCAATCTAGTTATCATTAATGGCCGACTGCTAGTGTGGTGAAGTAGGTCCGTAGTATCTACGAACCATATAGCACGCGATGTGCACTTTTACGTCCGTAATAGTTACGGAAGTCATAGCAGCGAAGAGGTTAATATCGCTGTGTTTCTCCCATGGCCAGTTCTACGTTGGGTGCTCGATGGTTGGATCATCACAAAACATATTCATCCATGCAGCAGAAGGGAAGGCTACCAATGTGGTGTACATACAAGTTCTTTGAAATTGAGAAAATGCATGTCAAAACACTTCAAGTTGTTTCCAATCTTCTTTACCCGAGTAACACCATCGGAGCTGAACATTTGTACATATGGGTAATTCGACCCAGGAAGCGTTATTAGATAGGTCCCGTTTACCTCAGATGTCTTAAAGATACGGTTAGCGTTGGCAATTGGTATTGTGGTTAAAATAGTTACATCCGTTAAAATCACCATAAACAGAAAGAATATTATATTATAGACAAACTTTATTCTTATACCAATGATAAATATCACGTAAATTGCATGTTATTGTCATGTTATTACTCTGTGTTATGTAAACAAACAACATGTAAAGTAAACAAACAGTACGTAAAGAGTATGCGATAAGCAAAATGCTCAACACCGGGGAGATCCAACTAAAGGAACTTTGGTTAGAAATGCCACCAAGATGTTTACAACATATCGGTATGGCATTTGCAAATCATCGCATCTCAATATTTCAGTGTTGAATGGGTCACAGTGAATCACTCTCTTAAAAATATTGCCACTGTTGAGTGTTTTGCTTATTGCTCACTATTTACTTGCTGTAAATAAACATATGCTCGGCTCACACAAAGTGTGTTTTGTGGGTATATCGCATTCATACTATCATAATACTCTACTATTAGTATATTTGTGAGGAAATTTTCATAATTTGGTAACTGTTATATTTCATATAGAGACACTATGTGGTAGGTATTCGCTTTGCGTGTATGTCTCGAGTCAAAACGTATGGGAGAACCTTGCCTTAGCGGTTATCATATAAATTGGTACTAAATTTCTTCGGTACGAAATTACAACTTCCGGTTATACAGGAAGTTGTGAACCGGAAGTTGTAATATGTAACCGGAAGCAACCTTTTATCTCTTGGCCACGTGATCTCACCTATAAATTGGAATTCACAGGTAAGATCTGTCTTTTTCTCCTTTACGCTGTTTACGATCGGACGTACAGGGAACTTTGTCTTAATTACAACCTTACTTTTTAAAAATTAAATCACTTACAAGACGCTCATGTCTTGTCTTGCTTGCGGTCGCGCAAAAATGGATTTCGACGGCCACACACCTTGTGTGTTGTGTGCGGGTTGCTCGTCGACCAACCGCTGCCACTCTTGTAGGAGTTGTGTGAGGGCACGTTGGTCGATGATACAAAACATTGAGCAATCCGCACCAGTCTTCAGCTCTGGCAGGACCAGTTCTGCCCCCCCCCCGGTCCTGCTACGGCGGTACGAACCAGTGGTAAGCCGGGTGCTGCAATAGATGGTTCGGTCAACCAATCATCTCGGGCGGACGCCCCGGCACCCGCGCCTTTGGAGGCTGTTCTGGGTGGGGAAGAGTCAATGTCACGTGACGCACAGCGCGCACCAGCCAACAGGCCTTTTTACCCTTCCCCATGGTGCAGTGGCCCCAATCTCCAAGAGATGGGGTCCAGTCGATCCCCTGGAATTGTAATACCTCGTAAAGAGGATGCATCCGGGCCTGCTCCTCCGCCGTCATGGGATCATAGTAGTATGCCTTCGGCATTTATGCCAGCCTGGTCGGGACCACCTGCATTTGGGGGATACGGTGGGGGGGGGGGCTTCCTCTGGTCCAATGGCTCCTCCCAATTTCTATCCTCCACCCGTTTGGCCTTGGGGCGCAGCATATCCTCCCTGGGCACCTAATTTTGCGTCAGGTTTTCCGGGGGCAAATTGGGTGGGGAATAGCACATTAAATCCTAATGCGAGAGAATTCGTTCCTCGATCGAGCCATTCCCAGAGTAGGCCTCCCTCTAGTACCGTATCCCAACTGGATGCTGGGGGTCCTGCTGCTAGCGTCGAACATGACATACTTTCTCTGCATCCCATGGCGTCGGAAGGCTTTGTTGACGATGAGGAAGAATCTCAGTCCGACAATGGCTCCAACGAGGAACCACTGTCGGAAGGGGATTCTGACATTCAGACGGAACGTCCTTTTGCGGACACGGTTGGTCTCTTGTATAAACTTCTTCCTCGGGATAAGTGTCCACTTCCCAAAAGTGTCGTAAAACCTCGCATATCTTCCAGCGTCGATAACATGCTTGGTGGGAAACAGAGTGAGAAGGTAGAACCACGTTCCCTTCCTCAATCACCTCTTGTTGAAAGTACATTCAATCACTTCAACACGTTATTGCACGACGAGGTTCACACTAAGCATTTGAACTTCGACAAAGGTTGCCTTCAGCTTCCATTTCCTGTTAAGCCCACAACACAAGGGTATGTACGGTCTAATTACAATTCTGATGGGGCTCCTATTCTCTTGGATACTCACACTAGGCTTGATTTAGACGCCGAAGCTATTGGTGCAACAATGCCGACCTCATTCAGGATGGGGACGCAGCCACTTTTGTCGTTACAGCACCTCAGTCGAGATATTATTCGTATACTTTCTCTGGCTGATTTGTGATCATCAGCGATTTTCATGGGTGCTCATCCCGATCGCATATCTGATATTAAGGACATTGCTAAAGTGTTATCCAGGTCTGTTGCACATGCAATGTCCACCGCCGTCCTAATCAATCATAATATTGAAGTGATTCGGCGGGGAGCTGCTCTACAAACTAGCAAAGTTTTGAGGCCTCACCATTCAGATTGGTTACTAAGGCAACCATTAGGTGGACCGTCACTGTTCAATAATCAAGTCGCTGCGGTTCGTGAAACTTTGGCATCCGAAGCTCAGTATCGTGGCACTCGTCATGCCACCCAGGCTGCCGACTCCTTCAGCAGGAAACGTACATATCCTGATCGTTCTAATACGCAGGCGAAGAAAGTACGTCTTTCGACCCAGCCAGTACGCAACCAGGGTTTTGCGCAAAACCTGCCATTCCCGGTGCGCTCTCAGTCGGTTCCACCGTCGGTCGGTACACGTCAACATCAGTTACTTGCAAATGCACAACAGATGGTAGATAATGCCAGATCAGGGAATTCTGAGCATCAGACACCCAGATCTAATCGCCGACGTACGGGTTCTTACGACAAGACACGAGCCAAACGCTCTCGTCGTCGTTTTTGACAAAATACATCCACAGCCTGCAAGTATACCAGTGGGGGGGATACTCTCGTGTCACACAGAGGCATGGCAGCCTCTGTTCACCAACAATCCCTGGCTGGAAAATGTCATTTCACGAGGCCTCTTTCTAGTGTTCGACTCCCCTCCTCCAGTTACGACACATCCCGTGCACACTCCCATTCCTCAAGACCCGGTTCGGGCACGAGTGCTGCACGAGGCAATACTTGCTCTAGTCCACAATCAGGCTGTGGAGGTAGTGGACAACGTGGCCACTCCAGGTTTCTACTCCCGAATTTTCACCGTCTCCAAGAAGAACGGGAAATTCAGACCAGTTATCGACCTGTCATCTCTGAACAAGTTTCTCAGTCCTCCTCGTTTTTCGATGGATACTCCAGCGACCGTGCGGGCTGCTACACGCCCTCATTCATTCGGGGTCAGTGTAGACCTACAGGACGCTTACACCCATCTTTTGATACAGAGCGCGTCTCGTCGGTACCTTCGTTTCTCATACCAAGGTATTGTCTATCAGTATCGCACAGTCCCATTCGGACTCAACCTGAGCCCATGGGCATTCTGCCGCACTATGGAGTCTGTCCTCGCTTTCTTTCGACGAACTGCACGATCAGTGGTCATGGGGTACTTGGACGATCTTTATCTGAACCACACAGACCCCTCAGTTCTAGCCGGAGACTTAGACGACCTTCTCAGTCTCTTGTCACAGCTCGGCTTCCTAATAAATCAGGAAAAGTCCAGTCTGATTCCCTCGCAGGACTTCGCACATCTGGGTATGCATTTCCAAACTCATCTGAATCTGGTTTCGCTTCCTCTGCCCAGGGCCTCGACTATTCAAGTGCAGGCCAGTTGGACTCTCCAGCAGGAGACCATCTCCGCACGCAGTTTCATGCGGCTTCTGGGACTAGCCAATGCTGCATGCCAATTAATTCCACTCGGTCAGGCTCGATTACGACCCCTACAACTGTATCTTCTATCTCAGTGGAATCCGGCTTACGATCCTATGGAGATGCTGATCTCAGTTGTCGACTCAATAACTTGTCACATTCTTCAGTGGACAGAAATGGAATGGCTAATGCAAGGAGTTCCCTTGAATTATCCTCCCCCAGTCATGACGATAACGACAGATTCCAGTCTACAGGGCTGGGGTGCTGTATTACTACCATCGCACCACACTGTTTCGGGCCAATGGCCCCTATCCATGCTGAACTCGCACATCAATGTGAAGGAATTGCTTGCTGTTCTTTTAGCACTTCAACATTGGCACCACATCTTGACATCTCTCAACGTTCTGATCCTATCCGACAATTCAACTGTGGTCAGTTACATAAAACGACAGGGCGGGACACACTCACCTCAGTTGTGTGCCATGACCCTAATGATCCTGGACTGGTGTCAGAATCGCAACATACATCTTTCCATTCGTCATATACCAGGATCTTTGAATGTCATAGCGGACGCTCTCTCTCGAAAAGGTACAGTTCTTGCCACGGAATGGTCTCTCAATCCCCAGATTTTCTCGAAGATCTGCTCTCTTTGGGTCCGGCCGGAGGTGGACTTGTTCGCTACCCGTTTCAATGCCCAACTTCCAAAGTTCGTTTCTCCGTGTCCAGATCCCAGGGCCTCAGCAGTGGATGCGATGTGCCTATCATGGGACCACAAGTTCGTATATGCCTTCCCTCCGTCGGCTCTGGTGCCTCGGGTCTTACAAAAGATCACGTCGTCCAATTGCAAAATGATCCTCATATGTCCTCTGGACCCAGTTCGATCATGGACCACCATGTTAAGACCTCTGTTACAATCACCTCCACTTCGGCTTCCTCCGAATGCAGATCTGCTGGGGCAAGGCAATCCTCTGGTTCTGCACCAATTTCCCGCCAGCCTCCGCCTTCACGCATGTCTTTTGTGCGGTCCTGCCTACAAAGGCGGGGATTTTCCCGAGCAGTCGTGGACAGCATTACTCACTCGAGGCGCCCATCCACTATGAAGGTATACCAGTCTCGCTGGAATATTTACACCGCTTGGTGCATTTCCAAGGACATTGATTTTTGCCAAACCATCACGACGAACATTTGCCGATTTTGAACACAAACAGCTGTCCCCAATTACAATCAAGGGATATCGCTCAATGTTATCGCGTACTTTTCGACACGCAGGTATTAAATGGATAGGAACCTGCCATGTTCTATCTGATTTAATGGCTAGTTTTTCTCTGTCTCGACCTAGAAGTCGTTCCCTTTCTCCTCAATGGAATTTAGGATGGGTGCTAACATTCCTTGGCGGTAACCTCTTCGAACCTCTGAACTTGTGTTCTTACACCAATCTCACACTAAAGACTGTATTCCTTGTAGCCTTCGCCTCCGCTAGGCGGGTTAGTGAGATTCATGCACTGTCAGTGTCTGGGGGATGTTTGCGCATATCCAATGATGCTGCTGAACTTCTTCCACATCCTGGATTTCTTGCCAAAAATCAACTGCCTCACCAATATCCCGCTGTCATTCGTATTCCAGCCTTACCTCCGTCTGCCGATCAACACCTTTGCCCTGTCAGGGCTCTCAAGATATTCTTACGAAGATCAAAAACAAGGCGGCAAGGACAGACAAGGTTATTCTTACCACTCACCACCCGGTTTAAGGACATCTCTGCTCGGGCCATTTCACGTTGGATTAAACGAACCATCGTTATGGCATACGAAGATATTGCACCCCACCATCGACAACTCCTGCATATTAGAGCTCATGAAGTTCGGGCAGTGGCTTCGTCATGGGCTTACCGGAACTCTGTAGCATTACGGGACATCATGTCGGCCGCTTATTGGTCACAACCCTCTACTTTTGCAAAATTCTACCTTCGGGACCTACAAACGCATTCCAATTCCATCTATCGTTTGGGTCCCTTGGTCGCGGCTCAACAGATCATTCACAATTAGTTTCTTTTAGTCTCGTGGCCACCTCCTAGGCTTGCATTCTACCACATAGTTCAGTGTGGAACGTGTCTCTATATGAAATATACTATTTTAATAAATATAATAGATATTTCGTATAGCAGACACTTACACACTGAACGCATAGGGCCCTCCCAGCCCACCCCGCACACTCACTCACTCATCGTCCTCAGAGAAAACGAGAAAAAGACAGATCTTACCTGTGAATTCCAATTTATAGGTGAGATCACGTGGCCAAGAGATAAAAGGTTGCTTCCGGTTACATATTACAACTTCCGGTTCACAACTTCCTGTATAACCGGAAGTTGTAATTTCGTACCGAAGAAATTTAGTACCAATTTATATGATAACCGCTAAGGCAAGGTTCTCCCATACGTTTTGACTCGAGACATACACGCAAAGCGAATACCTACCACATAGTTCAGTGTGTAAGTGTCTGCTATACGAAATATCTATTATATTTATTAAAATAGTATTTCTAAATTATAACCTATAACGAAGGCCATCCGTGCCTTTAAAAGGGCACTAATAACTATTTTATATAGAGAAACGGCTCGACCCTCGGAGCTGAAAATTTGTAGATACGGTAGATAGTTCCTCAGATGTCTTAGAAGGGCACTAATAATTAATTTAACTGAATAATTAATTATATACCCAAAATGGTTTCAATAGGGTCGGTGAAAATTGAAACACAGGGGATCAATTGACTCATGGACTGTCATGGAATAGATGTCATTGACTTTAGATGACTTAAAGGGACAAATATGAGCAATAAAGAGCATTCCTTATCAGCTTGGAAGATAGGTAGGAAAATTGGAACAGATGGGTCACCTTACCAGATGAATGTCATGAGATAGGTGCCTTTGATCTCAGATGACTTAAAGGGGGGCTAATCAATTATATGCTCAATAAAGAGCATTTATTATCAGCCCAGAAGATATGTGGGAAAATTGGTGCACAAATGTAAAATGTCACGGATAGTTGCTGTTGCCGTAGACGTAGACACTAATAATTAGCAATAAAGAGCATTTATTATCAACTTAAAAGATGTAACTTTATCCGAAGAGTCATGCAATAGCAATAGGTGCTGTTTACCCCAGATGACTAATAATTATTTTAAATTACCCGAAGGGCCACTAATAGTTCATGCATTATTCACCCGTGCAATGCCGGGTACCCCAGCTCGTAACTTCTAAATTGCTATACTTGTAACTTTATATTGAACTACCGGTGGTATGGTAAAATCCAATATTTTTAGGCCGAGGTGCGGTTTACTGTTGCACGCAGCACCGATATACGTGCCCGCATGACTAGCATGATTACTTATGGGTTGTAATTTCCAGCAGTTGAAAATTTTAAAGGATCGGCCTTCGTCATAGGTCATAATTTAGAAATTACAGTTAAAAAATTATGATATTTCGTCAAGAATATGCTAATAGTATATAGAGGATATCCACACTTTTTCAGTGGATATGGGTTATATCTCATGAGCGGTTCTACTATACGCAGCAAGTCCCTGGATTATGCAGCAAGTCCCCGGTAAACGCAGCAAGTCCCTGGTAAATGCAGCAAGTCCCTCAAACCTAGGGTGGATTACGGCGGATTAGTCATGCGTGTTTACACAATGATATGTTTAATCAGTGGAGGTGCTGATTACAAAGGGCTTTAATCACAGGGCTTTAATTTGATCGTAATACTGATAGATTATTGAATGGAATTGGACTGAATTGTGGGACTGAATCATTGAATGATAAAATTAAGAGTTGGATTTTGTTTAGATGTTTTTATTGGTAAATGCAAACAAGTAACATGAGAATAGTAAATTCAAATGTTTTGTCATCACGAATGAGATTTAACCCATATCCACTGAAAAAGTGTGGATATTCTGTTTATTATATACTTTAGTTACTTGCCTATGGCCCCCAATGAATGTCAATACATCAGAAATTTCAAGCTGACACATTATGCCCAAAAAAATAGTCCCATATTTAAAACACTCAAAAAGTTTAGATTTTGTATTTAGTATATACTTTCGTTACTTGCCGATGGCCCCCAATGAATGTCAGTACATGATGTGTGCAGGAAATCAATCACTATGAAGTATAACCTGACTACACACACGAGGATCCATACGGCGCAATAATACCAGTGAGATATCGATATCTCACTAGTGGGATATCACTTATATCTCACTGCTAAAACCTTATAATTCATGGGCAAGTATATAATAAAAGTATATATAATGATAGTATGAATGTTATCCACAAAATATACTTAGCCAAGTGTTTGTTTATATACAGCACGTAAAGAGTGCGATAAGCAAAACACTCAACACCATGGCAATTTTTTTAGGAGAGTGATTCACAGTAATCCAGTCAATGCCGAAATCTTGAGTTGCGAGGATTATCGAGCATTATAACAGTATGTTGATGGCTGTTTTAACCAAAGTTTCTTTAGTTGGGTCTCCCTGTTGTTAAGTGTTTTGCTTATCTCATGCTATTTACGTATTGTACCTGACGGAACTGTAACATAATTTGGCTTTTGTTTACATAAAATAGCATACAAACTTGACAATAACATACTATTTACGCGATATTTATGACTGGTATAAGAACAAAATATGTCTATATTTTAATATTCTTTCAGTTTATGGAGGTTTTATCATATGTTACTAATTTCAACATCAATACACACCATGAAGACCATCCGTAACTTTAAAGACCCACTTAATTTTCGAATGCTCAGATAACATTATTCCATATTATGTACCACTAGCAGGTTAGCCCCCCCACTGGCGACAATCGTCAGAAACATGACAATTTTTAATTTTTTTAATTAATTTTTTTAATTTAATTTTTTAATTAATTATTTTATTTTATTTTTTGTTTTTCAATGAGTTAATTGTGCCTTTTTAATTTTTTAATTTTATTTTTATTTTTTTTTATTTTTCAATGAGTTAATTGTGCCTTTTTAATTTACTGGCTTTTTTAATTAATTTTTTTAATAAATTTTTTAATTTAATTTGATTTTTTTTCAATGAGTTAATTGTGCCTTTTTAATTTTTTAATCTAATTTTTTGTTTTTCAATTTGACACGATTTGACCTTGAATTGATCATTTTCAAGGTCAATGCCAGGTCGGGGTCACAATTTAACCCGTCCATGACACTTCCCGTAGGTAGCAAGTTTGACCTCAATCGGTTCGAGTCTATAAAGGACACACACATATATATGACACTTCCCGTAGGTAGCAAGTTTGAGCTCAATCGACATTCCCTGGAATTTCCCAGAAGATATTCATGGGGAGGTAAAGTGACCAATTTTGAAATTTGCTGGTCGCATTCGTCTGTAGGTCTGAGGAAGTCTCGGCTAGATATTGTTACCAACATGACATATTTAAATTAATCACCAAACGCGACGTAATTTTGGCACCATGTGTTGCGTTCTAAAAATAGGTCGATTGCAGTGGATTCGTAGATGACGAAATATGAGTGCGACAGAATATTGTTTGATCGAAAGAATTTGAATTAATACGTCACAAGACTCGCCTTGATGCTGGCTAATAGATATTTGTCCCTGCTAGGTGTTGGGAATGTGAATTAAAATTGCCGTGGGGATGCCGTGCGGGTCTAATCCGATGAAAATGTCCCCGTTCCTAGGAAGCGAGTTCCAGATAACGTAAACAAACGCCGTCCCCCGTTCAGTATGCGAAAGGGAATAAAGAGCGTTTACCGGTTAACGAACCCAAATATGGAAGATCTTTATCAACGACACTGCAGATAGTAACGCTCTAGCTTTAACTATCAACGCTATTAAACCCGAAGTGCCGTTTTTTGTGACTGAGAGTGGAGAACGGGTGCTCTGAGCTTCTCCAAAACGCCGCGACGACCATTCCCGTGGGATTTTACCCATAGATGGGAAGTTTTGTCACGATCGGTGCAGCCGTTTTCGATTCTATAAAGTACACACATATATACGGAAGTCTCAAAATATGTAGGAGACTAGCCGATGAGCCCGATGTTGTCCGGGCTATTCAAAAACCAAATTTGAAGTCGATAGCTCTACCCAGCCCGACGTTGTCCGGGCTATTCAAAAACCAAATTTCAAGTCGATAGCTCTACCCGTTTCCGAGATCTGGTCTGCGCATGCGCGAAGCTGGCGTCGCACGGGCTCGGCGACCCGATAAAATTCGTATCCGGGGCAAGATACATTCACATACCAAATTTGAAGTCGATAGTTCCACCCGTTTCCGAGATCTCGTCTGCGCATGCGCGAAGATAGCGTCGCACGGGCTCGGCGACCCGATAAAATTCGTATTCGGCGGGGCAAGATACATTCACATACCAAATTTGAAGTCGATAGTTCCACCCGTTTCCGAGATCTCGTCTGCGCATGCGCGAAGCGGGCGTCGCACGGACTCGCCAATACGACCGCCTGGTCAAATTACACACACGTACCAAGTTTCGTCCCGATCGGTCGAGAATCGTAGATTTGTATAAATGACAGACATACAAACATACAGACAGACAGACAGAGGTCTTCAAAATATATACATGAGACTAGCCGATGAGCCCGACGTTGTCCGGGCTATTCAAAAACCAAATTTCAAGTCCCGATCGGTCGAGAATCGTAGATTTGTATAAATGACATACATACATACATAAGATACATTCACATAGCAAATTTCAAGTCGATAGCTCCACCCGTTTCCGAGATCTGGTCTGCGCATGCGCGAAGCTGGCGTCGCACGGGCTCGGCGACCCGATAAAATTCGTATCCGGGGCAAGATACATTCACATAGCAAATTTCAAGTCGATATAGCTCCACCCGTTTCCGAGATCTCGTCTGCGCATGCGCTGCACGGGCTCGCCAATACGACAAGGTCGACCGCCTGGTCAAACTACACACGTACCAAGTTTCGTCCCGATCGGTCGAGATTCGAGAATCGTAGATTTGTATAAATGACAGACAGACAAACATACAGAGGTCTTCAAAATATATATGAGATATGGAAGAAGAACCAAAAAAATATATATACTAGCTGATGTGCCCGACGTTGTCCGGGCTATTTCTCAAAATATAAGAGATCAGATATGATCTAGGTCATTTTCGACACCATTATACAGGGTTCTCATCGTTGCCACCAAACGTAAACCTATGTCATATTTGACGGGTGATTTGCAATCGTCCGTAATAATAGCTTAAGTGTGATCCCCTCTGCTTCGATTCGGGCCTCTGTGTTAGTTGGTAGAGAGTTTAGCTAGTTAAAATCACAACAAAGGCCTGAATGTTGTTCGGTCTTGGGACCGACAGTGGCAGCATTAGATCAATAAATAAAATAAATAGTATATACAAAATGTACATCAATATACATGTTCTCCGGCCCGGCGACCGATCACCGAAGAACATTTCCTGAGATCAATAAATTAAATAAACTATATACACAAGATCATGGAGTAACATCAAATGTCACGAAGAATAGGTTAGTTGGCCTGCCCAGCACTCTGATCAGATCAATAAATTAAATAAATATTATGTACAAAATGTTCATCGGTCTGGCGACCAATCACCGAAGAACTTCACATGGGATAAATGAATTGAATGAATAAATAATATGCACGCAATGGCAATATTATACATGTTCATCGGCCTGGCGACCAATCACCGACGAACTTCACATGAGACCAATAAATGAATGAATAAGTAGTATGTACACAATGGACATATACATGTTCTCCGGCCCGGCGACCGATCACCGAAGAACATTTCCTGAGATCAATAAATTAAATGAACTATATACACAATATCATGGAGTAACATCAAATGTCACGAAGAGAGGTTAGTTGGCATGCCCAGCACTCTGATCACATACCAATATCTGATAACCCGAGGGCCTCCCTGTACACGACATTGATTGTTGCATTGTCAGGTGCATTGATGTGAAAGTTACCTGGCCAACCAACTCGTGACATGGCAACATAAAGTTGACCATGAGAGAAACATGGTTCCTTCAGTTGGAACCCGGCTACTTTAAGTGTTTGGCCTTGTGACTTATTAATTGTCATAGCAAAACTTAGCTTAACCGGGAACTGCAGCCTTCGGAACTCAATTGGGCTGTCTGTAGGTATCAAGGGAATTCTAGGGATGAACACATATTCACCCTTGCCGCACCCGGTCAAAATCTCGGCCTCAATAAGATGAGGCATTATTTTCCTGATAAGGAGCCTGGTGCCATTGCAGAGTTTCGGGGGTTCCATATTCCTCAACAACATGATCGGAACACACTCTTTCAGGAAAAGCTCGTGTGGTGGCATACCAGTGGGACTCAAAGAATTGAGAAATTCGGTAGGATAGTTGACCACGTCACTTGGATCTGGGATTGAATCTATAGACTTGGATGCACGGATCTCTCCAGGTACCATTGCCAGCATCTTGCGATTGTCAACGGTGTCATTCTTAGGAGCGAGAATTGCTCTCTCACATAGCCAGGTGGAATCACTCATGTTGCTGACCAAATCACCGAAAACTGCCCCAATCAATGCATCACAACTTCCGACACAACAACAGTCGGTGCATTCAGATATATTTATGCTACCATGAAGTTCGCCATTTCCAATGTGAAGCAAATCACTTGCAAATGAGGTGGCCATCTCGTCGTTATATGAATGGGCTCTCATGTTGGTTGTCAGGTTCAGAGAGCGAACACTCCGCCAAAGATAAGACGACCTGAGGGATAACAGGGAGCGTTTGTCTGAAGTCTCCGGACAGGAGCAAGGTTACACCGCCCATGATCGCATTACACTCACGAATGTCCTGCAATGTCCTGTCCAGAGCTTCGAATGCATGTTTGTGAGACATGGTGCACTCATCCCAAACAATCATTACACAACTGCGGAGTAGACGCGCAAGCCCTGTACCTTTTGCTATATTGCACGTCGCCAGGACATTCACTGTTAAGTTCAGCGGGAGTTTGAATGCCGAGTGAGCAGTCCTACCACCCGGGAGCAATGTCGCAGCGATCCCAGATGACGCAACTGCAATGACAATTTTCCCCTGAATCCGAATCCTGGCAAGAATTAAGTTTATTAGAAACGTTTTACCAGTACCACCTGGCGCATCTAAGAAAAATATACCACCGGCACCGTTTACAGAACCCATAATTGTGTCAAAAACATGCCGCTGTTCTGGCAATAGTTTCGCTTCACTTGAAGCGATGACATCAGCAAGGGTATCTCTATCATATGTCGTCTCTCTAAGTATTTCTCTTGGTTGTTGAACAGTTTCAATCCTGGTAGTTCGGGGAAGTCCGAAAGTGTGTAATTCAAGGCCTCCGTGGGCTAGAATCTTGTCTTCAATAGCCACGAGAGCTTGATTGAAGATATCTTCATTGAAGGCGACCTCAACATCTGGGTTGAGCCTCTGTTGTCTCCAGCAGAAGTCTTCAGACATATCCTCTCTGAATTGCATCCAGAGACTATTGGGATCTGAGACTCCACACATCTGCAACAGAACAGCAAAGAGGCTACGCATACACCTCGGCGTTCTTGAAACAGAAGCCTCGGACAGAGTTGCTTCCCATTGTCTGTCGTCTTCAATAAGGCATCTTTGGAGAGCAGACTGGCGGAAAGTCGTGCATACCTCACCATCAATGGTTCTCAGACTTTCAAAAGATTCAGGACCCCGAACTTCCAAGAGGAGCACCCTCAAATAAAAACATTCATGCTGAGATGGGTGTACCTTGTACAGTCTGCACAGGGCCGCGTCCTCGAAGACACCAACCTGTCCATCAACTGGTGAACCCCGCTTCCGCCTGGACCATCTGTTGTTCTCCCATGTGTAGTATGCGGGCATTTCAAGGTAGAGAAGACTCCGAGCAAACTCATCATTTTGACATGTCGTGAAAAAAGATGTTAAACTCGTTTCCTTTGGTGGAGCAGCAGCTACTTGCTGGGCATTATTCTCAGTGAAATACACCCTCTGACCATTTTCGAGATGGACAGCGAGGCGAACCACTGTAGGATGATGGTCATGAATAGGAAAATCAAATATTCTCCAGAACGCCTCGCTTGTGCTAAGATATCTGCCCATTTGAAACTGGCTGACCTCATCATTCGAGTCTCGTAATGCGAACATGGCAGCATCTGAACCCTTATTTATATACTTGCACACATATTTAATGGACTTGACAGAGCTGCAAAATTCAACATTAATATGTGCATCGAATAACTTCGTCAGAAGAGGACAATAAGGGACAATCCACCTGTTGTCGATTTCGAAGTCTCCACCAGTTCTCATTCATATTTTAGCAGTGAAACCGCCATCTTCTGGTGAACGCCTCCTGTAGAGAGGGTAACCTTCATTAGATGTCTGGGTCTCTGCTAAAAACTGTCTCGGATATCGCTTCGAGCACTTGCCATCTTTCATGCAAGGCGAGTTGGGATTGATCCACTCAATGGTGTACATGTCACATAATGATTGCCCGAAGATATGACATTTCTTCACCAGAAACACGAGTTTCTGAAGTTTCAGGCGGAAAACACGGGCAACCACACCATGTCTGTCCCTTGGTGCCTGGCCATCGAACAACTCTCTCTTGACCTCCTCCCATTTGGGATTACATGTAAACGTGACAAAGAGATCTGGGCGACCAAAATTCTTCACATACGTCAAGGCGTCCTGGGTCTTCTCTTGCATATATCGTGGACTTCCTGTGAATGATGACGGAAGTATACAAAGTTGACCATGGCCTTCTGTCTGATCGTTATTGATGCTGTCTCGGAGATGAATGTAGGAATCTGCTCGTAATTCACGCTAGTGTGAACGAATGTAAAACAGTCTTTCAGATTCAACCTTAGCATACATGTCTACAGCAAACTGATTGAACAGATTCCTACTCCGATGTAAGTGGTTGAAAGAATTGCTCCTTACCATGAAATAGTAAGCATAGAAATCATTGCACGAGACATTCTTTCGACCGACAGCATGTTGGATCCCCAAGCGATAGCCATCTTCACCACGCACACACAGTAGAGGGTACTGTAGAGGGTCATATGACCTGTGTGTCTCGCAAATCCTCCTGATTGTGTTATCACGGGACTTAATTACTATGTCTCGCGCTCCATGTTCTTGCCCGGTCATGACCACTGCAAGTTCATTGCAAGCTGGGGCATTGAACCTGCCACGATGTGCATCTGAAGGCTTTTTATCAGCATTGATGACAACATCGAGATCCGGACCGGGATTAGACTCAATGGCATACTTGAAGCTAGTAATGTAAGAGTTGTGCTCGTGCAACATGTCTTGGATTGCGATGATCAGATGAGGTTTAAGGTTATCGGATGCTCGAAGGTTTGCCTGGTCATGGTGGTCATCGATGAAGTAGACTTGCAAAAATCGGGGTTGTTGTTCGGCTGTAGGTATATAGGAGCGAGCCAATTCTGTGATAGATCTGGCCCTGAACCTTGAATGTTGGCATAAAACCACATTCGGTTATTACATTAGCTCCAAACGATGTCATTTGGAAAGCCGAATTATATCGGCGGATGTTGTGGAGGAAATGTTCCGAGTCTGGTGAATCGCCACTAAGTAGGCCTCTCAGGGGCTGTGGTTGGTCTGGACGAATCGGAAGGGAGACCTTCCCACGAGAACAGCAGAAACCTAGGGGTTCGGTGGGCCACCTCAAAGCAGAGCAGTGCTCACAAACAACCATCATTTGGCCAACTCGGAGAGAGTCGTGAGATGTATAATCGATGGATGGATTGTAATTCATGGCTGCTTTTCCCCAACTAATAACGTTGAGACGTTGTTGTTCTTCTGTGGCATTTGCAGTAGCGACTCGGTCGTTTCGTCGACGCAATTCCGTTTGTGCAACCGTTTCTGACGCCCTGGAAAGGACTGGCGATCGGCATCCAGTCGCAACTGGCTCTGTTCGTCAGTTTCTGACGCCCTGGAAAGGGCCGTCGACTGGCGATCGGCATCCAGCCGCAACTGGCTCTGTTCGTCAGTTTCTGACGCCCTGGAAAGGGCCGTCGACTGGCGATCGGCATCCAGCCGCAACTGGCGCTGTTCGTCAGTTTATGACGCCCTGGAAAGGGCCGTCGACTGGCGAACGGCAACCAGTCGCAACTGGCTCTGTTCGTCAGTTTCTGACGCCCTGGAAAGGGCCGTCGACTGGCGATCGGCATCCAGCCGCAACTGGCGCTGTTCGTCAGTTTCTGACGCCCTGGAAAGGGCCGTCGACTGGCGATCGGCATCCAGCCGCAACTGTTCGTCAGTTTCGTTATCACGACAAATCTGTTTCGCACGTGTATTGTTACTCTTGCGGCCTATGAGCTTCCGCTTTTTCGGGGGCATTTTCTATGTATTATCGAGTCCCTTGCGCTAATAGTGGCCGTTCAAATTATATGAACTTCGAGGGAACCGGGATAATACTAAACACTTCTGAAAAGTTCGAAAATTTCTGAAGATAAATTTGCGTGGGACATTGCCCGACATCACTTACAATGATGGGCATTTAAAGTGAAGCTTCGAGGGGCGACCAATCTCGTCAGGGGCGACCAGCAGTTCACACCCGAATAGGGGAAGATATGCTTCTGATTAATACATTTTGCCATTTTGGTACCCGAATAGGGGAAGATATGCTTCTGATTAATACATTTTGCCATTTTGGCAGCGAAAAAAGCCGAAAATGACCTTATTCAAGCCATAAAATGACACAAACTGGATGAATGTTGAGGAAATGTGCTGTGGTAGTGGGAAGAATTGTCCTTGTTCTGATACCATAAAGTCTTGTGCCGAAAATGACCTTATTCAAGCCAAAATGACACAAACTGGATGAATGTTGATCAAATGTGCTGTGGTAGTGGGAAGAATTGTCCTTGTTCTGATAACATAAAGTCTTGTCTTTTCTTGCATGTATCGAGGGCTGCCGGTGAATGATGACGGCACAATTTCGTTATTATTGACCAGATTTTAGTGGATGAATGTTGATGAAATGTGCTGTGGTAGTGGGAAGAATTGTCCTTGTTCTGATAACATAAAGTCTTGTGTCTTTTCTTGCATGTATCGAGGACTGTCGGTGAAGGATGACGGCACAATTTCGTTATTGACCAGATTTTAGCACAATAATTACAATGAGAGATAAAATGTTCTTGACATGTATACGTGGAAATGAACATCCGCAGTGGACGAAAGAAAGCTTAAATAGCAAATTATAAGAAAATACAGGTTAAGGCAGTAACTGCAATGATACAGTTATAGGGGAAGATATGCTTCTATGACGGGTGATTTGCAGGCGAGCAGCAGTCCACACCCGAATAGGGGAAGATATGCTTGTGATTAATACATTTCAAGTCGATAGCTTCACACTTTTCCGAGATCTGGAACTCAAATGGTAATCAAGAAATCAGAAAAGATATTCCACGAAGCTCTGATTCAAGGAGAGTACATCCCAACAATGTCAACAAATGCACAAAACGTTAGTTCGTAGCGTTTGGTAGACATTGAATTCCTGGCTAACACAAAGAGCGTTATCTGTGAACGGATTCCTGATATGGAAATAACAAAGAGCGTCTATATCATGTTTGATATTCTAATAGAAATGCATTTTCACAGTTCACAGTTCACGCCAGAATAGGGGAAGATATGCTTCTGATTAATTAATGGATGAATGTTCATGAAATGTGCTGTGGTTGTGGGAAGAATTGTCCTTGTTCTGATTACATAAAGTCTTGTGTCTTTTCGTGCATGTATCGTGAATGATGACGGCACAATTTCGTTATTATTTTGATAACTCGTGAATGATGACGGCACAATTTCGTTATTATTGACCAGTTGATAACATAAAGTCTTGTGTCTTTTCGTGCATGTATCGAGGGCTGCGCGAAGCTGGCGTCGCACGGATACAAAATTTCCGAGATTTGGTCTGCGCATGCGCGAAGCTGGCGTCGCACGGGCTCGGCGACCCGATAAAATTCGTATCCGGGGCAAGATACATTCACATAGCAAATTTCAAGTCGATAGCTCCACCCGTTTCCGAGATCTCGTCTGCGCATGCGTGAAGCTGGCGTCGCACGGGCTCGGCGACCCGATAAAATTCGTATCCGGGGCAAGGTACATTCACATAGCAAATTTCAAATCGATAGCTCCACCCGTTTCCGAGATATCGTCTGCGCATGCGCGAAGCGGGCGCCGCACGGGCTCACCAATACGACAACATCGACCGCCTGGTCAAACTACACACACGTACCAAGTTTCGTCCCGATCGGTCGAGAATCGTGAATGATGACGGCACAATTTCGTTATTATTTTGATAACTCGTGAATGATGACGGAACAATTTCGTTATTATTGACCAGTTGATAACATAAAGTCTTGTGTCTTTTCGTGCATGTATCGAGGGCTGCGCGAAGCTGGCGTCGCACGGATACAAAATTTCCGAGATCTGGTCTGCGCATGCGCGAAGCTGGCGTCGCACGGGCCCGGCGACCCGATACAATTCGTATCCGGGGCAAGATACATTCACATAGCAAATTTCAAGTCGATAGCTCCACCCGTTTCCGAGATCTCGTCTGCGCATGCGCGAAGCTGGCGTCGCACGGGCTCGGCGACCCGATAAAATTCGTATCCGGGGCAAGGTTCATTCACATAGCAAATTTCAAATCGATAGCTCCACCAGTTTCCGAGATCTCGGCTGCGCATGCGCGAAGCGGGCGCCGCACGGGCTCACCAATACGACAACGTCGACCGCCTGGTCAAACTACATACACGTACCAAGTTTCGTCCCGATCGGTCGAGAATCGTAGATTTGTATAAATGACAGACAAACAGACAGACAAACAAACAGACAGACAGACAGAGGTCTTCAAAATATATATGAGATTCCACCAGAATACGAAGCAGCTGTTGCCTCGGACTGTCCACCAAGTGATAGAAATTCATTCCAAGACCCCCCCCCCCCCCCCTTGTCAACACAGAATGCATCAGAATTCAAACTAAGATATAGAGTTATTCCCCTTCCATTGAGTATAATAGACTTTATAGTACAGTCCGGATCAAAATTAAATACAGGACACGCCTTGGTACCTCGATAAAAAAAACATGTTCCCAGTTTAATACGACCGGATCAGTTAATAATACAATGATTTGGAGCTTCCTCTTTCAAATGGTATATGACATGGAATATTTTGTACATAATGTGATCTGGTGATTCGAAAATTAAGTGCATGGGCACAATCACCCCCTCCCCCTTCCTCAAGGTCACGTCACTTATTTTCATACACTGTACCACGATGAAATGGGATACACTGTGAGAGAAGAAACACATACCATGATGTATCAACAATACATTCTTCGATATATAATTATTCTTATCAAACTGTTCTGCCTATTGTGTCGCCGAGAGCACGTACCTTTTGCAAACTACTGAAGTATAAAACTTTCGCAAAGGCAGGAGGTCACGACTAAATAATTCGATGGCTCTGTTTTGACCCACGACGTTCAGCTTCGGTTATTGTAACCTATGCAGCAGACTGTGTAAAAAAAAAGTTTATATTTTCCATAACTTTCAAGGTCGACGCATAGGGCGAGCTACTGGGACGATAGAAATGGCGACAGCACCAGTGATTAATAATGTCGAGCAGTGGATCAAAGACAATGAACAATTCTTTCTGCCTCCAGTGTGCAACAAAATGATGTAAGTATACACATTCGAGGGTATCGAGGGGGCGCAGATCTGATGCCGATCCACGTGTTTTGTTGCATGGGAAATACCAGCCGTGATTATAGTACAGCTGTGCGCAAAGTAGGTTGCACTGTCGGGTTGACGTACTAGCTGCCATCTGTACTATCAGGATCGTGGGTTTTGTTACCTAACGGTTAAGGGCCAACGATAACAATCGGCCGTCTCGGCATACTGTCCCCCAAGCTCCACCGACCGTCTCCGCAAACCACACACCCTTGCATGGTGGCATACAGTAATGCCCAAAGTAATTGACCACTTAACCACAGCAGAATTATGGGTAATTTTTCAGGATTTCTAAGTCGGAAATATGGCTTGTTGCCATTCATAGGAAAGCTCTCACCGAGAGCTTTCCGATGAATGGCAACAAGCCATATTTCCGAATGCTTTCCGATTAATGGCAACAAGCCATAATTCCGACTAAATCCTGAAAAATTACCCATAATTCTGCTGTGGTTAAGTGGTCAATTACTTTGGACATTACTGAACATGCATGACACTGTACGTCTGAGTGTACGCCACCCCGTATAGCTCCCCGGCCGTTACCGGCGCACACTGCACATCCCTGGTGGCATACATGGTATTATGTAGGTGTGTTACCCCCCCCCCCCCCCCCACCCGCGCCGGCCGTCGTCCCCGCATACTGCACAACCTCTCCCGGTCGTCGATCTCCGCAACGACACTGCATGGTGGCATAAATGGTATTGTGTGGGATTATCACACCCTCCCCGACCGTCTCCGCATACTGAATTCACATCCCTGGTGGTATAAATGGTATCGTGTGAGGGTGTCGTCCCCGTAATCCGGAATCCCAGTTAACATAGGGAAGAATATTGAATATATTTCTTGTAGGCCGGGGGGGGGGGGGTAATAATGCATGAATACCAGTTAACAGTGGGGTTTAATAATGAATACGCCCTGTCACTAACTCGCGGCCATATTGGATCCATCAGGGCCGGTTCCGTTTAGACTGGTACCCTGTCCCAACTCTGCTACTCGCCCGTTTGCTGGCCTGGGTACTAGGCTAGTTCCGTTGTTTTACTTAGCTTTCCATATTATGGAAGTCATGAATAATTCAAAAGCACCATATATGGAAATGCTACTCCAAAACTTTGACCTGTAGCACTAAAACCACGGAACCGGCCGGGCTGGATGGATTTACGAAACCACGGAACCGGACCTGGTGGATCCAATATGGCCGCTACTTAGTGACAGGGCGTATTAAGATACAAAAAAAAACAACTGTTTGACCGGCACTGTGATGACGGGATGGATGCGACGCATTTATCTGTGAATGGCTGCCATTCAAGTTGGTAAACTATAGCGCCCGGTCATATAGGGGCTATAGAAATGTGCCCCCCCCCCCCCCACTTGCACTGCATTCATGTCCTTATTCGCAGTCACTATACACGCGCCTCCTTTCCGTTTGGTAGTACATATACAATCTTAAAGGTGGATTATCTCTTTGTAAACATGTATTATATAGTTACCTGTGTATAAAATATTAGAAATGAATCGAAGACTCCTGTCCAGAAATGCTTCTTTCGATAAATATTTATTTGATTTCGAATATTTTCTGCTAAAAAAAGGTGTGGATGTTTAGTTAATGAACAATTGTGGTTACTGTTAACATATACATAAATGTTATTGTGTAATTGTATCACAAATAAACGTTAATTATACTCTTTATCGCTTATAACTATGGAATAAAACAATACAATCAATCAATCTGGGACATTTGACGTTCGGTACGTTGGTATAGGAACAACCTAATGTTACCTATATCTCTATATGATAGACAAATAAAGTCTCCCAATTAATCATCTCATTTCATAATAAAATATTCGAAATAAAATAGATAGTAATTTATAGAAGCCTTTCCGGACAGGGGTATTCAATTCATAGTTATTATTTTAGACCCATGCAACTATTTCAAATTTGTTATTTAAAGAGATAATCCATCTTTAATAGTCTCTTGTATACTAAACCTTATGACGCGTACATATGGACAGGTATAGTGCAAGGGGTGCACGGGTGAGGGCAACTCAGCGCGTTATAGAAGTCCATGTGGCCCGATTAACACAATATAACACGAAAGATAATAATTATATCAAACATCTAGCTGACATGTAGTATTTTTGCTAGGAATAATTAGGGACGCGTGGTCAGAAGTAAAATTGGGGGTGTCAACTTTGGAATTTCCAAGTGCACCAACATTGAAGCAGACCGAAACTTCCGACTGATTGCCCGGCACCTGTCGCCATGCACGTCCCTGCAGGTGAATGACGAAAGCGAACTTGCAGGCAGCTGTTTGGTTGTATATACGCAGGCACTGCACGTCTTTTTAAAACGACCGAGGACCCTCTCTGGTCCGGGTATAGTAGAGTCAGCCAATATCTATCAAACTATCGCAACGAAACCAATTCGTATACTTACTATACGATTGCCGTTTTTTTGGGTCAGGGTTAATTCGCAGCTAGTAACTGTTGTTGAGTATTTCCAGAAAATGTGTGACAACGGGGGGGGGGCAGATGGTGCACATGCATGGGATGGGTTGTGGCTACACGACTCGCGGTCGCGATGTATGATAAGGTATGGCGAACTGCGAGAAAATTCACGAGTTATCCAGGGGGGGGGGGGGGGGGTCGCACAAATGTTTTATCATACAGGGCCGGGGTGGGTGGGTCCAAAGAGGCCCGAAAAAATGAGTTTGTGCAAATTTTTTTCTATTCACATTTTTGCCCTTGTTTTAAGTTGTTTTCAAATATATTCATTAATAATTGTGTTCTAAGGCAGGTTATGGCCTTTACAGACACTTAGGAACAGGGTAGGTATAAGATATAAGTAATACAGGGGAGATCTTCCAAAAACATACCTATACCGGGCGGGGTTGCATCTCAGAATCTCAGAGGCCTGAAAAAAATTGTTTGTGCAAATTTTTTTCAACCCACATTATGGACATTGTTTTAAGTTGTTTTCACTAATAAATGTGTTCTAACATAGATTATGACCTTAACCAACACTTAAGAACATATGTAGGTATAAGATAAAGCAGTCTCTGGTGCCAAATAAAAGTGATGACTGAATAGGAGTGCTGGTTTGCATTTCACCTCAAATTAATATTGAATAGTGCCTTTTTGGGAACAACAGTGAAGAAGTCATTAATTAGTAATTGGACTATTTATGTAAAAAATAAACATAAAACACTTTTTATTTCAAAATGTATTTTTCAATGTCGAAAACAACATCATAACCGTTGATAGTTTTTCAATTGTTTGAACAATTGGAATCTGCAAGAAACGGACCAATTTAAAACTTACCTTTAATTCCGTTTGATTTGGTCTTGATTAGATTTAAAATGATTTTTTTCTTATTTTAGGGGGTGGGTCCAAAAAAATCAGGCGGAATTTTTTTTTGGGCCCTGTATGTGTAAATTTTCTCACGACCCCCCCCCCCCCCCTGAGTTATCTCTTACGTTCGCGATTATGTTATGTTATATGTTAAGGTTTATGTTATGTTATAGATGTTTTGTCGCTGCCAGATCGCGACCCGCGAGTTTAACGTTGCCACAGCAATATTTCATAAGAAAGCTGTGAATGGAGATCGAATTAATTTTAAATGAGAATAATCTAGCCCAAAATATTTGTTTTATTTTTTATTTTATATAAATTTGATAACCAAATTGCACGATAAATTCGGTTGGATATAGTGGGCATTTATCTGGGCACTTCGCCACTGAAATATTGTAGCATTCAATAATTCTGCTGAAAATTTCTACCACGTGATATTTCAGAAAAACACAACGTCTGAACAACGCACATTTGCAAATATTTACTACTTATTTCGGGACGAATTTATCGTCGCAAAACAAACAGCAATGATTATGAATAGTAGCTGATTATATCTTGTTGTGTCACCAACAGGCACACTATCGGTCAAATGAAGGCGTTTTTCGTTGGCGGGCCGAATCAGAGAAAGGATTACCATATCGAGGAGGGTGAAGAGGTGAGTATGACTTCGAGAGTTTGTAAAATTTGTAAAAGTCAAATGTTCACACCATTCAAAGGGTGTATGTAGGAGGGACAGTTCCAGAGAGTTCATGTTGGGTGGTGCCGTGGTGGGGCTATCCAACTTGAAATTTGTAAAAGCACCCCTCCCCTAAAATTGAAGCAGCCAGAAATTACCAATCTGAAACATTTTATTTATATTTTTCAAGTGATGCCTCAAATTTTCCGACCTAATATACCCCCTATGGATGACATTTCCAACCTATTATCTGTTCAGCCAAAAACAATTGACAGAACATAGGAACATATTCAACTTTTTGTTCTAAAAACAACAAATTTCACACTAAATACTGGATCGAAAAATCAACATCAACAACTTCAACTTATTTCTATTTCTATCTGAAATTTCCAACTAATGTTGTGTCAGACATGAGATTTCCAAATATTATTTCATTTTTATGTTTACCCATACCATAGTATGGTAAACATAGAGTCGTTGTCGATTGACCACTCGTCGTTAGTCCGTCCGTCTGTCTGTCTTTACGCATGGTGCGATAACTCAAATATTTTCTATCTGATCGGAACCAAATTTTGTATATGAATTTCTCAGCACAAAAGACAGATCGAGTTCGAATATGGGTTTGATCCGACTATTTTTAACTGAGTTATGGCCCTTTTTTGAAAAAACTATTCACTCAAAACAAAAACAAAAACAAAAAACAAATTTCGATTGAATTATATGCTCAATTTAAAAAAAATTAAATAAATAAAAAAATATATAATAATTTTTGTTTTTAAATAATTAAAAAAAAAAATATTTTAAAGTTAACAAAATTTGAAAAACTAACACCGTTATAACTCTGCCAAGGGTACCCGAGTCACCACACCAAATTTGTTTAAATCGGTCCAAAATCTTGTGTTATGTACTGGTAAAGTTTGGAGCGACATTAAATCCAATTCATCAATTCCATCCCATGCCTTTGGACTACTTAGCTATTGTTAAGGCTATATTTTTTTCTGGTGTGTCTTATGCCAATGTGCAGATAATCTGATAAAGAAAGTTATGGTATCTAATTTAAAATAAAGATTCAACAATACACATCACATGATATTAACAGTAGACTGGACATCTGTGCTGCCTTGCACAGCTGAAGATATCACTCTACAGATGATCTGAGGTCATTATAAATGCTATTGGTTTAACAGAGATGTCAGCTTTCAACATAAACAATTCCTGTTATTTGTTGACAGCTCTGCTATGTAATTGATATTAGTGGGTCAGCAGTGATGTGGCTTATCTTGATCTATATTGTTGGTAGAATTTTATACATTATCATTGTAAACTTAAATTGGACTCTCTTAACCCAAGTATTCCATGTCCAGGTCACCTTTCACATTTAACCCAAGGTTGTGGAGGTGCAGCATTACATACCCTATATCAGTGCATTCTCTTATATAAATGCGAGTGACCCATAAATTCCAATAATTTGTGTTATGTACATTTGTCTATAATAGTACATAACAGTATACTCTATAATTCAACACCAAAAACTCTCATTTATGATTCCAATCATAGTAATTTACTATCGCCAAGGGATGGGTTAACAACTGCCGATCGTGATCGGCCTCTCGTTTTATTATTTGTTCTTATATTCTATAACAATTTAAAAAAAAATAATATTTTTTTCTAACATTCTTTAACAATTTTATAATTTTTTATAATTTTTTTTTTACATTTTTTATAATTTTTTCTTACATTCTAGAAACATTTTTATCATTATTTCTTACATTACAACAATTTTGTATCATTGTTTTAATTTTTTCTTACATTTTTTAACAATTATAATGATGATGGTGATGATGATGATGGTGATGATGATGGTGATGATGAAAAATGATGATGATGGTGATGATGATGATGGCAATGATGGTGATGCTGGTAATGATGATGATGATGGTGATGATGATGATGATGCTGGTGGTGGTGGTGATGATGATGATGCTGACGGTGATGATGATGCTGCTGCTGATGATGGCGATGATGATGATGGTGATGTTGAAGATGATGATGATGGTGATGATGATGATGATGATGATGGTGATGATGATGATGATGATGGCGATGATAGTGATGCTGGTGGTGGTGATGACGGCGATGATGATGGTAATGTTGATGGCAATGATGGTGGTGGTGGTGGTGGTGATGATGATGATGATGGCGATGATGGTGGTGGTGATGATGATGATGATGGTATGGTGATGATGATGATGATAAAGGTGGTGATGATGATGGTGATTGTGATGATGATGGTGGTGATGATGATTGTGATGATAATAATGATGATGATGGTGTTGGTGATAATGATGATGATGATGTTGGTGCTAGTGGTGATTATGATGATGATGGTGATTATGATGACGGTGTTGGTGCTGGTGATGATGATGATGAAGATGGTGATGATGATGGTGATGATGAAGGCGATGATAGTGATGCTGGTGGTGGTGCTGATGGTGGTGCTGATGGTGATGATGATGATGATGATAATATTGATGGCAATGATGGTGGCGGTGGTGGTGATGATGATGATGGCGATGGTATGGTGATGATGATGATGGCGATGGTATGGTGATGATGACGATAAAGGTGGTGATGGTGATGATGGTGATTGTGATGACAATGATGATGGTATGGTGGTGGTGATGATGATGATGATGACAGTGATTGTGATGATGATGGCGATGGTATGGTGATTATGATGATGGCGATGGTATGGTGATGATGACGATAAAGGTGGTGATGATGATGATGGTGATTGTGATGACAATGATGATGGTATGGTGGTGGTGATGATGATGATGATGACAGTGATTGTGATGATGATGATGATGGTGGTGATGATTGTGATGATAATAATGATGATGATGGTGATGATGATGGTGGTGATGATTGTGATGATATTATGATATGATGATGATTATATGATGGTGATGGTGATGATGATGGTGTTGGTGATAATGATGATGACTTTGAAGTGATGATGATGACGATGAAGATGACAGTGATGATATTATGATATGATGATGATAATGATGATAATATGATGGTGATGATGATGATGATGACTGATAATGTTGGCGATGAAGATGATGATGAAGATGATGACAACAAAAGTCATACATTACATATTCTTTTTATTTCAGCTATTCTACATGCTCAAGGGTGACATGTGTCTGAAGATTGTAGAGAAAGGCAAGCACAAAGACGTACCAATCAAACAGGGTGAAGTACGTGATCCATAGACATTTACCTCCTTAACAGGGTGAGGTACATGATCCATATATATTTACCCCCTTAACAGGGTGAGGTACGTGATCCATATATATTTACCTCCTTAACAGGGTGAGGTACGTGATTTTTATATACTTACCTCCTTAACAGGGGGAGATTCGTAATCCATATATACTTACCTACTTAACCGGCTGAGATATGTGATCCATACATGTATATATTTACCTCCGTAACAGGGTGAGGTACATGATCCATATATATTTATTTACGATTTTGCGATTGGGTCCTCATTCTGCTTAGGCCTCATCTTCTGCGAAGTATCTACAGTCTCAAATGAACAAAGTTTTTAGTTTAAGTTTTTCCCTTCTGTTCAGTTTCTATGTCCCCTAATTTGCAGAAGATAAATTGCATAATAAAGGTAACTAATTGATGAATATCACCAAATTCAACTGGGAAACTTCAATCTGATTCTAGGTCTCCCAGAGCAGTTGAGGCCTAAGCAGAATGAGGTCCACAGAGGGTGAATTTGGTGATGCTAGCCCACTATGTGGGATAGCATCACTAAATTCACCCTCTGGGGACCTCATTCTGCAAATATCAGACACACTAAATTCAGACTTGAATGTGCTTTACAGATTTTCCTTCTGCCTGGTTGCATCGCCCACTCACCGCAGAGACAGAAGGACACGGTTGGCTTGGTATTAGAGAGGGAACGTGCAAAATCAGAGCTTGATGGTCTCAGGTAACATTTGTTTCTATATGTTTTGAAAAATATGCCCTATCACTAACCAGGTCCGGTTCCGTGGTTTTACTTAACTTTCCATATATGGAAATCATGAATAATTCAAATGTTCCATATATGGAAATGCTACTCCAAAACTTTGACCTATAGCACTGAAACCACGGAACCGGTGATGGATGAATCTATGAAACCACGGAACCGGACCTGGTGGATCCAAAATGGCCACGAGTTAGTGATAGGGCATATATCAGAAATAACTAGAGGTATCAAAGTTACTCTATCCGATTCGACGGTACCCATATATCAGCTTCCAACAAAAACAACATTTCTTGAAATGCTGCTTCAGTTATCAGAATCGATTAATTGCCAAAACAATGCTATACACTGTCAACTATAGAATAAAATTGCCCCAAAATGGTTATTATTTTGTTCAATGAAATTTGGCCGGATTGTTAAATATCTAACATCCAAAGCCACTTGATTTTAGAGTTATCCATCTTCATCCACAATTTAGTCCGAGACCATCGGCTTGACATATATTTACATATCTCGGGAAATAACAAATTTCACAAATCGATATCTGATCACTCTGAGCTTTGATGGGTGGGTTCCTGGACTCAAATCAAATATGTTTTACCCCCCGAAGCCAAATAAATAGTAATTTATGAGCGTTAATTCAGATTATGCATCTTTAAAATTTCCAGGCACTGCATGTAGTCAAATCTTTAAAGGTACTCAATCCGATAAAACTCCTCTCAATTACTATTTCAATGGCTTCGGGGGTCAAAAATATTTGATTCGATTCGAGGAAGTCACCCATCAAAGCTCAGATTTGTTAGGTATCGATTTTAGAAATCTATTATTTTTCATTATCGGGAATACTTTCTGGCCCAGATCTCAGGCAAAATTGCGTTATTATTACCACTTGATTTTAGAGTTATCCATCCTTGTCTGTTTGAATAGAGTTTTGGTGTACAAATCTCGAGCAGGATACGAAATTGACAGCAATTATTAGTACTCATCTCGAGAACGTAACAAATTTCAAAAATCAATATCTAATAACTCTGAGCTTTGTTTGATGGGTTCCTCGACTCGAATCAAATATTTTTTACCCCCAAAGCCAAAGAAATAGTAATATAGGACCCTCTGATCGGATTGTTGTTGTTGGAATCTGTTGAGATGGGGACCCTCTGTTCAGATTGAGTACCTTTAAAAGAACCCAAGACACTCGCAGTGTGCAAAAAATATATAATCTGTAAAAACAACGCCAATAAGAAGAACAGGGAGATATAGAGAAACATATTGTTCTTATATTCATTATTGGTAGTTCCCCTATAAAACAATTTTGCATTTTGAAACCATTGTTATGTAAACAGAACTGTTACAGTGATTTGTCAACAAACATCGCCAATTGTGTTGTATGTTGAAATGTAAGTTAAATTATTTTTGTCTGAATATGATTTTCAGAATATTTTTCAATACTTGTAGGACATTTATTGGTAATTCCACTGTAACAGTAATGTTTACTTAAAAATGGTTTCAATATGCGAAATTTCATTATCGGAGCGCTAGTAATGAAAATAATAACAAAGTCAATCTATTTTTTCATGTACTTGTTGATGGTAGTTGTTTTACAGACTTTTCACATAAAACCAATTCACACAAGCCCACTTCATACGAACCCACTTCACATGAACCCATTTCACAGGAACCCACTTAACATGAACCCACTTCACATGAACCCACTTCACACGAACCTACTTCACATGAACCCACTTCACATGAACTTATTTTGTGTGTGTTTTTTTTATTTATTTAACTAAACTGTTTTAAATATAATCTCCGCCAAGGTACACCGAGTCACCACACCAAATTTGGTCGAAATCGGACCAGCAGCTTCACATGAACCCACTTCACATGAACCCACTTCACATGAAACCTCTTCACATGAACCCACTTTACATGAATCCACTTCACATGAACCCTCTTCACATGAACCCACTTCACAAGAACAAATTTCAAATGAACCCACTTCAAATGAACCCACTTCACGTGAACCCACTTCACGTGAACCCACTTCACACGAACACATTTCAAATGAACCCACTTCACATGAACCCACTTCATGTGAACCCACTTCACATGAACCCACTTCACATGAACCCACTTCACACGAACAAATTTCAAATGAACCCCCTTTATGTGAACCCACTTCACATGAACCCACTTCACACGAAGCCACTTCACATGAACCTTCTTCACATGAACTCACTTCACATGAACTCACTTCACATGTACACTCTCTTATTGCTCGCATATGAGAATGCACTGGCACATGATCTGTAATGCCGCACCAGCGCAGCTCCTGTCATGAAAGGGTTAAAAGCATTTCATTAATTTTAGCGGCTTCAGAGTTGAAAAAGAACAAACAAATATAAGAACATTTTAAATCCATCTTGAGAGACTGAGTTTAAACGCTTCTTCCAAATGTGATGATTTGTTTCAAATTTAAAGGTTTTAAAATTGCAGTTGAAATTTTTTTCTTATCAAACTCAATTAGAAGGGAATGCAGATTTTGTATTGCAAAATATTTCAATAATCACACTACTGCATTATATAATTATCTAGACTATGAACCTAACTTAGGATATGCGCTCAGTCTACCTTCTGAAATCATGACTGTCTGCGAGAAAATAAATAAAACATTTTTCATTGCAGCCATTTGCAGGACTATTTTTTTTATCAGGTAAAGGACAAAAACAACATAAAAAACATAAATATTCTTCAAGCACATTTTCAATAATCTGGCCTGATTTGCCAGATATAAACACTCAATACTGATTCATCTTTTCAGACATTATGTAGTTTTATGGTGATTTTTCCTTTTAAAAAAAAGTTCTGGAAAATGTTTTCAGATGGTAGACAGAGTGCATACCCTATGGTTTTGTATAAATGATCAAAATATTTGATGATAAAATCCGGGCCGGTCTAATGGGCCCTGGCAATCAACATATGGGAAATTAGGGCCAATCTGACAGGCCCATGGGACTGATAGAGTTAACTGATTCTCTCATGAACATTATAGATGATGTGGCGGAAGTTTTAACTGATTCGCTGCACGTTTGTGAATCATGATTATATTTCTAGGTACTTTGTTGAGGAGGATGGAGTTCCGACACTGAATTCATTATACGAGAAATGGTTTTATTGTGATGATCTGGGAACACAACTCAGTCCAGTTATCAAGGGGTGAGTGTGTATATACCAGCTTTATCGTTTATGCTTAACATATATCCAAGGGGTGAGTGTGTATATACCAGCTTAATGGTTTATGCTTAACATATATCCAAGGGGTGAGTGTGAAAATACCAGCTTAATCGTTTATGCTTAACATATATCCAAGGGGTGAGTGTGTATATACCAGCTTAATGGTTTATGCTTAACATATATCCAAGGGGTGAGTGTGTATATACCAGCTTAATCGTTTATGCTTAACATATATCCAATGGGTAGAGGGTCGTATATACCAGCTCTATCATTTACACTGAATATTTATCCAAGGGGTGAGAGTGTATACCAACTGTATCGATTACACTGAATATTTATCCTAATTCCTTGCAAAATTCTTCTAAATTTTCAATAGTGTCCAATGCAGAAAAGTGCACATTTACAAATATAAAAACACATCTGTTTAAAGATGCAGCTGATAAACTCAAAAACAGCATGGACTTTTTTGATTGTATTAAGTTTGGTTTAAAATAAAAATTATGACTAAGAAATGCATGGAATACAACAACAGAAAACCGAAACGTTAACCCTTACCTGATGGGAGCTGTGCATTAAAGATCCTCGGCAAGTGCATTCTCTTTTATATGCAAATCTAAATCTCCCATGGGAGCTTCGCATACATAAGAGAATGAACTGGCTTACAAGGTCAATGTAGATATTGTTAGGCCAACATATTCTCATATATATACGAGGCTCCCTATGGGAGACTCGCATATATAAGAGAATGCATTGGCACAAGATTATAAAAAAAAAAATTCACGAAGCTCCAATCATGGAAGTGTTAACAACTCAATTTATTCAACCTTCTTCAGAATACAACCAAGTCTGAGTTTAGTGTGTCTGTCATTTGCAGAATGAGGTCCCCAGAGGGTGAGTTTGGTGATGCTATCCCGCATAGTGGGCTAGCATCACCAAATTCACCCTCTGGGGACCTCATTCTGTATGGCCTCATCTGCTATGGGAGACATATAGTTTCAGATTGAAGTTCCCAAATGGTGAATATTGTGATGTACACCCATTGGGAACCTCGATTATGCAATGTGTCGTCTCCAATTTGGGGATATAGAGAAACTAAATTAAAAAGAAATAGAATCTATGTGAAGAGTTTCTTTAGATATTTGATAATAAAGAAACTTTCCAGAGAAGATGAGTCCTAAGCAGAATGAGGTCCCCAGATGGTGAATTTAATTATGCTAGCCTGCTATGCAGGATAGCGTCAGTAACTTCACCCTCTGGGCACACTAAACTCAGGCTTGAATACAGCCTGTTATGAAAATTATTAGATCATGCCATGAATCTCTACTGATGGGCGTCAGCTGGAGTAGAGATTCATGGCATGAGAAAATTATATGTTTGATTATTCCTGCATCAGTATATTATGATTGTATGAAAAACAGCAATCTTCAACTTCTTTCTTTTTTAGATTCTTTGCATCAGAGCAGTATAAAACAGGAAAACCTATCCCAGGTGAGAAAGCTATACAATCATTGTACTCAGACTTCAATATATGCACAACTAATAGATTTCATAGCTTAAAGGTACTCAATCCAATTAAGCACCCCTAAATTACTATTTCTTTGGCTTCGGGGGTAAAAAATATTTGATTCGAGTCGAGGAACCCACCTTTCAAAGCTCAGAGTTATCAGATATCGATTTTTGAAGTTTGTTAATTTTTGGAGATGTGGTCCACTTGCACGCGCTCAAACAGACAAATTGCGGGTGTAAGATGGATAACTCTAAAATCAAGTGAAGTCGACAGAACTCCCAATGTAACTTAAACCAATTAGGTGGAAAACTACATAGTACATCCATGTGGGTTTTTTTAGTGTTTGTGGTGAACCCGTAGAATTCCAGACCACACGTATTCTTGGCGAAAATAAACGAAGGACTTGGGGTCTATAACTGGGGATTAGGAACATTTCCGAAACGAAAATACGCTGAATGATAATGTCTCAACCGACTGAGCCGTTATATTTCGTCAGCCACGAACGTCATGACTGAGCCGGCTTAGCTAACTAGTCGTGGCTTCGGTGTCTACCCCAGAGGGTGAATGGGGGACCTCATTCTGCAAATGACAGGCACACTAAACTTAGGCTTGCATGAAAGGGTTAAAATAGATATTCAAGAGAATGCATTGGCCTAACAAATTTTATATTATTTTTTATAATTGTTAAAGAATGTAAGAAAAATGAAAAAAATGAAATTTGTTTTTAAAGAATGCAAGAAAAAATGATAAAAAAAAATGATAGAATTGTTAAAAGAATGTAAGAAAAACTTCCATGTATTCCAGGAACTATACCAGAGAATCCTCCAGTGATTCTTAACTCGGAACTGGAGGTCCAAATGCCATTCAACCTCCACGATTACATAAACTCTAATAAAGATCGACTGAAGAAGGAGCACAGGATATCTCTATTTGGAGACGGACATCAATTCCAAGTAAATAACCCTTCCATAACTGGAGCTTCATGAAATTTTGCGAAAACCCTGTGTCAATGCATTCTCTCATAGGATGCCTCACATATATAAGAGAATACATTGGCAGTCGTGTCGGGTCCACTTCCAAATCTTCCTCAACAAGCCTTAAAGACATATTATGTACTTGTTCGGGTGTGTGAAACTGACAAGTTAGTATACAGGCACTATGTCAACTGGGGGAATGTAGCATTCTACTAACGTCACCGAAAATCTCAAGCAAATCGACCGTACCACTCCATAGAAACCATCGTCTGAACTACACTCAATTGCAAATATTTACTTCTCGATTCGGGACGCAAATATCGGCGATAAACTAATGCAAACGATTTTGTCACTGAGAGTCACTGCATTTAATTAATATGCAAGAATGTTCTCAAATTGGATATAATATTTGTCAAAATAGCTACTTTGAGCAAGAGTATTCTCCACTCCTATGTGTTCACCTTACCGGAGTGTTTCATATCACTTTAATGATTGTTGTACATATTTATTTCAACCGAAGTATGCATTGATTACATAACAATTTAAGCCTTAACGAGTCAAATTCACAAAGCTCCAGGACTCGGTTGAAGTGTCTGTTAATATCGCATAGTGAGTTTGAATATTATAGTCCAAATATGATTTTCAGAATATTTTTCAGTTCTTTGCCCTTATCCAATGTTTACCATCAAGTTTTTATTAAAATTTAGATTCTTATTTAGACTTTTATTTGTAATTCCACTGTAACAGTAATGTTTACATAATAATGGTTTCAATATGCAAAATCTCATTATTGGAGAGTTATCACTAATGCAAATAACAACGGAATCGATCTATGTTTACATGTAATTGTTGATAATAGTAGTTTGACAGACTTTAACCGTTTCATGACTGAAGCTTCCTGAAATTTGTGACAACCCTGTGCCAATGCATTCTCTTATATATATGCGAGTCAACCATAGGTCATCTCTCATATATAAGAGAATGTATTGGCCTAACAGATTTTATATTTTTTATAACTGTTAAAAAATTTAAGAAAAAATGAAAAAATTATTAAAGAATGTATGAAAAAATTATAAAAATTAATATGTAAGAAAAAATGATAAAAAATGATAAAATTGTTAAAGACTATAAGAAAAAATTTATTGTAGAAATGTAAGAAAAAATTATAAAAATTGTTAAAGAATTAAGAAAAAATTATAAAAATTGATAGGCCAATGCATTTAATATTTGCGAGGTAATCCATGGTCGACTCACATATATAAGAGAATGCATTGGCACTGGGTCTTTAGTTTTGCGCCAGCGCAGCTCCCATCATGAAAGGGTTAACAAAAATTATGTTATTTCACATGAACCCACAGTTACCCACTTCAAAAGCTTTGTGTCCCTTTTATTTTTGACAGGTTTTTCTCATTGGAGACGGCGAGAGCTCTGGAGGGTGTGACTCAGCAGAGACATTCATCTGGCAGCTAGTAAGTGAATTACCAGTAGCAATACATGCAACCAACTCTACATAAACATGTGACGAGTTTTAACCCTTTATGTACTAAATACTCACAAGAATCCTTCTGCATTTGTATTATCTGTCGTCTGCTTATACTTCCTAAACATCCCTCCAAATGAATATTAGACCATTCCAATGAATACTTATATAACTACATTGTAATGGGAGAATCCATTACTATAGAATATAGTATGATATGGTTTGAAAGAGATAATGGAACAGGGGGAAAGATGGTAATTAACCTCTTCGCTGCTAAATGATGTTATGACATCATGTGCTAGGCTGTTGACATTATTGCCATTTTCCAGTGGTATGCTAAAATCCAGTGGAAAATTATAACGGAAATATCGCAAGAACCATAAAATTGACTCAGTTGAAAGGCTATTATCATTCACAATCATAGAACATCATACACTGTTTAATACTTCCGAGATTCAGTTATTCTGTTGCATCAATCCCTGAGTTCCAGTTGTGAATAATGGCCTACTGCTAGAGTGCTGACGTAGGTACTGTGGACCATATAGCACATAACATGCACTTTTACGTCCGTAATAGATACGGACGCCATAGCAGCAAAGAGGTTAAGTAATATGATATGGTATGAAAGAGACATTGGAACACCGTCATCCTGTTAAATGGTTTATTCATTCACAAAACTTTGATAAATACAGGTGATTGTCTGTTGAGACTGAAATAATTTATTAATAACTTCATATCATGTAGGGATGTTTAACCCTTTCGATACTAAATACTCATTGATTAGAAGTTATAGTAATCCCCTAAATAATCGACTCCTTAACCACTCTCACTGAGAGCTTTCCGATGAATGGCAACAAGCCATATTTCCGACTAAATCCTGAAAAATTACCAATAATTCTGCTGTGTTAAAGAGTCAATTATATAGGGCATTACTGTATCCCATAGGAAATGTTCAGATAATAAATTCAACAGATGACCATATGTCCGCTGATTCGGATATTTTCGAATCGGTGTTACTTTGGTGTAGTCTCTTTTTTTGTGTGTCTAAATAACACATGCCAAATGAACTGAACTCACAAAAATTGAAGCACAAGGTTGCCAAGTTAGCCAACGTAGGTAATTAATGGTGATAAACCTTAGAACTATTGGTCTATTACGTTCTTAAATGGACGTAACAAAACACAAGTTCCAACGGATATTAAAGGAGATTAACATTGTTATATAGTATCTAGTGAATTTTGCAGTTTTTTGTCATGAGACACCGAAATACACAATGGAAGACAATGCCAATCACTAACCAATTCGATTCGAGATTCGATTCGATGTCGATATCAGGAAAGAGATTCGATATCGAGATTTGATTCGATGCAAACTCCCAGATTCACAGATCCCTACTTCTACCCTTCTATTCTCTATCCAGTCTGTTGTCTGCTTTTACCTGAGCTTAGCATCCCTAATACATTCAACAAACATCCCAGTCTCTTTAAAAAGCCGACGAAAATTTTACGATATATACGTCTCTGGAAATCTCATTCATAATCAGTTACTGAATTGATGGGATTCCCTCCATTTCAGTGGAGAGTGGCGAAGCACGCGCATGATTTCATTGGTTTATGGCATAACAGATCAATTCACAGATCAGATGTCAATGACTTGTTGACAAGTTTCCCATGCATTGTCAAACTCAACTATTGTTGGAAAACTGAATACAGGCGATATATCAATAACTCATTTTACTCATCGCAATATAGGAGACATCATCTTCGAGTTTTTATCAGTCAACGATATTCTTGACTGATTATTCTTTCGCATTTTGTTGTATTTATAACTATTTCTAAATACTGTGATTCTCACAAACATTTACTATGTCAGGAATGCACTCCATATTTGCAAATGGTTTAGTACGTCATGTTGGGAATGCCGCGTCATTGTTGAAATGAAATATAATGGACACATCTTGAGACGTACATCCATTAGGATTATCGTCGGCTTTTCAAAGAGACTGCAAACATCCCTGTAACAAATGAATTGGAATCAAGTGACCAGTCATAAGAGAGTATATACAGTAATGCCCTAAATAATCAGCTCCTTAACCACAGCAGAATTATGGGTAACTTTTCAGGATTTAGTCGGAAATATGGCTTGTTGCCATTCATCGGAAAGCTCTCACTGAGAGCTTTCCGATGAATGGCATCAAGCCATATTTCTCACTGAGAGCATTCCGATGAATGGCAACAAGCCATATTTCCGACTAAATCCTGAAAAGTTACCCATAATTCTGCTGTGGTTAAGGAGTCAATTATTTAGGGCATTACTGTAGTTATCAAATGATTAAATGGGGACGGTATTGTAAAGACACCTTCTAATATATGCAATGGTTAATATAAAACAAACAAGAGATGGACTGTCGTCCGGTGCATATCCCCTCGTGGCATACTGCCTAGTGTGGGCACATCTATAACTTATGATGGCTATATACTCAGACATATGGAAACAGAAATCAGCATTTTCATATAAACAAAGATGAATAACTATAGAACAAAAAACCAAAACAAACGTTTGAATGTGCCATTAAATGTCCTCATAGTGGTGAACATTCATACAAAATTTCATTGAGATCCGAGCATTACTGTTCAAGTTATGAGCTGAACAGACATCGGATGGACCAAACAGCCAACATTTCCAAATAAACATAGATGAATAACTCTAGAATGGAAAAGCGGAACAGAACAATGGAACCCCCTATTGAATGTCCTCATAGTAGTGAACATCCATACCAAATTCCATTGAGATCCCAGCACAACTGTTGAAGTTACGACATGAACAGACACCAGACGGACCAAAAAGCCAACATTTCCAGATGAACATAGATGAATAACTCTAGAATGGAAAAGCGGAACAAAACGATGGAACCCTCTTTTCAATGTCCTCATAGTAGTGAACATCCATACCAAATCCCATTGAGATCCCAGTACAACTGTTGAAGTTACGACATGAACAGACACCAGATGAACCAAAAAGCCAACATTTCCAGATAAACAAAGATGAATAACTCTAGAATGGAAAATCCGAACAAAACGATGGAACCCTCTATTTAATGTCCTCATAGTTGTGAACATCCACACCAAATTTGGTTGAGATCCCAGCACAACTGTGGAAGTTACGACATGAATGAACAGACATCGGACGGACAGACAGGTGCAAAACAGTATACCCCCCTTTTTTATGTATAATAAATTAATGTGAGGCGAGGATGTATGCTAAATGCACATGCATCTACTAGTGATGCGGACTGGACCGGACCACCCGGGCACTCCGGTCAGGTACCCTTGCATGGACAGGTCCAGTTCACTTACATTTGAATGAATTACCCTTTTAGCAAAGTGTTCATCATATAAAGGGAAAATTATGTTTACTATATCAAAACATTGTTTACAGCATTGCTTGCCACAGTTAACAAGGTGGCACTGAAATAACCCAGTACATACTTCGAATATAAACTTTTAGAGATGATTTACCATTAAATATGCACATTGCTTTTCGAGACAATATTCTGAAGGGGTAAGATTGTTATTTGAAAAGTATACGTTATTCTGTTTCCTGCCTCGATACAAGGTGTCATGTTCCCATCGTGGAATTTATATTCAACCTGTGGCGGCTTGGTTGAATATAATTTCCAGGCCGGGAACATGACACAATGCACCCTGGCAGTAAACAGAATAACGTGTTTGACATATTTCCGACAATGGTGGGTCCATTGACTCATTGGGTCTTGAAATGTTTATCAGACTAATTAACTGTGATATTTTATAGTTGAATCATTACATAAAAAGAAACTAAATTGACAAGAAATAGTCTCAGACTCTTGGTGTTCCATACCGAAGCTGAAGGTAACTTGTTTGGGAAATTTGTTACAATTTGCATTTGGCAAAAAATGATGAGCAATCCCTAAAATGGGCAGTACCTAAAATAGTACAGTAATGCCCTAAATAATCGAATACTTAACCACAGCAGAATTATGGGTAATTTTTCAGGTTTTAGTCGAAAATATGGCTTGTTGCCATTCATTAGAAAGCTCTCAGTGAGAGCTTTCCGATGAATGGTAACAAGCCATATTTCCGAGTTACCCATAATTCTGCTGTGGTTAAGGAGTCGATTACTTAGGGCATTACTGTAGTATTTGACTGCAGTCAATTACCAGGTTATGTTCTCTGAGAATTTTCCGTATATGCGACATAACCACATAATTGACAGATGTGGATCGGGTTACATTTAGCACACATTGTGTAAAAATCTATATCGAGACTGGGCGACAACTCAAGATACCCGCTGAATATAGAATGAAATTAATAATTTTCAGGGATGAGCGTTCTATTTATTGCATGTTTTACTCCAGAGCGATGTCCATTTCCATTGGTACTCACACAAGCCTTGAAATAGTGTGCCTGTCATTTGCAGAATGAGGTCCCCAGAGGGTGAATTTAGTGATGCTACCCCGCATAGCGGGCTAGCATCACCAAATTCACCCTCTGGGGACCTCATTCTGCTTACAACTCAGCAGAATGAGGTTCCCAGAGGGTGAATCTGGTGATGCTAGCCCGCTATGCGGCTAAATTCACCCTCTGGGGACCTCATTCTGCAAATGACAGGCACACTATTTCAAGGCTTGTACTCACACTTGGCATATTGGTAAAGTTCTTATGATTACTTCCGACATTTTATTTTTTATTACTTGGTTGATGGATTTCTCTACCCAAAATAAAGTGGTTTGTCAATAAAAATAAAAAATTTAGTTTTCGATTTTTTTATTTCAGCCAATCAGAATATTAATCCAGACATATAAATCAAGTTAGAAAAAAGTATAAGTTTACTTAAAATATACAACAACACTGATTTAACAGCGAAGCCTCCCAGTGATGTTTACGGAATTGAATATCAACGCCAACATGGAGGACGCTGATATTGGCGATATGGGACCATCTCCTTTTATACTCTACAGAATATATGCAACAAATGAATGAATTTGAGCCATAAATTAGTGCAAAATATACTCGTGTGCTCTGTGAACTATGCAAACAACATGCTAATTTTAATGAAAATGATTTTATGACTGGAGTCATAAAATAATTTTCATTATAATTAACATGTTGTTTGCATCGCATGTAGAGCACATGAGTATATTTTGTCTGTGACTCGTTGTGAATCAAATATATCAAACTCATTTCATAAAATCTTATAGTCAAACATAACTCGTTGGAGATCCTCTATATCTCAACAAGCCTTGAAATAGTGTGTCTGTCATTTGCAGAATGAGGTCCCCAGAGGGTGAATTTAGTGATGCTACCCCGCATAGCGGGCTAGCATCACCAAATTCACCCTCTGGGGACCTCATTCTGCTTAGGCCTTAGCAGAATGAGGTTCCCAGAGGGTGAATTTGGTGATGCTAGCCCGCTATGCAGGGTAGCATCACTAAATTCACCCTCTGGGGACCTCATTCTGCAAATGACAGGCTCACTATTTCAAGGCTTGTATATCTGCTAGTTAAAGGTACTCAACCCGTAAAGAGGGTCCCCATCTCAACAGATTCCAACAACAACAATCCGATCAGAGGGTCCTATATTACTATTTCTTTGGCTTTGGGGGTAAAAAATATTTGATTCGAGTCGAGGAACCCATCAAACAAAGCTCAGAGTTATTAGATATTGATTTTTCAAATTTGTTATGTTCTCGAGATGAGTACTGATAACTGCCGTAATCTGCTCTGGATGTGTACTCCAAATCTATTCAAACAGACAAGGATGAATAACTCTAAAATCAAGTGGTAATTTTAACGCAATTTTGACTGAGTTCTGGGCCAGATAGTATTCCCGATAATGAAAAATAATAGATTTCTAAAATCGATATCTAACAAATCTGAGCTTTGATGGGTGACTTCCTCGACTCGAATCAAATATTTTTGACCCCCGAAGCCATTGAAATAGTAATTGAGAGGAGTTTTATCGGGTTGAGTACCTTTAAATGTTACTTTCTTTGATACATTCTTTATTTGATAGACAATCGCTTCATAAACAACTTTTGTCCTAGAGATTTACATGAAAATCCCCATTTAAAGCTGGTCGAATTAACTCGTTTATGTGGTCACCCAGATAAAAGTGTCTTGGTGTGAGTATAATAACAGTATAATTGTTTCATTTCACAGGAAGGAACATCAAAATTCACAATAGAAGGAACAGACCACTCACTTGGGACGGCCGACTCCCTACTGATTCCATGTAAACAAAGGTAAGAGAGGTATTATATTATTGAACACATCATAAATTGAGACATTTATAAACACATGTTTTCTTAAAGGCCCACTTAATTTTCGAGTCGGCCATTATTTTTTTTATAGTGACTTGATATACTTTAATAACAATCTATGCCATAAAATATGATTAAAATACTATATTTCATCACTATTTGAAACATCTGTGTTTCAGAAGATGCCTGCAGAGAAATAGAAAACTGCTGAAATCATAGAATGACTTCCCCCTTTGGTTCCCAGTATTCAAACATTTTCAATGGAAGGGGAATAACTCTATATTTAATATATAGAGTTATTCCACCTGTGTTGAAAACAATACTGCTTTCTTCTGCAATCTAAGTGACAGAACGCATTTGCATCTCAACAACAAGAGCATCGCTAGGGCGTGGCAAAATATGCCCTTTAGCCATTTCGAATTGTACTATCACAAAATAAGATAATACTTTGAGCCTACATTTAAAGAAAATTTGATATACCCCTAATTTCAATGCCAAAATGTGGTCAAATTCTGGCCATAACTCATGTAAAAATAATTAGAGAGAACCTATATTCAAACTTGGCGTGTAGTTTTAGCTGGGAAATACACATACCAGCTTTGGTTCAGCTCAAATTATAAAAACTGGAGTTATCGGTCGGAAACCAAAATGTAATGAAATTGGTAAAATTCTAAGTCGAAAAAGGGCCGTAACTCATGTAAAAATAATTGGACAGAACCCATATTCGAACTTGACCTGTATCTTTAGCTGGGAAATACACATACCAACTTTGGTTCAGATCAAATAATCCAAACTGGAGTTATCGGTCGGAAACCAAAAAATGTTAACAGACGGTAAAATTCTAAGTTGAAAAAGGGCCGTAACTCATGTAAAAATAATTGGACATAACCCATATTCGAACTTAGCCTGTATCTTTAGCTGGGAAATACACATACCAACTTTGGTGCAGATCAAATAATCCAAACTGGAGTTATCGATCGGAAACCAAAAATGTTAACGGACGGACTGATAACATAATACAACCTTTTTTCAAAAAGGGCGTATAAAAACAACATGTCCACAGTTTATTACACCATATAAGTTGATAATACAATGTTTTGGAGCTTCCTCTTTTAAATGGTATATAATATGGCATATATTTTATATAAAGTAATCTGGGGGTTCGAAAATTAAGTGGGCCTTTAAGTTTTCAATATAACAAAATATATATCTGGAAGAGCCCATTAACAAATTTTAAGAATCACCACTCAGATGGGAAACAAAGCTATTTATTACAGTAATGCCCTAAATAATTGACTTCTTAACCCCAGCAGAATTATGGGTAATTTTTCAGGATTTAGTCGGAAATATGGCTTGTTGCCATTCATCGGAAAGTTTTCACTGAGAGCTTTCCGATGAATGGCAACAAGCCATATCTCTGACTAAATTCTGAAAAATTACCCATAATTCTGCTGTGGTTAAGGAGTCCATTATTTAGGGCATTACCATACTTTCAGGCACATGAATTCACATATAGTCATATATATTTTATTTTGTTGGCTTTGTTATAATAATAATTATTAATGTATTAGTTATACCTAAAAGTGATGTTGTTGTTGTAATTGTGACCTGGAAGAGATACACCATTTTTAAAGTTTGTAGGATTAAAAAATTATGTTTTTTTTACCCCCGAAGGATAAATTTCAGAATATAAATTGCATAATTGAGGTGACTAATGGGTGAACATCACCAACTTCAATTGGGGAACTTTAATCTGATCCTTGGTCTTCCATAGTAGTTGAGACGTAAGCAGGATGAGGTTCCCAGGGGGTGAATCTGGTGATGCTGGACCACTGTGCAGGGTTAACTGGAGGATCCACCCCATTTCGATGAGGGCAAAACAGTATTTGTATACCATAGTATATTAAAATAGTTTAATTGTGCCGAAATCGCTATGTCACCTTGGCACATCAATGAAGTGTTGGAAGTTACAGTAATGCACTAATTAATCGACTTCTTAACTACAGCAGAATTATGGGTAACTTTTCAGGATTTGGTTGGAAATATGGCTTGTTGCCATTCACCGGAAAGCTCTCACCGAGAGTGAGAGCTTTCCGATGAATGGCAACAAGCCATATTTCCAACTAAATCCTGAAAAGTTACCCATAATTCTGCTGTGGTTAAGAAGTCTATTAATTAGGGCATTACTGTATGCAAACATATTTTATGGCTTTAGTGTTTCGGCATTTTATCACTTTATTTTTACACTGGACATTGTCATCTTTGGGCCATAATGCCCCGACCAGAATTGTGTGTCCTGTCCTCCGTGGTCATACTCTACATACCTCACACCTTTCTTATAGTCAACAAATTCATGATGAATCTGAAATAGATATAAGCTTGGAATAATACAATAGGCAGGACTAATTTAATAACTTGATATGTGAACACGCCAACAACAATTTCTGATCAAATAAAAAAACAAAACTTGCTTCTCTGTGTTGTAGATCGATAGCATTACATAATAGAGATTATCAATATGATGAGTAACAAGAAAGTATATACATGTATATGGTGATTTTATATCTAAACAGTACCAGTCATCATATGATCACAGATAATTTTGGAGGAAGTGCATTGTGCTGTTCAATTATAACAGTAGTTCCGTTCTGTATCAACCTTCGAACCGATGTTCAGACTGATATGCAACTCAACTCTCCGTGAACTCGCTTCCCTTTTTTTGTCCGTAGCCGAGGTGGTTACGTTGTTGAAACCATCATTGCTATCTTTTTCCGATGTCTGTTCAGGTCATAACTTAAACAGTAGTAGTAATCGGATCTCAATGAAATTTGGTATGGATGTTAACTGCTATTGGGACATTCAGTGGAGTGTTCAATGGTTTTGTTCAGGTTTTTCGTTCTAGAGTTATTCATCTTTGTTTATCTGAAAATGCTGATTTTTGTTTTTTGGTATTGATTAATATAATGTCAGTGTGAAATCCTGATATGCACACAATTTTGTTGCAGCACGGGGTTGCTTCCTCATTGTGGGATGTGAATGGTAACAGTGTCACACCCATGGCCGGGGTAATGAGCAGTGTCAAGAGCATTTAAATAAATTAATCATGGAATGCATTAAATAAAATTATATATATTATAAATGGATAGATTTTTATTAGCATTAAAGGCCCACTTAATTTCGAACCCCCAGATCACATTATATAAAATATATGCCATATTATATACCATTTGAAAGAGGAAGCTCCAAAACATTGTATTTTAAACTTATTTGATGTAATATATTGTGAACATGTTCTTTTTGTTGACACATCAACGTCTGTTATGTGCTAAAGTTTCTGCACAAAGTTCATTATTTTAAATGGAAGAGAATAACTCTATATATCCAGATATAGAGTTATTCCCCTTCTATTGAAAATAAACTAGTTTGAATTCTGTTGCAAAAAAAAAAATAATCGGTGACTCGAAAATTAAATGGGCCAGCAACTTGCCGATTCTTACCTTTTTCCACTCTCTTCCAGTCCATTGTTCAATAATCTCATTAAATGAGAAACTGTCTATTTTTTCTTTCTTACGGTTGAGTAGTGAAACTGTTAAATAGTATTTGCAACCACAGTCAAACCTACCAGCATACCTGTGGACACATGAAACCTGAGAGTGAGTTATCAAGTATAGATAAATATATAGAGGATCTCCCACCAAGTTATGTTGGGATATAAGATTTTATGAAACGAATTTGATCAATTTTATTCACAACGAATTGTAGACGAGTTGTGAATCAAATTTATCAAACGAGTTTCATAAAATCTTATATCCCAACATAACAAGTTGAAGATCTTGTATATCACATGAAAAAACTAGAGCTTTATGCCTTTAAATATCAACAAATTAAACTCTTTAACAGAAGCTGAAAAATGCATGCAAAATGCATACATGCCCAGCATTGGCTGAGACGCTTCACAACCATATATGACAGTATTGTGCGCTCTTGTTGGCGACGAATATTTAAGACCCCCCAATTTGCCTCTGTTTTTGTGATTATTTTCATTAGCGCAATAAAGTTAGACAAGAATTTAACTTTAATGAACAAAGCACTCATTTGTGTCTGGTGTTGGTGTCAAGCACGGCTTTTCAAAATAGTATTAATCGGCACATTAATTTTGTTGATGCAATGCCAAGTATCCTGGGAAGCATGTGCCTATTCGTCACTAGTGAGATATAAGGAAATACAATGTATGCTTTTTATACGCCCTTTTTGAAAAAAGGTCGTATTATGTTATCAGTCTGTCCGTCCGTCTGTCTGTCCGTCTGTCTGTCTATCCGTCTGTCCGTCTGTCTGTCCGTCCGTCCGTTAACATTTTTGGTTTCCGATCGATAACTCCAGTTTGGATTATTTGATCTGAACCAAAGTTGGTATGTGTATTTCCCAGCTAAAGATACAGGCCAAGTTCGAATATAGGTTCCGTCCAAATATTTTTACATGAGTTACGTTTTTTTTTCAACTTAGAATTTGACCAATTTCATAACATTTTGGTTTCCGACCGATAACTCCAGTTTTGATTATTTGAGCTGAACCAAAGCTGGTATGTGTATTTCCCAGCTAAAACTACAGACCAAGTTTGAATATAGGTTCTGTCTAATTATTTTTACATGAGTTACGGCCCTTTTTCGACTTATAATTTGACCGTCATTTAACATTTTTGGTTTCCGACCGATAACTCCAGTTTGGATTATTTGATCTGAACCAAAGTTGGTATGTGTATTTCCCAGCTAAAGATACAGGCCAAGTTCGAATATGGGTTCCGTCCAATTATTTTTACATGAGTTACGGCCCTTTTTCGACTTAGAATTTGACCGTCTGTTAACATTTTTGGTTTCCGACCGATAACTCCAGTTTGGATTATTTGATCTGAACCAAAGTTGGTATGTGTATTTCCCAGCTAAAGATACAGGCCAAGTTCGAATATGGGTTCCGTCCAGTTATTTTTACATGAGTTACGTTTTTTTTTCAACTTAGAATTTGACCAATTTCATAACATTTTGGTTTCCGACCGATAACTCCAGTTTTGATTATTTGAGCTGAACCAAAGCTGGTATGTGTATTTCCCAGCTAAAACTACAGACCAAGTTTGAATATAGGTTCTGTCTAATTATTTTTACATGAGTTATGGCCATTTTTTCGACTTAGAATTTGACCACATTTTGGCATTGAAATTAGGGGTATATATTATCAGATTTTCTTCAAATGTAAGCTCAAAGTATTATCTTATTTTATGATAGTACAATTCGAAATGGTTAAAGGGCGTATTTTGCCACGCCCTAGCGATGCTCTTGTTAAATTATATAATAGGGGTTTCATGTGATATATCAATATATCACAGTGGCTGGTAACATGCACCGATTTGCAGAATGAGGTCCCCAGAGGGTGAATTTAGTGACACTACCACGCATATTAGGCTAGCATCACTAAATTCACCCTTTGTGGCCTCATTCTGCTTAGCCTCATCTTCTCTGGAAAGTTTCTTTATTATCAGATTTCTATAGAAACTTCTTCACATAGATTCAATTTCTTTTTCAGTTCAGTTTCTCTATATCCCCAAATTGGCAGATGACATATGTTAATATGTCAAGCCAGCAACATATATCAACATGAATGGTAATATGTCTAGCCAGCAACATATATCAACATGAATGTTAATATGTCTAGCCGGCAACATATATCAACATGAATGGTAATATGTCTAGCCGGCAACATATATCAACATGAATGTTAATATGTCTAGCCGGCAACATATATCAACATGAATGTTAATATGTCTAGCCAGCAACATATATCAACATGAATGTTAATATGTCTAGCCAGCAACATATATCAACATGAATGTTAATATGTCTAGCCAGCAACATATATCAACATGAATGAACAATGATTCACCTACATTGTCTTATTGTGAATCCAGAAGCTGTATAGTATTGTCACGTGATTAAGAATGTACTCCAATGTACATGTGGCAGCTAGTCATCATTGATTTGATGAATAAGCAGTTCATGAATTAAAAGTTCATGAAGATCTATGATAATTTGAGGTGATTGTTGACTAAAGCGCTGAAACTTTTTGGCCAATTGGGAGCAATTATGTTACAGCATTATGTTATACCTCTGAGCTGGAATGTGTGTGTAGATTTTCTTACCAGTCTTCCACCTCGATAGGAGGTACAATCTCATCCAAGATTTGCTCACAGATTCCTTCTGCCACCAAATCTATTGTCTGTTTCTTTGCACAGAGTCCGTAGGACGTCGCCCAGCAATGAACACGCTCTGGAAAAATAAAACTTAATTCCTTCAGGTTCTATTGTCTAATTATACTCCCAATTCCCCTCTTAGAACCACTTAGCACGATGGGCTAGCATCACCAACTTCACCCTCTGGGGGGTGTCAGACCGATTTTCCGAAGACCTATTACTACGAAGGCCCACAACTCCGAAGACCCGATTCTCCGACGGCCCATAAATCCGAAGATCCGATTCTCCGACGGCCCATAACTCCGAAGATCCGATTCTCCGACGGCCCATAACTCCGAAGATCCGATTCTCCGAAAGCCCATAACTCCGAAGGGCCGATTTTCCGAAGACCTATAACTCCGAAGACCTATAACTCCGAAGGGCCGATTCTCCGAAGATCTATAACTCCGAAGGCCCGATTCTCCGACGGCCCATAACTCCGAAGGTCCGATTCTCCGAAGATTTTGTTTTATCGGGGTATTATCGTTTACTAAATAGTGTACAGTCCAGTGGCGAAGCCAAGGGGTCCCAAAATTCCTACTGCGCCCATTAAACCTCTACTTGCTATTTCAGACAATATGGGCCTCTACTAAAACATGTCCAATGTCACGTAAACGCCCGGAAATATTCAAACTTTTCCTACTGCCCCCACCTAAATGGGAATCCTGGCCCGCCCCTGACTATACACCAGATACTATAACGTTACGTTGGCCCATGAGATGCCAGAGTAAAATGTACAGGGGTGAACGGGGAAGAACTTGTCCTTTTTCATATATAAAATGAACTTGATTGTATTTTCAGTCGTCAGAAAAAAGGGCGAGTTCTTCCCCTTTGGCCCCCGTTCGCCCCTGTGCATGTTAGGCTACTCTGACATTCTTGCAGCGTTTCGTTATAATATACCCGGTGCACACCAGTGGCGGAGCCAGGGTTCCCATTTAGGGGTGCACATTAATTAGCATATGTGGGGGATATGTGGTGGATTATATCATGCATATGATATGCCGAAAGCATATCACGAAGGCCTGATTTGGGGAGCGCATGCATGGGAGGGGTCGCCCCCAATCGTTGGTCCGGGGGCTCCCCTGGGCAGGAACACTGTGAATATTTGAATGCCTAGGAGGGATTTCCGGACGTTTACATGACATTTGACATGTTTGTTGGGGGCGGTCTTCCCTAGGGCCCCATTGACTCCGCCACTGGACTGTACACTATTTAATAAGCGATAAAACATGATCTTCGGAGAATCGGACCTTCGGAGAATCGGACCTTCGGAGTTATAGACCTTCAGAGTTATGGGCGTTCGGAGTTATAGGCCTTCGGAGTTATGGGCGTTCGGAGTTATAGGCCTTCGGAGTTATGGGCGTTCGGAGTTATAGGCCTTCAGAGTTATGGGCTTTCGGAGTTATGGGTCTTCGGAGTTATGGGATTTCGGAGAATCGGGACTTCGGAAGTTATGGGCTTTCGGAGAATCGGGGCGTCGGAGAATCTGACCTTCGGAGAATCGGACCTTCGGCGTTATGGGTCTTCGGAAAAACGCTACGTAACCCTCTGGGGACAGGGGACCTCATTCTACTTAGGCATCATCCTCCGGGAAGTATCTTTAGTCTCAAATTAACATTGTTTTTAGTTTCTTTTTCCCATCTGTTCAGTTTCTATATTTGCAGAAGATAAATTGCATAATTGAAGTTACTAATGTGTGAACATCACCAACTTCAACTGGGGAACATCAATCTGATCCTAGGTCCCCCATAGCAGTTGAGGCCTAAGCAGAATGAGGTCCCTAGAGGGTGAATTTGGTGATGCTAACCCGCTATGCGAATGCAAATGTCAGACAAACTAAATTCAGGCTTGTTGATCAACCCAAGGGAGTTTCTACATGACTTTAAATTTAACTAAGCAGAATGAGATCCACAGAGGTTGAATTTGGTGATGCTAGCCCGCTATGCGACATAGCGTCATTAAATTCACCCTTTGGGGACCTCATTCTGCAAATGTCAGACATAATCAATTCAGGCTCGTTGATCACCCCAAGGGAGTTTCTAACTTTCTATGTGACTTTAAATTTAACTCACCATTATTCTGAGAGAGAAAATCAACTGGATCAGCTCCGCCAGGAACTTCTTCTACCTTGAATCTGTCTCCTGTATTCGATGTTATTTTCCAGTGATTGTACTTTTCTGTGAATTTCAAGCAAAAACAATTACAATAATGCTCTAAATAATCGACTCCTTAACCACAGCAGAATTATTGGTAGTGAGAACTTTCCGATGAATGGCAACAAGCCATATTTCCCACTAAATCCTGAAAAATTACCCATAATTCTGCTGTGGTTAACGTGTCGATTATTTAGAGCATTACAGTACATGTCAACAGAGGTTCCTATTATAGTACTACCGGTACCGGTATACTATGAATATTAAAGACGCACTTAATTTTTCGAGTCGCCGATTATTTTTTTATAGTGGCTTAAAATACGGTTTTATTAAACAATCTATGCATAAAATATTATTAAAATACTATAAATCATCACTATTTGAAACATCTATGTCTCAGAAGATGCCCACAGAGAAATAGAAAACTGCTGAAATCATAGAATGACTTCCCCCCCTTTGGCACCCAGAATGCAACAGAATTCAAACTTTTTCAATGGAAGGGGAAGAACTCTATCTTCAATATATAGAGTTATTCCCCCTACATTGAAAATAATACTGATTTTTACTTCAATCTTGATGATAAAATGCATTGGCAACTGAACATAAATAACATGTTCATAGTTTATTACACCGGATAAGTTGATAATACAATGTTTTGGAGCTTCCTCTTTCAAATGGTATGTAATATGGCATATATTTTATACAATGTAATCTGGGGGTTCGAAAATTAAGTGGGCCTTTAAAGGCTAACTTAATAATCGAACACACAGATCACATTGTATAAAATATATGCCATATTACATACCATTTGAAAGAGGAAGCTCCAAAACATTGTGTATCAACTTATCCGGTGTACTAAACTATGAACATGTTATTTTTGTTGACGTACCGATGTGTTTTCTCTGCTTAAGTTTCATCTGAACTGTACTGCAAAGTTTATTGTTTTAAATGGAACGGGAATAACTCAATATCTTAGTTTGAAATATGTTGCATTCTGGAGGGGAAATGTTTCTAAGATTTCAGACATTTTTATTACTCTATGAGCATCTTCTGAGACACAGACATTCCAAATAGTGATGAATTATAGTATTCTATAATCATATTTTATATCATATCAATTGGGTATTTCAGCAACATGCTCAGCAGATTAATGGGCATCAGTAATGACTTAGAAAAGCTGAACCGATGATATCCTATAAATCAATTTTGACTTTCCTCTCTAACATAAGTGAGTCATGTGCCACTGCCAGGAAGATCGATCAGTCTCTTTTTGATTGCGCTTGACTTGTCATGTTACTTATTATTATATCATATTACAGATGTTAAAATCTCAAGTAATAAGTTTTTTTGGACTTTATAATGCTCTTAAAAACCCGTAGCTCATCCAAGTCCCTAGTCGACCGAAGTACATGTAGACTAATCGGGTAAGAGGTATTTTATTATTTGGACATTTACGAAATTACGAGTCCTCTTACCTGTATGGACGTACAACATTTAGCTGTAGTATTGATTTGATCATGACATAATCTACTCTAACTTTGAGGGCAAGAACATCAGTTGTAAATGTCCAAATATAAAATAAGTTCTTTCCCGATAAGTCTACTTTGGCTACCAAGTCACAGCACAACTATGCTATTCAATACTAGATCATGCCATGAATCTCTACTATGGCTAAAGCTCGTAGAAATCATATTCCACCAGTACAAAACCTGGGGAACATTTTGAAGATTTGACAGGGAACCTTATGAAGTCGAAAAAATAACATGGGGAATATAATTCTTAGTTATTAACTGTACCTTAATAATGTATACTTCATTGTAGGTGAAGGTCAAACTCCATATTGCATGCTTTTCTGTGACTTTTATGAGCGGATATCGCAATAAACATTGATTGGGACCTTGGACAATTGGGACCTTGGACGATTGGGACCTTGGACGATTGGGACCTCGGGACGATTGGGACCTTGGACGTTTGGGACCTTGGACGATTGGTAAATTTGGGACCTTATTTAAGTTATTATACAAATGTATTTATTTTGTATATACTTTATATTCACAATGCAGACCATTTCCTATTAAATAATTATTACATTGGGTTAGTGTAAGTATTGAACAGACTCACAGTGAGTACAGTTTATCAATATTTACTAAATGGCAGCCTACTTAAATGTAGGTATACCGACTGTGTTGTTATTGTCAAATGGGTTCACCGCTGATTAATCGTCACCTACATGTATTTACTGTAACAGTGATCAATGAGTTGGAATGAGGATCGAGGTATGTGTTTGTGTTACCGAAGCTCTGCAAAAACAAGAACAGCTATATAAGTTTTCCAGATCTGAAATGATGGCATATCCAACATGTCTTCCGAAAACATTGAGTGCATTTTCTGTGGTGTCGAAGTTCGATCTCGACAGGAAGGGTTGAACTGCAGTGGCTGTTCTTGTTGGCAGCATCGTCAGTGTCAGACTTGTGTCAGCAGAGAAGTTTACAGACGAGCAGTGAAAGAGTGTTCAGATATCGACTGGTCATGCTCATCTTGTAAAACCAAACAGCTACGACTTAAAAGAAATATCGTCGTCATCACTATACTCAAAGAAATTTCCAAACTCTAGTTCGACATAAGAGAAAGTCAACGATCAATAAGATGTTACAGTTAAATGCATTCTCGTTAATCAAATATCATCGTTATTATTGTTTTTCATTATATAATTATTATATTTGTTAATTCCATTAATACACAAATAAAATTTGATTTTAAACTAATATACTGATATGTATATAAATATACTTATATATATATAACTAATATGAAAAAGCAATTACGCAAGGTCCCAATCGTCCTGACTCAAGGTCCCAATTGTCCTGACTCAAGGTCCCAATCATAATCCTGACTCAAGGTCCCAATCGTCAAAGGTCCCAATCGTCCAAAGTCCCAATCGTCCGACAATCGATTTAATTACCCCGGGGAATTTCCATAATTGTAAGCGTCGCATAACAAAATCGCTCACAGTCACTTAAATCATAAACTTTTGAGTTGGGACCTTCACCTACAGCGAAGTACATTATTAAAGAACAGATAAGCATATATTACCCCGCTTGATTTTTTTGACTTTATAAGTTTCCCTGTCAAAACTTCAAAAGGTTCCAATGTTTTGTTCTTATGGAATATGATCTGTACGCGCAGGAGTTAGCCACAGTAGAGATTCATGGCATGATCTAATTCAATACCTGTTGCCTTGTGATTCTTTATTAGGTTCCGTCCAAATGGGCGCTTCATAAAAATCAAGTCATAGCGACTTGTTCTCGATTGTAAATAGTCTGGCACTGTGACTTTGTGGTATAAACAGTTTTGTTTCCAGAACAAGTTGTCTGAAATGACCTCTTTCCATTTCTTACACACACTTGAACACTTCTTCAACTGCTTTGCCGGAACATTGAAAAATATTCGACACAATATTTCATTTGGTAAAATTGTGTTAATATCATCTTCTGACGATGTAATATCTGTTATATTTTTTGCTTGATTATTTCGACGAAAAAGGAACATTTCACTTTTCAGAATCGTGTTTGTTTATTGACAATCTTAAATTATCGATTCAATGTTTTTATGTTAACATTCAGCGTTCTTTAATATACTAGTATTAAATCAGATGTGATGTTGGTTAATCCGATGTTTGTCACAGAATGTTGCAAAAACAGCGATATTATCTATTCTTGTCGATGCATAATCCGGATCAAGTTCACGTTAATGAAATACAGGAAGTAAACAACACCTCGAAACAGTGCGCGGATTATATGGATTTTCCCAATCTATAAATAAATACTGGTCTATCACAACGGGGAACTTTACAAGGCGTTGTTGTCCTTTATTATCCGACACTCTAAAATGTGTGTGACAAATAATGAGACCGAATAAAAGACGTGACGCGAGGGGGGGGGGTCGTTTGAGCTATTGCAATGGGTTGGTCGTTTATACGTGTGTGCGTATGTCAACAATTTCCTTTGACATACTATACATATCACACTCTTCGTAACCATTCAATGTACTACATATGTTTTCGTTATTTATACTGTGCAATGCTTTGTTACACAGTTGGAGACAGGCTCAACAAAGAGTTTTTTAAATATATTTTTTAAATGTATGTTTTTTTTTGTTTTTTTTCATTAATAGCTGAACTTGACTTGTAAAGTCTGTGTCCGTCAACAATTTCCTTTGGCACACCCTACAGGCCACATCCCTCATACGAACGTCACCAAACTTTATAGAGATCTTCGGGGTGATCTCTAGATGAGAGCTTACCATTTTCCCCGAATTTCGTTGAAAAACATGGCCGCCAGTTTTGAATCCATTAGCACACCTTACAGGCCACATTCCTCATCCGTTCTTCACCAAACTTCATATCGATAATCGTGGTGAACTCTAGATGGGAGCTTACCATTTTTTTCTTCGAATATTGTTGAAAAACATAGCCGCCAGCGGCCATCTAGGATTTTACTCTTTGCATTACTTAATCCTTTGCCACACTCTACAGGCCACATCCCTCATCCGACCGTCAGCAAACTTCAGATGGATCCTCGGGTTACATCTAGATGGGAGCTTACCATTTTGTCCGAATTCTGTTAAAACACATGGCTGCCAGCGGCCATCTTGGAATTTACTCTTTGTATGACTTATAACTTTAGCACACCTGCAGGTCACATCTCTCATTCGATCGTTGTAAAACTTCATATGAATCTCCGGGTGACCTATAGATGGGAGCTTACAATATTTTCCGAATTCTGTTGAAAAATATGGCCACCAACGGCCATCTTGGATTTCAGGTTTAAATCCATTAGCACACCCTATGTAAAGGTCACATCCCCCACCCGATTGTCACCAAACTTCACCCGGGTGACCTCTAGGAGGTAGCTTACCGTTTTCCCCCGATTTTCTATGAAAAACATGGCCGCCGGTAGCCATCTTCGATTTTACTCTTTGCATCACTAAATCATTTGGCACACCCCACAGCCCACATCCTTCAGCCCACATCCCTCAATCGATCGTCACCAAATGAATATGAATCATTCGGGTGGCCTCTATATGGGAGCTTACCGTTTTTTCCGAATTCTGTTAAAAACAATGCTTCCAGTGGCAATCTTGGATTTTACTCTTTGTGTGACTAAATCCTTTGGCATACCAAACAGGTCACATCGCTCACCCGATCGTCACTAAACTTCATACGGATCATCAGGGCTTACTAATTTTTCTGATTTTCAATGAAAAACATGGATGCCGACAGCCATCTTGGATTTTACTCTTTGCATCGATCACTAAATCATTTGGCACACCCTACAGGCCACATCACTCATCTAATCATCACCAAACTTCATATGGGAGCGGCCATATTGGAGTTCAAATTTGGATCTATTGGCATACATTGCAGCCCACAATTATTGGCGAAATGTTTTGAAAATGTGCAGCCATGTTTGGGATCACCTCTAAATGGGAGATGTTGAATTTTTCCGATGAAATATATGGCCGCCGACAGCCATAGCTTGTATTTTACTCTTTGCATCAATAAATCCGTTGGCACACCGGACACATCCCTTATCCGATCGTTGCCAAATTTGATATGGATTATCGAGGTGACCTCTCGATGGGAGCTCACCGTTTTTTCCAAATTCTGTTAAAACACATGGCTGTCAGCAGCCATCTTTGATTTTACTCATTGTATGACTAAAATCCGATCGTCAACAAACTTGATATGGATCTTCGGAGTGAACACTAGATGGGAGCTTATTTTTTCCGAATTCTATTAAAAGTAAAAGCATGGCTGCCAGCTGCCATCTTGGATTTTACTCTTTGTATGACCAATTCACGTATATTATATTAAATATAGATTGATGATATGACTAAATCTTTTAGCACACACTACAGGTACGTAACATCTCTCATTCGATCGTCAACAAACTTCATATGGATCTTCGGAGTGTCCTCCAGATGGGAGCTTACCATGTTTTCTGAATTCAGTTAAAACATTGTTGCAAGTGACCATCTTGTATTTTACTCTTTGTATGACTAAATCCGTTTGGTGTTTAGTATTACATGGCTAGATATACCAACTTTCTGCATTCCCTATCGCTCCATTAACTGTAACATTAAAGACAATAGCCCCCAATCCAAGTAAACCTTCATTGAAACTGTCATTCTTCCTGCCAGTGAGGCCTGTAATGTCTATCGTTTAACAAGTGTTATACCAGACATAGATGGGCTGTATAAAATTAAGTTTATATAATCTGCATACTTATCGACTTATTCCATCAAATTCCATGTGGGGGGAAACAAGCAACCAATATATACTACCGGCAGTTATAGTTTTGAGATTTAAGATTTTGATTACTCATAGGCTACATAGATGATATTCCACATCCACACAGTGCAGGATCACTGTATTTTTTTCTATACAACTAAAGGTGCAGGCCCCGTATGCATAAAGTTGCCATATAAAATATGTGTGCATTCATGTTCCCTGGCACACAGTTTTGTATTTGACCGTCTATAATTAGGCATACATCGCATATATTTGTTAGCTTGATTTAAAGGCCCACTTAATTTTCGAACCGCCAGATCATATTATATATACTATTTGAAAGAGGAAGCTCCAAAACATTGCATATTCGATGAATAAACTGTGAACATGTTGTTTTTGTAGAGAAACTGGAGTGTGTTTTGTGCTCAAGTTTCTACACAAAGTATATTGTTTCCAATGGAAGGGGAATAACACTATATATTTATATAGAGTTATTCCATTTCCATTGAAAATAAATTATAGAATTATGGGAGGCATAACAGGGGATTTGAATTGGTGAGTCGAGAATTAAATGGGCCTTCAAATATTTGTTTTTTCTCTCACTATTTTGTAGATACACAGTGACGGGTGGAGAGAACTCGGTGGCGCTTCTGTGTTTCCAGGATCCGACGAGGAAATAACTCACAAACATCGTTCGATATCTGAACAACGACGTTCCATGCAGGCACAGTGGATGCTGATCAGGAGACAATTTCAAAGAGACATTTATAATGTTCACTCCTGAAACTAAATTTATTAATTGTATAATTATGCTTTCGCCATGTGGATCAAAATAGATCAATCATATCACCCTGCATGTCCGAAAGACACCCATAAACAAGACAGTCATTGACTGTGAAATCACTGCACTGATAATTTATCAAAAATATGATCACATGAATCCATAGTAACCAACTTGAATTCAAAAGATCCAATAATTTGTCTTAAGAAGGGGTTAAAGTATTTGGGGTAGGTGGGGTAGTTTTAAATATCATAGCTCTACTCCTATTCACATCATACACATGCCTCTCGCTGTCATATACACTGGTTTAGTGATTTCAGAGGATATGTTTAGGAGTTAAGTAAACTCCTTGGAAGCAAAAGTGTTAAATCCTTATATGAGATGAATCCACATACCACACTTGTATTTAAATTCGCGCAGTACTATTTTGCACTCAGTTTTGAATTTGCGCACTTCGAATTCGCGCACCTGGCTGTGCGAATACAAAACTGAATAATTTTTTTCTTTCGTAAAAGTCTTGTCTCAGATCTTAATTAACCATGAAAATACATATGTATATCAAAGTTCTTTCGTACACATTCAGTCTGGAATATGTGCATTTCTTAGAAGCATTTCAACATCAAAGATCTAATCATGATTTATTGCTTTACATGTACATGTGATTGATGGCGTTGAGATTGATTGGTTTGAGATTGATTGGTTGCCCGTACGTAAATATAAGGGTGTATTATAACTATCTAAAATACTCCTCTTTATGTTCCCTATTGTTTGATATAAACTTACGAGTCGTATACTATTTTTGGCTATTTTAAATTCATTGGTGCGCGAAAAATAGTATTGCGTGAATTTAGATATGAGTAAGGTAATCTATCTATCTACTATATATTTTGAGAACTACGTATATATATATGTGTGTGTATCTATATGTATGTGGGTACGTCATAGAATCGAAAACGCCTGGACGGATTGAGCTCAAAACGCCGCCCACGTCGCATTTTGGACAAGCTCTGAGCACCGATTCTCCACTCCCAATAATCAAAATCACCGCAAACGCCACTTCGGGGGTTAAGGCATCAACGATCTTTATATTGACCATATACGGAGTTGTTAACGACGAACGCTCTTTATTGCAATCGACGTGGCTAAACGACTAGCCCCATGCGTCCGAAATACGGATGCGGGACGAAATGCAATTATCTCGATTAAAAAGGCAGAATTGATCTAAGAAGCGTTTGTTTACAATTCAACGCAACCTTATCGCTCGAAATATTATGCAGAGAGATTTCACGACGGGATTAATTGACTGTCCGCTCTTTTCGGCGACTACGGGGAAGTTTAGGACGGGTACCATGAATTAACTCATTGAAAAACAAAGAATGCGTTGTCTGTCGTTCCTAGGAAGGGGGGATTTCATCGGGTCAATTAGAATAAAAATTAAATAAATAGGTCAATTAGAATAACAATTAAATAAATATTAAAAAATTCAAAAAAACATAAATTAAATTTTAAAAACATTAAATTAATATTAAAAACAAATAAAAATAAAAAATATATATATATATAAATAAAAAAAAAATAATTAAAAAAAATGTCATGTTTCTGACCAACCACGCCAGTGGCGGGCTAACCTGCTAGTACTATATATTTTGAGACTTCCGTATATATGTATGTGTGTACTTTATAGAATCGAAAACGACTGCACACATCGAGCTCAAATTTCGTATATAAGTGTAAAAATCCACGGGAACGGGGGAAATTTTCAATCATACCTCTTTTAGGGGCGGGTACCGCGTGTTGTGTGAACAAAAAAAATGCGTGTTGTGTGATTCTTATGTCTGTCGTTCCTAGGAACGGGGGAAATTTTCATTCATACCTCTTTTAGGGGGCGGGTACTGCGTGTTGTGTGAAAAAAAAATGCGTGTTGTGTGATTCTTATGTCTGTCGTTCCTAGGCACGGGGGGGGGGGGGGGGGGGGGAGGGAATTTTCATCGGGTCAGTTTTTCCGCCCGATGTACCTTAAATCATACCTCTTTTAGAGACGGGTACTGCGTGTTTAGTGATTCTTATGTCTTCTTCACCTTAATCGGGTAAAATAAGGTCTAATCGGTTAAAATATTGAAGAACCAAAAATTAAATTAAAAAAATTTAAAAATCCAGTAAATTAAAAATGCACGGGTAAAATATTGAAAAACCAAAATCCGGTAAATTAAAAATGCACAATTAACTCATGTTATAAACAAAAAATTTATATTAACTCATTGGAAAAAAAAATTAAATTAAAAAATTAAATAAAAAATTAATTAAAAACATTAAAAATTGTCATGTTTCTGACGAACGCCAGTGGCGGGCTAAATTAAAAAATTCATCAAAAAAAATTAATTAAAAAATCCGGTAAATTAAAAATGCACAATTAACTCATGTTATAAACAAAAAATTTATATTAACTCATTGAAAAAAAAAATTAATTAAAAAATTAATTAAAAACATTAAAAATTGTCATGTTTCTGACGAACGCCGCCAGTGGCGGGCTAACCTGCTAGTCTTCTTCTATCTCCTATATATTTTGTCTGTCTGTCATTAATACAAATCTACGATTCTCGACCGATCGGGACGAAACGTGTGTGTAGTTTGACCAGGCGGTGGACCTTGTATTGGCGAGCCCGTGCGGCGCCCGCTTCGCGCATGCGCAGACGAGATCTCGGAAATGGGTGGAGCTATCGACTTGAAATTTGCTATGTGAATGTATCTTACCCCGGGTACGAATTTTATCGGGTCGCCGAGCCCGTGCGACGCCAGCTTCGCGCATGCGCAGACCAGATCTCGGAAACGGGTGGAGCTATCGACTTGAAATTTGGTATGTGAATGTATCTTGCCCCGGATACGAATTTTATCGGGTCGCCGAGCCCGTGCGACGCCAGCTTCGCGCATGCGCAGACCAGATCTCGGAAACGGGTGGAGCTATCGACTTGAAATTTGTTGTTTTTTAATAGCCCGGACAACGTCGGGCTCATCGGGTGGCCGAGTCCGGCGACGCCAGCTTCGCGCATGCGCAGACGAGATCTCGGAAACGGGTGGAGCTATCGACTTGAAATTAGATCTCGGAAACGGGTGGAGCTATCGACTTGAAATTTGCTATGTGAATGTATCTTGCCCCGGATACGAAATCTATCGGGTCGCCGAGCCCGTGCGACGCCAGCTTCGCGCATGCGCAGACGAGATCTCGGAAACGGGTGGAGCTATCGACTTGAAATTTGCTATGTGAATGTATCTTGCCCCGGATACGAATTTTATCGGGTCGCCGAGCCCGTGCGACGCCAGCTTCGCGCATGCGCAGACGAGATCTCGGAAACGGGTGGAGCTATTGACTTGAAATTTGGTATGTGAATGTATCTTTCCCCGGATACGAATTTTATCGGGTCGCCGAGCCCGTGCGACGCCAGCTTCGCGCATGCGCAGACCAGATCTCGGAAACGGGTAGAGCTATCGACTTGAAATTTGGTTTTTGAATAGCCCGGACAACGTCGGGCTGGGTAGAGCTATCGACTTGAAATTTGGTTTTTAAATAGCCCGGACAACGTCGGGCTCATCGGCTAGTCTCCTATATATTTTGCGAACTACGTATATATATAAATATATGTGTCCCCTATAGACTCTAAAACGGCTGGCTCGATTGAGATCAAACTTCCCATCTAAGGGTAAAAACCCACGGGAATCGTCGTCGCGGCGTTTTGGAGAAGCTCTGACCACTCATTATCCACTCCCAATCATCAAAATCACCGCAATCGGCACTTCGGGGGTTAAGGCATTAACGATCTTTATATTGACCATATTTGGAGTAGTTAACCGACTAACGCTCTTTATTGCCATCGCCGTTGCTAAACGGTTAACCATGCGTACGAAATTACGGACGCGAAACCCGAAATGCATTTATCTCGATTAAAAAGGCAGAATTAACGTGTTGTGTGATTCTTATGTCGGTCGTTCCTAGGAACGGGGGAAATATTCAATAACTTTTAGGGACGGGTACTGCGTGTTGTGTGATTCTTATGTCTTCTTCACCTTAATCGGGTAAAATAAGGTCTAATCTGGTAAAATATTGAAAAACCAAAAATAAAATTAACAAATTAATCCAAAAAAAATATTCAAAAATCCAGTAAATTAAAAATGCACAATTAACAAAATTTTCATGTTTCTGGTGCCGGTCCCATTTTAGTGTCATTGACCTTGAAGATCGTGAAACAAACTGACGCCAAAGAATTCAAAATTTCATAATATCGCGAACTAAAATTTCGTATATAAGTGTAAAAACCCACGGGGATCGTCGACGTCGCGTTTTGGACAAGCTCTGAGCACTCATTCTCCACTCCCAATAATCAAAATCACCGCAAACGACACTTCGGGGGTTAAGGCATCAACGATCTTTATATTGACCGTATTTGAATGCATTTATATCGATTAAAAAGGAAGAATTAACGTGCTGTGTGATTCTTATGTCTGTCGTTCGTAGGAACGGGGGAAATTTTCAATCATACCTCTTTTAGGGACGGGTACTGCGTGTTGTGTGAAAACAAAAAATGCGTGTTGTGTGATTCTTATGTCTGTCGTTCCTAGGCACGGGGGAATTTTTCATCGGGTCAGTTTTTCCGCCCGATGTACCTTAAATCATACCTCTTTTAGGGATGGGTACTGCGTGTTTAGTGATTCTTATGTCTTCTTCACCTTAATCGGGTAAAATAAGGTCTAATCGGGTAAAATTAAAAATGCGGGTAAAATATTGAAAAACCTAAAATTAAATTAAAAAATTAATCAAAAAAAATAATTAAAAAATCCGGTAAATTAACTCATGTTATAAACAAAAAATTAATATTAACTCATTGAAAAAAAAAATTTAAATTAAAAAATTTATTAAAAATTAAATTAAAAACATTAAAAATTGTCATGTTTCTGACGAACGCCAGTGGCAGGCTAACCTGCTAGTCTATCTATACTATATATTTTGAGACTTCGTATATATGTGTGTGTGTGTACTTCATAGAATCCAAAACGCGTGTACAGATTGAGATCAAATTTCGTATGTAAGTGTAAAATCCCACCCACACCGCCGTAGTCGTGTTTTCGAGAAGCTCTGAGCACCCTTTATCCACTCCCAAATCACCGCAAAGGTACGGCGGTGGTTAAGGCAACAACGCTCTTTATCTATACCTTATACGGAGGTTTTAACAATTAACGCTCTTTATTGCAATGGACGTGGCTAAACGATACCCCATGCGTCCGATGCGGATTCCAATGGACGTGGCTAAACGACTGACCCCATGCGTCCGAAATACGGATGCGGACGAAATGCAACTAAAAAGGCAGAATTGATCTAAGAGCTCGAAATATTATGCAGAGGGATTTCACGACGGGATTAATTGACTGTCCGCTCTGAAGTTTAGGACGGGGAGGACGGGTACCATGAATTAACTCATTGAAAAACATAGAATGCGTTATCTCGCAAACGGGTGGAGCTATCGACTTGAAATTTGCTATGTGAATGTATCTTGCCCCGGATACAAATTTTATCGGGTGGCCGAGTCCGTGCGACGCCAGCTTCGTGCATGCGCAGACGAGATCTCGGAAACCGGTGGTGCTATCGACTTGAAATTTGGTATGTGAATGTATCTTGCCCCGGGTACGAATTTTATCGGGTCGCCGAGCCCGTGCGACGCAAGCTTCGCGCATGCGCAGACCAGATGTCGGAAACGGGTGGAGCTATCGACTTGAAATTTGGTTAAATTAAAAAAATCTCATGTTTCTAAAACAAAGCCATGAGACGAATGCCGCCAGTGGCGGGCTAACATGCTTGTACTATATATTTTGAGACTTCATATATATGTGTGTACTTCATAGAATCCAAAACGCGTGTAAAGATTGAGCTCAAACTTCCTATGTAAGTGTCAAATCACACCGACACGACCGTGGTCGCGGTTTAGAGAAGCCCAGAGCACCCGTTCTCCAATCTCAAATCACCGCAAAGGCACGGCGGGGGTTAATCAAGTGATTATTTAATGAGCGTTTGTTTTTGACGCATCTCTATAAAGAGCGTCTGTTTCCCATTCAACGTTATTCGCATCTGCAGAGTTATACGGGAACGCAAACGTTATCGCTCGAAATTTATTCCCTGCGAGCACGGATGGCGCGCTTTGTTTTTACAGTATATATCTATATACCGAAATCATCCCAGATAATCACGAATATAGCATCAGATTTCTCCCCAGATATACCGTTATAAAGCTACTGGAATCTGCCAATCTACGGGAAATTCCAGGGAATGCCGATTGAGCTCAAACTTGCTACCCACGGGAAGTGTCATATATATGAGTGTGTCCTTTATAGACTCGAACCGATTGAGCTCAAACTTGCTAAATAAGAAAATAGCCCCCAAGCCGTAAATATCAACAACAACGATATTACTAAATACACGTTTTCGGCAATGTGAGAGTTTTCGAGGAGCCGTGATGCCAACAACAACGACCCGAAGCCCCGAATGCCAACAACAGATTCAATGCAATGTTATCTATTATGCAGAGAGATTTCACGACATTACGACGGGTACGGCAGACTCAAAATATTATGCAGACAGATTTCCCGACGGGAAGCGTTTGTTTTAAATTCAATGCAATGTTATCGTAGAGAGATTTCACGAAACAAAGAATGCGTTGTCTGTCGTTCCTAGGAAGGGGGGATTTCTACGGGTAAATTTTTCCGCCAGAAACAAACAAATTAATTAAAACAATTTACAATTTAATTAAAACAATTTAAAATTAAAAACAATTAACAATAAAAAAACAATTCAGAAACAAAATATATTAAATTTAAAAAACATTAAATTCATATTAAAAAATGTCATGTTTCTGAAACAAAGCCATGGGACGAATGCCGCCAGTGGCGGGCTAACATGCTAGTCTATTATATATTTTGGAAGATCTGTGTAGTTTCTGTAATCGATGGACTCGAAAATGGCCGAGCCGATTTCGATGAAACTTGGTATGTGGGGGTATTTTCGGCCGGGGAGTGACATAGGCCTATTAATTTGCCCCTGCGACGTGACATTGACCTTGAAATCTGTCACTTCAAGGTCAAACGCCCGAATATCACGGGATTTCGAGGAACCTTGGTATGTGGTGGTACTTTCGGTCGGGGAGTGGCATAGGCCTATTAATTTGCCCATGCGACGTGACCTTGACATCTGTCACTTCAAGGTCAAACGCCCGAATATCACGGGATTTCGATGAAACTTGGTATGTGGGGGTACTTTCGGTCGGGGAGTGGCATAGGCCTATTAATTTGCCCGTGCGACGTGACCTTGACCTTGAAATCGGGTAATTTCAAGGTCAAACGCCCGAATATAACGGGATTTCGAGGAAACTTGGTATGTGATGGTACTTTCGGTCGGGGAGTGGCATAGGCCTATTAATTTGCCCCTGCGACGTGACCTTGACCTTGAAATCTGTCACTTCAAGGTAAAACGCCCGAATATCACGGGATTTCGATGAAACTTGGTATGTGGGGTACTTTCGATCGGGGAGTGGCATAGGCCTATTAATTTGCCCGTGCGACGTGACCTTGACCTTGAAATCGGGTAATTTCAAGGTCAAACGCCCGAATATAACGGGATTTCGATGAAACTTGGTATGTGGGGGGATACCTTCGGCCGGGGAGTGGCATAAACCTATTAATTTGCCCGTGCGACGTGACCTTGAAATCGGGTCACTTCAAGGTCAAACGCCCGAATATCACGGGATTTCGATGAAACTTGGTATGTGGGGATACTTTCGGTCGGGGAGTGGCATAGGCCTTTTAATTTGCCCGTGCGACGTGACCTTGAAATCGGGTCATTTCAAGGTCAAACGCCCGAATATCACGGGATTTCGATGAAACTTTCGGTCGGGGAGTGGCATAGGCCTATTAATTTGCCCGTGCGACGTGATCTTGACCTTGAAATCGGGTCATTTCAAGGCCAAACGTCCGAATATCACGGGATTTCGATAAAAATTAATGTCTAGGGATACTTTCGTATGGGGAGTCTCATAAGCCTATTCATTTGCCCGCACGACGAGACCTTGACCTTGGAATCGGGTCAATTCAAGGTCAAATCGCGAATTTTGATGGGATTTCCACGAAATTTGATACATAGGGCTACTTTTGTCCACTGAGTATTTTGGACCCGACCTGACATTGACCTTCTAAATGATCAATTCAATGTCAAATCGGGTAAAACCGGATGGATTTCGACGGGCACGTTTGTCGGGTACTTTTGTCCAGGCAGTGTTTTGGACTGGTCAAATCGTGACCCCACTTGACCTTCAAAATGGACAATTCAAGGTCAAAGCCCGGACGAAGTCGGGTCACCTTCTAGTATATTATATATGGTTTATACAGACACCATCTCATTGACATTGACAAGCTAGACTGCTAATAACACATAGGAGCCCATCCCCAATCTAAATTGAACTTTAATGATATCTCCTTGGCCCCAGTTGTTGTTTGTTTATCAAACATGCCATGTGCGATTAAATCTGTTTAATAACATGCGTAAGGCATGCTTATTGTCAATATGGTTACAGTTCAGTACAGCACAGTGTAAGGAAGTGTATCACAACAGGGGTGTTTTATTTTTTAAAGCTGTTTAATGTTTTTTTATATTGTTAAATTCAGTGTAAGGAGTTTAATCTAAATTAAACAAGAGGTTGCACCACGGGTGCTGGGATACCCCCATGGTGAAAATTGAAATATGGGCAGGTCGGAAACCAAATTGTGAAAAAATGGGATGATGTCCAAATGGAAATCCAACATTTTCAGATAAAGAAAGATAGATAACTCTTAAACGGAAATGAGAACTCAATTAACCCACATTTGAATGCCCTCATGTTGCCAAACCTGAAACCAAATTTCATTGAGATCCGATAACCCATGTTTGAGATACATATGAGCGGACGGACAGAAATACAAAATTTTCAGGTAAACAAATAGGGATAACTCTTGAACGGAAAATGTGAACAACGCCAATGGACCCTCTGTTGAAAGTCCTCATGATGCCAAACCTGCATACCAGTGGCTGCGGACACACGTACCACAGTAGCGATGGCATAGTAGGTGTGACAATTTATTATGGTGGATTTTGGCGACAATTGTATGACAATAATTCTGTGCCATAGCAAGCCATGTTGCCGGCAGAGTTTCCGCACAATGAGTTGACTGGACCAATTAACCCATTGCGTTTCACCACAGGAGCCTGGAATTTGGTCAAAAATCCTCTTTTATTGGCGGAACCAGCACCCGGGACCGGCGACCGCAGGTCCAACGAAGACAAATGTGCCGCATCTCCATCACCCGATGACGAATCGAAAGTAGCGAAAATAGTACGGAAATATGCTCAAACTTTAAAACTATGATCCGGAGACGGATAGCATGAAAGTACCGTTTCTAATTTTGAAGATAGCTGCTAATTACATGTTTATTACAGGACCGAAACTGATAAATTGTGTCAACTACAATTTAATATATGTAATTCTGCATCAATCATACGTCGTGGTTGACATAACACAATTTTGAATATAAATCAATAACACTGCCAAGAGCCTATGTCGATGCACCGATCATCGTGAAAATTTCATGGGTCATGACATTGGTATCAAAATGAGAACTCAAATTTATAAACTAGTTATTCGGTAAACCAGTTTGCATTACAACTTGCAAATGCATAAATAAAACGTATACCGTAAAGAATACGCAGGATAATTTTGTGCTCTTAGATTAAAGAATCTTATCACATTTTGTTACTATATTTGGCATATTAATGGCGAATTTTTGTACCCTACATTGACAACTTTGCATTTTGAATTTCGCGAAATAAACACTCGTTCTATATATGCATGGCCAATATCGTTAACTAACTCAAGAAAAGTTCTACTCTCATCAACTAAGACATATATTTGTTCGTCAGAACTAGTAAAAAACAGCATTTTATGTGGAAATAATTCAGATATTCTGGCAACGAATCTGCACCAAAACACACAAAGGAATCGCTTCATGCATATGTATATATACCAGGCCTCCCCGTGACTATATATATCTTCTTTTTCTTCTACTTCGTGATATTCGACCAGTAATCAGTGGGTTGATTACTATTATATGATGGATATTTTAGGCCTATACAACGGAGTGCGACACAAGCTCCTATGAGAGAGAGCTAGAGAGTTATGGTCCGTTTATGGCCAATCATTGCAACCAGTAGCATTACAAAGTTAAGTAGTACATAGGCCTACCGGTACATAACGAACATAAAAGAAGAAGAAGAAAAAACAATACCACGTGGTCGTGCCATAAATAGAAATAAATTATATTTAAAATATTTGTACTAATTACCATTCAGTCAAATGAAGAATATCTTCTTGGGCAGTCGTCATTTTCATCAGATGATAACAGCAGACACAGAATATCAGGAAATACAAAAACTTTCAGGAAAATACACAAAACATCAGGATAATATCTTCAAAAACGCGCATAATATGACGGAAACATAAACCGATTTAAGTTTTCTGGCGCCTAAGTTCGAAAACCGCACGCGCTTTCAAATATTTTTGAATTTCGCGGGCTTTAAGTTTAGGTTTCGATTTTATTTCGTTTCGACTTTGTTATTCCGGAAAAAAAGGTTTTGCGCCGTTTGTCATTTCCGATTCGTCATCGGGTGATGGAGATGCGGCACATTTGTCTTAGTTGGTGAATGTAAAATAAATTACCGAAATACAGTGAGATTTGCGAAGAACTGGAAAAATATACTTATGGAATGTTGTAGATTGGAATCTAGGATGTAAGGGGTACCAACAGTTTTAGTGAAAAAATACTTTTTGTAGGAATACAGTTGAGTTCAAAATTGGTGGCAACAATTTTCTGTTTCGTTCCTTCCGTGACCTGCGGTCCCGGGTGCTGGTTCCGCCAACAAAAGAGGGTTTTTGACCAAATTCCAGGCTCCTGTGATTTCACCAAGGTTGACCTCTGCTCATTACGTTTTGCTACTTTGTATTCTCTACGATATATATATAAATGCACGATCGATCGTCCAGAATTGTGTTTGACCGTGGCAATCCCTCATTCAATCACATATCATGCACGTGTAATATTTTATTGATATGCTCTCACTACTTATATTAATTGCATGCGCATTAAGACAGTTCCCCAATTGCGTTTTTAATTTTTGTAGCGTTTAGTTCTTCACATAATTCCGCTAAAATTATCACGTGGGCGATTTGGCTGTGTAGGAACTGTTGGGGAAATGCAGCTGAAATAAAGTATCTGGAATAAACAAAGCGAACAATATACAAAAGGACCAAAACAAGAAAAAGGTTAGCTCCATGAATTCCGTTCCCAGTTCCCAGTTCCCTATTCTCCTAAAATTACACTTTTCGTTACTAAATCGGCTGCCGTATCCTGAGTCTTGGTGGCAACCCGGGAATCCTTGTATTTTCGTGCGGTGCCACCCCGCGGGCAACTATAGGAAAGTCACGCGACCATGCAGCCCCTTCCAAATTTTCTAAAATTGGGCTGAAGTCGTGCATGGGGTGTCAAAATAGCACTTTTCGTTACTAAATCGGCTGCCGTATCCTGAGTCATGGTGGCAACCCGGGAATCCTTGTATTTTCGTACGGTGCCACCCCGCGGGCAACTATATGAAAGTCACGCGACCATGCAGCCCCTTCCAAATTTTCTAAAATTGGGCTGAAGTCGTGCATGGGGTGTCAAAATAGCACTTTTCGTTACTAAATCGGCTGCCGTATCCTGAGTCATGGTGGCAACCCGGGAATCCTTGTATTTTCGTGCGGTGCCACCCCGCGGGCAACTATAGGAAAGTCACGCGACCATGCAGCCCCTTCCAAATTTTCTAAAATTGGGCTGAAGTCGTGCATGGGGTGTCAAAATAGCACTTTTCGTTACTAAATCGGCTGCCGTATCCTGAGTCATGGTGGCAACCCGGGAATCCTTGTATTTTCGTGCGGTGCCACCCCGCGGGCAACTATAGGAAAGTCACGCGACCATGCAGCTCCTTCCAAATTTTATAAAATTGGGCTGAAGTCGTGCATGGGGTGTCAAAATAGCACTTTTCGTTACTAAATCGGCTGCCGTATCCTGAGTCATGGTGGCAACCCGGGAATCCTTGTATTTTCGTGCGGTGCCACCCCGCGGGCAACTATAGGAAAGTCACGCGACCATGCAGCCCCTTCCAAATTTTATAAAATTGGGCTGAAGTCGTGCATGTGGTGTCAAAATAGCACTTTTCGTTACTAAATCGGCTGCCGTATCCTGAGTCATGGTGGCAACCCGGGAATCCTTGTATTTTCGTGCGGTGCCACCCCGCGGGCAACTATAGGAAAGTCACGCGACCATGCAGCCCCTTCCAAATTTTATAAAATTGGGCCACCATGACTCAGGATACGGCAGCCGATTTAGTAACGAAAAGTGCTATTTTGACACCCCATGCACGACTTCAGCCCAATTTTAGAAAATTTGGAAGGGGCTGCATGGTCGCGTGACTTTCCTATAGTTGCCCGCGGGGTGGCACCGCACGAAAATACAAGGATTCCCGGGTTGCCACCATGACTCAGGATACGGCAGCCGATTTAGTAACGAAAAGTGCTATTTTTGACACCCCATGCACGACTTCAGCCCAATTTTAGAAAATTTGGAAGGGGCTGCATGGTCGCGTGACTTTCCTATAGTTGCCCGCGGGGTGGCACCGCACGAAAATACAAGGATTCCCGGGTTGCGCCACCGTGACTCAGGATACGGCAGCCGATTTAGTAACGAAAAGTGCTATTTTGACACCCCATGCACGACTTCTGCCCAATTTTAGAAAATTTGGAAGGGGCTGCATGGTCGCGTGACTTTCCTATAGTTGCCCGCGGGGTGGCACCGCACGAAAATACAAGGATTCCCGGGTTGCCACCATGACTCAGGATACGGCAGCCGATTTAGTAACGAAAAGTGCTATTTTGACACCCCATGCACGACTTCAGCCCAATTTTAGAAAATTTGGAAGGGGCTGCATGGTCGCGTGACTTTCATATAGTTGCCCGCGGGGTGGCACCGCACGAATATACAAGGATTCCCGGGTTGCCACCATGACTCAGGATACGGCAGCCGATTTAGTAACGAAAAGTGCTATTTTGACACCCCATGCACGACTTCAGCCCAATTTTAGAAAATTTGGAAGGGGCTGCATGGTCGCGTGACTATCCTATAGATGCCCGCTGGGTGGCACCGCACGAAAATACAAGGATTCCCGGGTTGCCACCATGACTCAGGATACGGCAGCCGATTTAGTAACGAAAAGTGCTATTTTGACACCCCATGCACGACTTCAGCCCAATTTTATAAAATTTGGAAGGGGCTGCATGGTCGCGTGACTTTCCTATAGATGCCCGCTGGGTGGCACCGCACGAAAATACAAGGATTCCCGGGTGGCCGCCATGACTCTGGCTACGCAGCCGATTTAGTAACGAAAAGTGTAATTTTAGGAGAATAGGGAACTGGGAACTGGGAACGGAATTCATGGAGCTAAAAAGGTTGATCATAACGAACTTTGGAAGATTCATTGTGCAATATGCAGCGGGCGACATGGCTAGCTACGGCATATTAATTGTGACGACCAATTGTCACCAAACTCCACCATAATAAATTGTCACACCTACCACGCCATAGCTACTGTGGTACGTGTGTCCGCAGCCAATAAATGCTTATAATATATTTGTACAGGGCTGCTTAAACAAAACATAACACATAGACACCCCTGGGCATTATGGGGCTACTCATGTGTAGCCCTCATGTCGTTACATTTCTTAACTTTCATCTACCACACTTTCATTCATCACATATCTTAGTGCCTATTTTTATGAATATGTCATTCTTGAATGATTTCAAAAGGAATAATCACTATCAACCAAGTTCGGTACCGGTAACCCTGACAATATGATACTAACATTCTAAATCTTTTAATAAGAAATTTCAACATATACTTTAATAAGGAAATATATCTCTTGAAGTTGAATATAAACAATATTTATTCCTTTGAAATTTAGAAATTCTTGGCAAATAACATCTATTAACCTGAGGACCATTGTGGAAATAAGTCTGCACATTCATGGGTCAGACTTTTAATGCTATCCTCGGTGCGATGGGTGAGTCTTATTACATCTCAATGACCACTTCTCTAAAAATCAATATATTTTATTAAACAAAATCTAATAAATGAAAACGAAATTAACCATTCATATTAATGTTTGACACTGTTTAGATATTTCCTTTTCTGTTTTAATAACTGCTGTATACAATGTAAACTGTAACATGGTCCATTCAAACTGTAGGACCTTTTGTCATATTACGTTTTTACATCGCACCAAATAAATATATCTATATATATATATATACACTAGAAGGTGACCCGACTTCGTCCGGGCTTTGACCTTGAATTGGCCATTTTGAAGGTCAAGGTCAATTGGGGTCACGATTTGACCAGTCCAAAAACACTGCCCGGACAAAAGTACCAGACAAACGTGCCCGTCGAAATCCATCCGGTTTTACCCGAGTTGACCTTGAATTGATCATTTTGAAGGTCAAGGTCTGGTCGGGGTCACGACAAAAGTAACCCCACGTATCAAATTTCGTCGAAATCCCATCAAAATTGGCGATTTGTCCTTGCAGTTACCCGATTTCAAGGTCAATGTCACGTCGCACGGGCAAATGAATATGCTTAAGAGACTCGCCATAAGAAAGTACCCCCACATACCAAGTTTCATCGAAATCCCGTGATATTCGGGCGTTTAACCTTGAAATTACCCGATTTCAAGGTCACGTCGCACGGACAAATTAATAGGCCTATGCCAGTTCTCGGCCGAAAATATCACCACATACCAAGTTTCATCGAAATCGGTTCGGCCGTTTTCGAGTCCATCGCGAACACACAGACACACAGACAGACACACAGACAGATCTTCCAAAATATATAATAGACTAGAAGGTGACCCGACTTCGTCCGGGCTTTGACCTTGAATTGCCCATTTTGAAGGTCAAGGTCAAGTGGGGTAACGATTTGACCAGCCCAAACCACTGCCCGGACAAAAGTACCCGACAAACGTGCCCGTCGAAATCCATCCGGTTTTACCCGATTTGACCTCGAATTGATCATTTTGAAGGTCAAGGTGAGGTCGGGGTCACGATATGACCCGTCCAAAACACTCAGTGGACAAAAGTAACCCCATGTATCAAATTTCGTCGAAATCCCACCAAAATTGGCGATTTGACCTTGAATTGACACTATTTCAAGGTCACGTCGCATGGGCAAATGAATATGCGTATGAGACTCCCCGTACGAATGTACCCCCACATACCAAGTTCCATCGAAATCCCGTGATATTTGGGCGTTTGACCTTGAAATTACCCGATTTCAAGGTCAAGGTCACGTCGCACGGGTAAATTAATAGGCCCCTGCCCGTTCCCGGCCGAAAATAACCCCACGTACCAAGTTTCATCGAAATCGGGTCGGCCGTTTTCGACTTCATCGCGAACACACACACAGACACACAGACAGATCTTCCAAAATATATAATAGACTAGCCGATGAGCCCGACGTTGTCCGGGCTATTCAAAAACCAAATTTCAAAGTCGATAGCTCCACCCGTTTCCGAGATCTGGTCTGCGCTTGCGCGAAGCTGGCGTCGCACGGGCTCGGCGACCCGATAAAATTCGTATCCGGGGCAAGATACATTCACATAGCAAATTTCAAGTCGATAGCTTCACCCGTTTCCGAGATCTCGTCTGCGCATGCGCGAAGCTGGCGTCGCACGGGCTCGGCGACCCGATAAAATTCGTATCCGGGGCAAGATACATTCACATAGCAAATTTCAAGTCGATAGCTCCAACCGTTTCCGAGATCTCGTCTGCGCATGCGCGAAGCTGGCGTCGCACGGGCTCGGCGACCCGATAAAATTCGTATTCGGGGCAAGATACATTCACATAGCAAATTTAAAGTCGATAGCTCCACCCGTTTCCGAGATCTCGTCTGCGCATGCGCTGCACGGGCGTCGCATGGGCTCGCCAATACGACAACGACCACCGCCTGGTCAAACTACAAACACGTACCAAGTTTCGTCCCGATCGGTCGAGAATCGTAGATTTGTATTAATGACAGACAGACAGACACACAGACAGACAGACAGAGGTCATCAAAATATATATGAGATAACACCAAATCCCTCTGATCCAATACACAGATGAATCTCACATCAGAACCAAGAACAGGATCCATGTGTTCCATCATGGACAAATGGTGAATTGTTTTTATTAGCGGTTTTGGGACTGGGCCCAGGGAGGATTTGAAAGGGCAGGATGCCCTCTCTTACAACCCACTAGGGAGTGATGTGATGAGTTATGAGTGGTAAAAAACATAACAATGGATGAAAAAAAAAATGATCTAATTTTTTGTTTGGGATTTTGGTTTCTTTTTCTTTCGTTGAGGTGCTTCTTCTTTTGATGCTGTTGTTGGTGGTGATGGTGACCTCGCTCTGGCCCTGGCCCTGATTTCTTCTTGGGAGACTGCTATGATTTCGTAAGACTTTCGTATCAGTTCTGACGTCTCGACCTCTGAGTAGGAGCGGGTGCTGTTGTTGTTGGTGCTGCTGTTGTTGTTGCTGCCCGTGGAGATGGGGGACACCGGGTTAAGATGAAATACCGGTGTCCGAGGTGGTAGGTTGTCCACCTCCATGGTGAAGCTGGCGGCAGGAACATCGGAGGTGGTGTCCTCGTCCCTGTCTCCGCTCGCCTCGATGACGAAAGCAGGGACCTCCGGCAGATCAACAGAGTCCCTGCTAGCTGGTGTGTTGTCGCCGACGACCGAATCAGCAACCAAGTGGGGGGAACTGGACGTCTCTCAGGTCGCCCCTGTATCCAATTGGCTCTTCTTGCTGCGTCCCTTCTTCTTCTGGAGGTGGTCTTCTTCCGCCTCTTCTTCCTGGTCTGCATGGTCCCAAAGGTCCAAGTCCCCACACCGGATGGTAGGTCGCTGGTGGAATCCATGCAGCTTCCAAGGTACCGACAGCAGAGGGTTCTGTTGGAACAGTCCGGTACTCCAAGGATAGACGCACATTGCCTCCTTAAGGGTATATTCTCATTGCACACGCACGTGCGATTAATCGCAGCGTTTTTTAAGGTGCGTGTTAACATAACACAGATCTAGAGCGATTCGTGATCAATTACCTTCCTCAAACAACCACGTCCTATTAGTGACCAATCATCTTATGCAATCAACCTCGTCATCGAGATAGCCGTTACAGAGAATGACATGGTTCACTCGGTCACATATACTATCCGGGTACAGTCATTCTCATAACTGATGGTCGATAAAATAATAAATGAAGTACGGAAAGGAAATGGCTTGGAAAGAAGTTTCCAACGTACAGCTAGCATCAGTGGTGATTTTTGTAGAATTCAGTCGAATTATATTACCTGTCAGTCTCGCGCAACACTGTACCCAAGATTGTGAATATTTAGATTGATAGTAATGTGCCGTTTAGCATGTGCGATCACTGATGATAAGCCGCCAATGGCGATCAAATTGAAATCAATCGCTCATGCATGCGAACAGCGTCCTGGCGACAGAATTCGACCTGAAACGATGCGTGTGTGACTCTTAAGGTCGAATTCTGAGTCCCATCACTTATTCTATTTGAATGGTGGTTCGTCAATTATAGTACCGCGTTGTCGCTGTTGCCAGCAGCTATACAAATGAGCACTCGATGATGGGGGAGGGGAGTCTGAAAAAAAAACGTTCATACACAGGGTTGAACATAAAAATCCCTCCCAACCATGGGTCTACCATCCTCCCTACATGCAAATCTATTTGTTTTTCTCCCAACAAATTGGGGTCTCGTCCCCTCTTTCCCCATAATTTTTACTGGATATCATATGTTTGAGTACAAATGTTTTAAATGAGCTTTATTCAGAAAGACGATTTTTGTCAGACCTAGCTAACTATAAGGTAAAATGTTGAAATATCTAATTCAACCACTTGAATCGTACACTTTTGATAATCTTGAGTGATAATAACAATTATATACATAAAACTCCTGTAATATGGGTTTTGATCGTACTATATAGTGTTATATACGTTTCAAGCTGGAATAAAATATGAATATTTATGCCCAACTACATGGAATTGAACCCTCTATTTCTAATTATAATTAGCTAGATATAATTGTGTCCTCAAAACTTATGTCATGTTGATGGCATGGCTCGTTATACTCAACTTATACCTGAGTAAATCTAACTGAGGAAATGTGATCGTCAGACCCCCACCCATATTGGGGGAACTCTTATCAGTGGGGGAAGGAATGCCATCGAACACACATATAGAGCCGCTCGACCTTAAAAAACGCTGCGATTAATCGCACGCGCGTGTGCAATGAGAATAGACCCTTAGGGTTCAATTCCATGTAGTTGGGCATAAATATGCATATTTTATTCCAGCTTGAAACGAAAATAACACTATATAGTACGACCACAACCCAGATTACAGGAGTTGTATGCATATTATTGTTATTATCACTCAATATTATCAAAAGTGTACGATTCAAGTGGTTGAATTAGATCTTTCAAAATTTTACTTTATAGTTAGCAAAAGGTCTGACAAAAATCGTCTTTCTCATAATTGTACCTATATACGAGCGCCTGCGGCGCATAAGATACTATGGGTGGCGGGATGGGGTGGTGGGTGGGTACTACCTATATACGAGCGTCTGCGGCGCATAAGATACTATGGGTGGCGGGATGGGGTGGTGGGTGGGTACTACCTATATACGAGCGCCTGCGGCGCATAAGATACTATGGGTGGCGGGATGGGGTGGTGGGTGGGTACTACCTATATACGAGCGCCTGTGGCGCATAAGATACTATGGATGGCGGGATGGGGTGGTGGGTGGGTACTACCTATATACGAGCGCCTGCTGCGCATAAGATACTATGGGTGGCGGGATGGGGTGGTGGGTGGGTACTACCTATATACGAGCGTCTGCGGCGCATAAGATACTATGGGTGGCGGGATGGGGTGGTGGGTGGGTACTACCTATATACGAGCGCCTGCGGCGCATAAGATACTATGGGTGGCGGGATGGGGTGGTGGGTGGGTACTACCTATATACGAGCGCCTGCGGCGCATAAGATACTATGGATGGCGGGATGGGGTGGTGGGTGGGTACTACCTATATACGAGCGCCTGCGGCGCATAAGATACTATGGGTGGCGGGATGGGGTGGTGGGTGGGTACTACCTATATACGAGCGCCTGCTGTGCATAAGATACTATGGGTGGCGGGATGGGGTGGTGGGTGGGTACTACCTATATACGAGCGCCTGCGGCGCATAAGATACTATGGATGGCGGGATGGGGTGGTGGGTGGGTACTACCTATATACGAGCGCCTGCGGCGCATAAGATACTATGGATGGCGGGATGGGGTGGTGGGTGGGTACTACCTATATACGAGCGCCTGCGGCGCATAAGATACTATGGGTGGCGGGATGCGGTGGTGGGTGGGTACTACCTATATACGAGCGCCTGCGGCGCATAAGATACTATGGGTGGCGGGTTGGGGTGGTGGGCGGGTACTACCTATATACGAGCGTCTGCGGCGCATAAGATACTATGGGTGGCGGGATGGGGTGGTGGGTGGGTACTACCTATATACGAGCGCCTGCGGCGCATAAGATACTATGGGTGGCGGGATGGGGTGGTGGGTGGGTACTACCTATATACGAGCGCCTGCGGCGCATAAGATACTATGGGTGGCGGGATGGGGTGGTGGGTGGGTACTACCTATATACAATTATGAGGTAGAACCGGTCAAATATGGACTCTGGTGCCCAATATGGAACAGCTCAGAAAACATTCGCAGGGCCCTAAAATTTATTTAACATCGGATCAAAATTTTAAGCTGAGGTGTGTCTGTGTGTAATACTTATATATTCTTAAAATTACAGAGTCCAGCGCGTAATTATGTTTTAGATGGAAGAAATTGAATTTTTTTCCGATAATAAATTTACACCGTGTACCGGTCATCGAGTACGACTTTGTCAATAGCCGTTTTGGTCAAACTAAACCTTTTTCGACCGGGACAGCAGATCCGAATAATAGCTAAGATGTATTTAGATAGAACTATCAAAAGAATTTGACCGATTAGGGTGCATTTTAAGAGAATCGAGTGGAGAAATCTTGGTGACATTTTCATAAAACACGCCGATTCGGCCAGCACCTGATCACTGTATTTGCAGACAAGCGCTAATTAATATTCATGTCAAGAAATGCAGGCGTCAAACTCACCTTTTTGGAAGGTAAATGGTATATATACATATCAAAACAATCCTTCCAAAACACCTTCCAAGATATCCAAGTAAGTTTGAATAGATTAGGACGCAAAAACAGTCGAGAAGATTATCATGTTCCAGGCGCAACTCTTACCATAATTCCAGAAAATAAAAGATGGCGGTTACTACAATGGAACAGGCATCGCACTCCAATTAAAATTACCCATAATTCACTTCACTACACCAGGGGCTCCCAATGGGTTATACATTATTTTCAGGCTATCAGATTATTTATATTTTCAACAACATATTATTACACCGGTGACTTTAAGTTTACAATTTCAGCCTGTCCTGACCCTATCGATACGATTGAGTCATATTTTCAAAAACATATTATACACCAGTGGCGTTAACTTTACAATTTCAGCATCTACGTGATTCTATCGGTACGATTGAGTAAGGTACAAAAAATAATTCTCACACAATACCTTCGCCCAGTCGACCACAGAATATCAAAATCTGTAAAATAACTTACACCACCTTGTGGCGTAATAAGGGTAGTAGATGGGCGCGGAGCGCCCGAGATGTTCGAAAAGATCAAATGATCTTCTCCTTCATCCCACAGTTTGTTGTTTGAAGGTATTGTACATAGAAAAAAACGTCATGTCTGGACACGGCAAAAGTTGAATTTAATTGAATTAAATGTTATATCTTGAATTTATTTGAATTGAGTTGTTAGGGGAAGAGCAAGTGGTGAATTCTAAGGAGATTGGTTTATATGTGAAATGCGCGGACCTCTGAGAAACCACTTCTACGTATTTTGTGATCTTCTTTCTTTTTCTAAATCATTTGTGTTTTCTTTTTGGTGATTCGGGTCTTCATCGACATTGCCGAAGATGATCATCAGGATCTCCAGGAATGATAAGAACAATTTATGAAATAAAATATTTATATAGATGAATATTTATGTTATATATATAGATGAATATCTTTCATGCTCCACAAGTTTATGATCACAACTAAATTTATTGGAAAAGGAAAACAACAATTATTTTCATTAGTTGAACAAAGATATTGTATTTTCAAAAATAACAAAATATATATCTGGAAGAGCCCATTAACAAATTTTAAGAATAACAAAATATATATCTGGAAGAGCCCATTAACAAATTTTAAGAATCACCACTCAGATCGCAAACAAAGCTATTTATTACTTTCAGGCATATAAATTCACATATAGTCATCATATATACATTCGCAAATATAGATATAGATATATATATTTCTGTTTGCTTTGTTATAATAATAATTGTTTAGTGTATTAGTTATACCTAAAAATGATGTTGTTGTTGTTGTAATTGTGACCTGGAAGAGATACACCATCTTTAAACTTTCAAAGTTAGATAGCTAGGGTGATTAGATAGTTAGGGTGGTGCTTATTGCATTGTACGATTCAATTAAAGGTACTCAATCCGATCAGACACTCCTAAATTACTATTTCTTTGGCTTCGGGGGTAAAAAATATCTGATTCGAGTCGAGGAACTACGATCACAAGACCACAACATTAGCTGCATGAGCAAAGCTTTATTTTCCAACTAATGTATAGCACGTTGGCGAAAAAATGCCTGTGTTTGTTGTCTATACAGAGACTATTGTGAAAAACGACTGCATTTAACGAAACAATACATTTTAAACATGAAATTTCTATAAGACTAGATAGTACATACGTGTATCTGATAATCCATCGATATCATATAATCCTACTATTTCTTGAATAAGAAGAAACATTATAATAACGAACACAGCAGAAGACATATCCATGCAGGTTCACTTGAATTCGGTCAATTGTGACGTATCCGCCGAATTCGAAATCGACATGCGTTCGGGCGGTATTTTATGGATGGAATTATGAAATGGACATATGAAAGTGACAATAAAATCGACAATGATTTGCTTCGCCATCAACTGAAGTGCACCCCAGCGTTACTATCAATAGCGTTATTATTTGGCTAAATTCAGTAATATTCTCCCAGATTACATTCGATAAAACAAATGTTTGTCTCCGCATTTAAAATTCTTTGATATAGATCGTTTATATTCTGCAATAATTTGTACACAAGAGACGGATTCTTATGTTTGATTGTGTTTTTAAACTCCGAGGTGACGAAATCTCGGTTTGTTTACATTACGAACATTTGAGTCCGTAATCGGAATCGGAATACGAATCTGGATTACCATGAGATTGAGATTACGGTCTGTTCGTTTACTGATTCTGCCAATTTCTAGTCTATTTCTTATTTGTATATAGACAAAGTCTGTCTACATATTGATGTTCTTTCTGTTTGTGGCGGTTTTTGACGGTTGGAAATATTTTCACAGGATACCCACCACCAAGGCCAACCGTACCTTTAACAAATTCAGTTGTTATTAATAAAATGTTGCTGCTTCGTAAGAACTCATCAGAGAATCAGGAATGAGTGTTTCTCAGGCCTGAGAATAAGGTGCCGGCCTTTAATAGATTGAGGTCCAGAGAGGGTGAATTTAGTGATGTTAGCCCACTATGAGGGGTAGCGTAAGTAATCTCACCCTCTGGGGACCTCATTCTGCAATGTTAGGCACCTTGTTCTCAGGCCTGGTGTTTCTTGACTTGAGATAATGTTCTTGTGCCATTGAAATAGGCCTTGTGTTTAGAAGATTCAAATTATATGCTTTTGTTCTCTACATTTAGCCACGCAAAAGCAATCCATGAATTAACTTACATACTAAATTTTAAAGTGTTTGCTGGTTTGTTGATCATATGTTTAAGCTTGCTGGTTATATATTTTCGAATACATACAACTTTGTGAAATTTCAGAAAATGACTCTCCAACTTAATTTTCCGTTGCTGGAGCTTCCTGGCGTTTTGAGAAAACCCTGAGCCAATGCATTCTCTTATATAGCCTCGCATATATATAAGATAATGCACTGAATTGCAAGATCAAGTTAAATATTGTTAGGCCAATGCATTTTCTTATATATGCGAGGTGCCCTATGGATCGCATATATAAGAGAATGCATTGGCACAGGGTTTTCGCAAAATTCAGGAAGCTCCAGTTGTGGAAGGGTTAAATAAGCATTGTAAAATGACAGTTATCAAATCAACGAAATAGGCCAGGAAATGATACCATTTCAGTCAATGGATTCTATTTGGCATAAACGTTTTTATTAATGAATAAATTTAGCATTTTTTCCATTTCCCCTCCTCATCAAATGTTACTACATGTATGTTAGTGGTTATGGTACTACGCCCCATTTCTAAGTCAGTAGCTTCTATGGTGTGGCAGATTCATGGACAGAAGAGTTCATACTTTTCAGCTTAGGAATTGGTAAATTACTGTAATACGTACCACATATTCGCAGAATCATAATTAAACCTCATAATTATTCATTGTTATTAATAATCATTCATACATTATTATTTTCATAAAGAGCCTGCCCCCCAAAATAAGCTAATACTCAGCTTCAGATTCAGAGCTTCCAATATAATTGAGCTTAGAAAGTATTTCATATGAAAATTTCATGAATGAAAAATCTATAAATTTGAACTTTGATGTAGGGAATTATCACAAGGTGGTTTCCATGCTATATGTTGATAACATCTGTAGAGTATTCACAAATTAGTTGTTTTGTGTGGTAGAAGTCGTGTATTGTACAAAATATGAAATTCCACCATTTTAAACTTTAATGACGGGAGCTTCACTGGTGCAGCATTAACCCTTTCATGGCTGGAGCTTTCTGAAGTTTGCAAAAACATGTGCCAATGCATTCTCTAATATATGTGAATCTCCCGTATGGCTCCTCACATATATAAGAGAATTCATTCGCATATCAATCATTACATTGACCTTGTAAGCCAGTGCATTATCGTATATATGAGAGGCTCGCATCATAAGAGAATGTACTGGCACAGGATATTTAATGTAGCACCAGCGCAGCTCCCGTCACGAAAGAGTTAACGAAAGTTCAGTGAAGAGAGACACCACTGTAGGTTGAGTATTAGCTATCTTAGAGAGATTGAGAAACTGTTGTTAGTGATACTTACATGTGGGGTTTTATCACACCGATGTCTGTAGGGGCCTGATATTCCATTCTTTGTTTTCATTGATATTCCAAATGCCAGATGCACATAATTTTAATTAAATTTATTAATTATAAATTCTAATTAATGCACACCCATACATGGTTGGTGGTTGTGATTGTAAATACCCTTAGATGTAACTAAATGTTTTATAAAACATGTAAATATGATAATTGTCATGAAATTAACTCAAATCGCATCAATTTATAAAAATTATCTCAATTTCATTAATATTTACTCTATTAAAGGGACACAAAGCCTTCGAAATGGGTTCATGTGAAAGTCTGAAACAACTATAATCAACAAAGTACATTCAAAATAATTGACTTTGTTATTATTTACTTTATTAATAACTCTCCAATACAGACATTTTGCGCATATCAAAACCATTGCTATGTAACATTTCCGTTACACTTGTGTATGTATTACCAATAAATAGAGAACGCCTATGCTTTTGACTGAATATGAGAATTAAAATGCGTGCATGGGTACAAGCAAATACTGATTTTCGATATTTGCTTGTACCCACTAATGATAATTTTCGTGTTCAGTCATAAGTCGTAGAATTTCCTTTTTATCATATGTAGTTTCGTTATTTCAATTTACAATTATTTCTCTCAGGCGATTGTTTTACCGAATTAAATGTGGACGAAAATGAATATTCTGAAAATCATATTCAGACTAAAATATTTTAACTTACTACACGATTAGTGATGTTTATTGACACATCACTGTAACAGTTTTGTTTACATAACAATGGTTTCAACAAAATTTCGTTATTGGAGCTGATTGGAGAACTTTTAATAATGAATATTACAAACTATTTCTCCATGTTCTTCTTACTTTAAAAGAAATGTTCATCACTTATCTCATCAAAATTTACGTTTATGTTGAACTCTCAGTGTAGATTTTTTTGTACCACTTATCTGTAAATTTTGAACAGAATGTGTAAATCCATGTTGAATTATCCTTAATATTACAATAAGTTTATATTTCCATTTACAATTTTGTTGACACACTTGTTATTATATTTAATTCTGAGAGCGTTTTAATCCCTCTAAACTCTACTTGCAAAGAAAATTATTTTATGCAACATGTCCATTATGTGCATCAACCCTTCCTTATCTTTAATTGTGATCAAGTTTGGACTCAATATATGGATCATAGCATCGTGATAAAATAGGACTTTCACCAGGACTCAATATATGGATCATAGCATCATGATAACATAGGACTTTCACCAGGACTCAATATATGGATCATGATAACATAGGACTTTCACCAGGACTCAATATATGGATTATAGCATCGTGATAACGAAGGACTTTCACCAGGACTCAATATATGGACCATGATAACATAGGACTTTCACCAGGACTCAATATATGGATCATGATAACATAGGACTTTCACTAGGACTCAATATACGGATTATAGCATCGTGATAACGAAGGACTTTCACCAGGACTCAATATATGGACCACATGATAACATAGGACTTTCACCAGGACTCAATATATGGATCAAAGCATCATGATAACATAGGACTTTCACCAGGACTCAATATATGGATCATGATAACATAGGACTTTCACCAGGACTCAATATATGGATTATAGCATCGTGATAACGAAGGACTTTCACCAGGACTCAATATATGGACCATGATAACATAGGACTTTCACCAGGACTCAATATATGGATTATAGCATCATGATAACATAGGACTTTCACCAGGACTCAATATATGGTGCCAGACATTTGCAGAATGAGGTCCTCAGAGGGTGAATTTAGTGATGCTACCCTGCACATCGGGCTAACGTCACTAAATTCATCATCTGGGGATCTCATTATGCATGGCCTCATCTGCTATGGGAGACATGGATACATATTTAAGTTCCCAGATGGTGATGCACACCCGTTGTCACCTCAATTATGCATTGTGTCGTCTGCCAATTTGAGGATATTGAGAAATTAAACTAAAAAAGGAAAGGAACTTTCTAAACAGGAAAACTTGTCGATTTGATAATAAAGATATTTTGCAGAGAAGATGAGGCCTAAGCAGAATAAGGTCCCCCCGATATGAATGATAGACCTAACATCCCTGATATGAATGATAGACCTAACATCCCTGATATGAATGATAGACCTAACATCCCCGATATGTCCTAACCTTCAGCCGAGTTCCGGGTCAAATACGACGAATGACGTAACACAAAACAAAACGCATTTGTTGACACAAACACCGTTTGAAGAGTTTATTATTACATAAAATGATCGTTATTGATTAATTATTGATTAATTATTTATATTTATTATTGCATATTGGCTGCTATCAATATTTACACAAATGGTATTAATTATTTCTTATAATTGCTCCTTTGGTCAACTTTGACTATCGGAAAATGAAAATAAAAATATGCCGCTGAAAAAAATGTAATCGATATTAAAGGTACGGTTGGCCTTGGCGGTGGGTATCCTGTGAAAATATTTCCAACCGTCAAAAACCGCCACAAACAGAAAGAACATCAAAATGTAGACAGACTTTGCATGTCCGTATACAAATAAGAAAGATCGCATAATATAAACAGTATGTTATTGTCATATGGTTGACCATTGTTATGTAAACAAAAGCATAAAAAGTTACTTTTCTGATGTTTGTTTATATTATTATGGTAAACATAAAGAGCGTTCTTTGTGGGTGAATTCCTGATATGGAACTAATAAAGAGCGTTTATGCCGTTTGTGTGTGATTAGCCAGTAGCACTGTGTTGTCTTCTGTAACACAATCAGGCTCTTGCTTAGGTACAATATAGTAGGTCTGTATGCAGTCTGGGTGAACGTCGACTCTATATTTGAAATATAGAGTCTGGAGCTAATGTCGCCAATACCATTTCTATTCAGCGAAGAGCTTCCCCAAAATGACGTCACGGATTTTAAAAAATACATCGATGATTGACAGGTGTCCCCACGTGTTATTTGTTGTGCTTCGCAATAACAAGGCCTGTGTCGCGACATAAACTTACAGAAGATAATATTTGTCGTGTGTGCGACTATTCTTTTTCGGGAGATGAACTCGCTGCATCAACGGGAAAGCTGCATCCGAGAGCAAAAAATAAGGTCGTCATCAAAAATGATGCTTTAGAACTATTTAAAAGCATAAAATTAAGTCATTTCCTCGGTGTTTAACTTTCAGATGACTTTATAATTTTTACGACAAATAATTTGATTTGCAAACCATGTTACAATAAAGTAAATCAAATACACGGACATGAGTGAGTTCTATTTATATTTATGGGAGGCCAAGTTGGTACCATACGCATGCCTATCTATCAGGTCCAGCACATCCTTCAAATTAATCGGAATCGTACCGAATATATAATTTCGAAGCCATTTGTTCTGTCTCCGGCTGTTGTATTTGCAAGCGCCGCTCTGTTACTATATTTAGAGGTGACATTATGGGAATCTCCACCCACTAACACTTGTTTATTAACCCATACGGTTTCATTGGACGGAAAATAATTTACGCAATCAATCAGATTACGGATTCCCGAGGACTTGGAAATGAGATAGCGATGTTATCCGTCAGACCTAATATTCAATGTTGTAATGAATATTTAGGTATGAGTTTACTCAGACTGGTCTTTATGATAACATGCTGTTTACGCGATGGTCATGGTATATATGAACGAAACTGTATGCGTTTTACTGTCTTTTCTGTTTACGGTGATTGGAACAAATATGAATATTTTCGACAACTAAGGCATCACGTGACTTTAAAGTCTCATCATTTCGGCAACATGGAATTGGTTTTAATTACTTAAATGATTAATATAGTAATTTGCCTTTTATCTGTGGTGAAATGAGAAATGGTAATTGTCTTTTTTTGCTGCTAACATTAAATTAAATTAAATAAATTAAAGGGGTACTGTACACAGAGATAGACGATTTTTTTATTTACTCCCACTGAAATAACTTTCAAGTTAGATTGTGTTCGCGTTATACGAGTTTCGTATAAACCTAATTTAGCGAAGAAAATATTGATCTTGGAAACAAAAATATTACGATTTCAAACTACGCGCCATGTTTTTGACCTTCACCGGAGAAAACGCAGGTCGCATGAAGAACCGGAAGTTCGTTGTTCGCAGCTTCAATCTCTTTCATCGAACAATCTCACTCCCTATAAAAATACTTGACGCTTTGAATCTTGTTTCTTTCTCGTTTTTTTCCGAATCGGTTATAGCGGGCCTTTCTTTTGCAGGTAACATGTTTTGTTTGCAACTCAATAATGTTCTCGAACGGCCGTCGATAAAAGTCACCCAACATATGAGATTTCAAGAACGGTAACTCGTAATGGCATAATTCTCCATTTTATGACTCCAGCCATAAATTGATTTATATTAAATAATTCAATTTTACTTTTATGATAGCCTGTTAACCGGAAGGTTTTCAGTAGACATCATCGACTCAAATTAGTTATTTTAAAATATAATATTTATATTAGATAGCTATTGTCACCAGGAATTTATTGAAATTGGGGTACAGTACCCCTTTAAGTAAAATACAGTGAAATTATTTTTTTAATTATTTTTTATTACATTTTTGCGCACGTTGGCATCTATCTGAGTGCATTCTAGGGGACCTCATTCAGTAAATGTCAGGGACTATATTTTGAGGCCTGTACACACTGGTATCACATTAAAATATTAAATGTTTTAAACCCAGTTTTGTTCCAATGTTAGCTATTTTCAGAAAAATGCTGGAATAAGATTTTCAAAAATATAGAGGCCTGAACATTTCCAACCTTTCGGCCTCACTAACCCTTTCTATACTAAATACTAATTGATGATATGTTCAGATAATAAGTTCTCAACAAACGACAATAGATCATTTGTTATCAAATTTGTAATAGGAAGAAAAACATTGGAACAAAAATAAATAAATAAGAAAAGGATTATCAAATGTGTAATAGGAAGAAAACCATTGGAACAGAAGACATTGAAAATAAGGCAAAAAATTACAAAAATGGAATGGAAAGTCAGGGGGGGGGGCGGAAAAAAACTGCGGGACACAACGTACCGGGGGGTGTGGGGGGGGGGGGTACCTAGGCGTCAAAAATTTACACGTAAATTTTGTCCTTATTCATTTAGGGGGGGGGTTGTCGGAAAAATTTGCATGTAATTTTTTTCCAAATATGTATTTTCAGACTCACAACTTCAATTTTCTCTCATTTTATAGAATATGGATTAACCTTAATATCCAAATCATATATACATGAGTAGTACAATCCACCTAAAACAATTTTGGATAACCACTGTCTTGGTTTACATGTGATATTGACCCCATTAACCCTCTTAATAATGCCGACTATGTCAGTGTCTACCAGTCGAATGCAGAATTCTACCCTGCGATCGCTTATCTGGCAAATTTTTACTGCAGAACTATCCCATGTATTAAACAATTTCTCCTCCAATGGTATCAGAAAACAGTTATATGCTGGTATCTCACTCATCTCATTTGCATCTTTTTCAAAGTCGAGGTAATGACTAGTTGTCATTTTTTAAAGTGCATACAAAGCGTTGCGATCACCAATATACATGTTTGTACATGTCATGACATCACGAGGTACAAATCTGCGTTCTACTGGTAGACAATGACCATTTTAGTCATAATAATCTAAACTAAGTTACCAAGCACCTTCTCGTGAATTGTATGCTCCGGTGTTTTTTTCGGTTTCCGGTCAAACCGGCTGGGGTAGATTTGATTTTTCTGGGGGGGGGGGGGGGCAATGGTCAGTTTTTGCTGTTTGGGGGGGGGGGGGGGGGGGGGGGTACCCAAACCGAAGAAAACAGTTTTTTCCACCCTGTGTCTGCAGTTTTTTTCCGGCCCCCCTAGGAAAGTAAGTAATAAGGTAAAGTAGGTCGATTGAAATTTTAAGGTACATGTGACGAAGACAAGGTTAATAAAAAGTAGGTCATTGGAGAAAATGGAATTGAATATTAGAAGCCATCAAGAAGTGAAAGAAATTGTGAAGTAGGTCAACTGAAAATTAAAAGTGTAAGTGACGGACGTAGTTGAAAGCATGTTGATCGAAACGAGGTACGCCGAGCACGTGGAAGGTAAAATCGATACGCAAAGTCGAAAGTCAGGGACGTAGCAGAGGGGGGGGGGGGGGGGGGTCGAGGTCCAAAAAATTAAATAATACAATAAACGAATCAATTCAAGGTGGTTGGTGAAGGTCGAGCTCCTCAATCATTTTGAATTGTGCCTTCCTCTGATAGCATAGCAAGAATGCGAGATGGCTGTCCGAAAGGCGATGACCACTCAAAGCCTTCCGGACGATTGCCAAGTAGAACTCATACAGGGCACTCAATGTATAACCCCGAAAAAGAACGTCGTGGTCTGTAAGTAACTTCTGAGTAATGTTTGGAGGAGATCCCAAGTTGGAAGCTCCGTATTTAGGATGTAATATGTCCATCCAGGGCTCGAGTGGGTCAGACAGCCGAGAGTCCTCAAAAGTCTGCTGATCGGAAGTACCCTTCGTGGCGCCGATAGGGCCGCCACCAGCCGAGGCTGGGGGGGGGGGGGTGGGGGCTCGACCACTGCAGGAGTAGCAGCATCCAAAGCAAGCAAGCCAGGAGACTCGGAAGTCGACTTTTTAACTTTAGCTATAGATCATTTGTTGAAATTATTATCTTTTCCACCCGGAGAGGGTCCGAGGAGGAGGTGCAGGAAATGGGGCGGTCGGGATGTCGGAAGCTGAATATGAAATTGTATGTGAGCTTCAAACCACATAGAAACACTATCCCGTTGATAAAATTCACACACAAAAATGGGAGGGACCACGAAGAGCGTTTCTGATTTTGAATAGGACTCTGGAAAAATCAGAGGACAGTTCGTTGTTTCCTTAATCAATCGCAGTCTGTTGGTGGGAGGGAGTGGACAATTTGGGATCTGGTCGATTCGCAGATTCTCTACTCGATTCAAGTCATTTAGTAACCCTGGGAGGCCCCAATATGGGCGGATTTCGAATAGGACTCTGGAAGCCAATTGGGAGCCAGAGGCCGGTTCGTTGTTTTCGCAGTAACTCTCTACATGTCGATGGGAGAGGGTGCAGGAGTTGGGTTCTTGACCACAGTCGGCTCCTCTACCAGATCCGAACGCCATTTGACTTATAACCTACTGGGAGGGACCGGGGGGCGGAATTCGAATAGGATTATGAACAGTACGCCAGAAACCAATTCGCCAATTCTCGAGTTGGCTGTCGTTGTGTTGGTCGGGAGGTGTACGGTGTGTTTGCTATTCCATTTGGGCGCTAATATCATGCACTGCGCCCCGCTGTATCGAGCCTATATTCCACTGGAGGGTCCGATGGGCGCAGGAGAGGAGTGATCTGGATGTCGGAATCTGAATTTTAAACTGTGTGTGGGCTTCAAACCATACAGAAACACTATCCCGTTGATAACATTCAGGGAAAAATGGGAGCGACCATGAAGAGCGTTTCTGATTTTGAATTGGACTCTGAAAACCCAGTTCGTTGTTTCCTTAATCAATCGCAGTCTGTTTTATGCGGTTCTGACACTAGTCTAGTTAGGAAAACACAAGATTTAACCCCTTACCCAACAGAACGGCCCTGTGCCAATGCATTCTCTTATATATGCGAGTCGACCATAGGTCGCCTCGCATATATAAGAGAATGCATTGGCTTAACACATTAAAAATTATAAAATTGTTAAAGAATGACGGTAAGAAAAAAATGGTAAAAAGTGTAAAAAAAAAAATTTTAGGCCAATGCATTCTCTTATATATGCGAGGCGACCTATGGTCGACTCGCATATATAAGAGAATGCATTGGCACAGGGCATAACTGTAACCATCACAATGTGGTCAATGAGCCGGTTCCAATGATATCCATATCTGTATGGTTTTATTGAGACAGAACCAAGATAATTTAGGCTGTTGCAGCTTTATTTGGCCGTTTTTGGCCGGTTTGTTGGGTAAAGGGTTAAAGGCGAATTCCCTGCCTGTCGTACCTGATTTTTTTGTGCAAAAAAGTTTCCCAAAGTGTCAATTTTTCAGATTTAAAGAAACCCAATGTATATGGCAGTCTCGTGTACATCATATACTGTCATGTCGTTGTTATTCTCCAAGGAGAAGCTCTTTTGTACGTACCTTAAGTTTTTATTTACGTAATTTAAGGACGGTATGGTGATGCCAATACGTTGGTTCCTTGTTCTGTATTTGATTCAGTTTGGAGTTTAATCATGACTCAGAACATCATATTTATATATCTTGAAATATTTCAACGAATCAAGCCGTCACCGGTGTACTGTTGCTGACAGGATGGTCCCCAGAACAAAAAATTGACCACACCTCCAATAATACATAATCTTATAACAAACGATGTTTGAAATGCTGAACTTATTAACAGACAATGTATATATTAGATACGGAAGTGTTCGTGGATACTAATACGGCAGCAGTTCTGAAAATTTAACCGGCATCCATGATGTTTACTTTGAAGAATGCGGAAGTCGTCTGAATCGTGACGATTTGGGGTTTCCGGTTTGAATGTCACGGTCAAAATACGTCATAAATTTTCGTTCGGGTGCTTCCGTGAACATGTTCGGGCTCTTTCGGTCGGAGCGGGAAACATTGCAAATTGTAAAATCACAACATATGGGAAATTAACATAGGCTTTTAATATTAGGTATAATAATATTATATGACTATGCATGACCATTCTTCCATGAATACCACTAATAGAGACCTTTCGCATAACGAACGACGATAAATAATTATTACCAATAGGATACTGTGTTCTTTATATTCATAATTGTCGTATTCCCCTATTCGTTGTTACGATTACAGGCTCGGATTTTCAACGAAACTCACAAATACACGATATATTAATAAGTTCGCGATCATTTCTCATCTGCTCAAATTGGGAAATGACCCTGAGATTATGTCCTTAAATTGTGGTCGTCATGTGACCTGACTTGTTATCTATTAGTGGCAATCAAATCATTCGTCATCGTGAAACACGAGCTCTGTCAGAATCGCCATCTCTGGTTTATACTAGGTTTTATTCTGGACGTAGTTTTACTCTAATTTAAACTAGGTTTTAGTTGGAGTAAAACTTGGTTCAGTAAAACTACGGGACTAAAACTAGGTTTTAGTGTAGTTAAATCCAGTTTTGTGATAAACTCAGTTTAAGTTTTTTGGAATTCGATCTCAATTAAAACTAGGTTGTATTGGCGTGATAAAGTTATGATAATATCGCTAATTAATTGTAGTAACTTGGGGATTTAACGATCAGGAGACGATTATCTATAGGTCTCATCTCGAAAATATACTTTTAAATATTCTTTGAAAAAAAACCCTACCCCAGGTTTTACTAACACCTAGTTTAGTGGGTTTTATTATTCGACCGATTTTGTTCGCCCAGTTTGATGTTGTTTCTTCGCGTATATGGGAGTGCTTCTTTTGAATTGAGGGAGGCGTTTAAGCTCGGGCGTTTGTCAGTCACTCAACATCCATGTGCAGTTTATGTACACATGCATAGGAGAGATTCAGTGGAATTCGGGGAGGCGATGTCGGTACTTATGAGATAACTACTAATAAATATGCCAGTGTGGTGGATATTTATTGCTATATACATGCTATAGGTTTTTTTGCGATTCGCTCGTTCGGAGGTCGCTTAGGCGGCAGAGAGAATGGAGGGATCGGACTGATCAACACAAATATGACTTTTGGAACTGATTCCTTAATCACAAAACTATCTCTTTCGGTCAATTTGAAGGCATGGGTTGGTGGCCCGCCCAAATACGCACTAGAAAGTGTTTCGGCCAATCTGTTGGTATGGGTGGTTGGCTCGCCCCCAAATAACACTAGAAACACCCCACCCTCACATCCGTGGGGGGGGGGGGGTACAACCCGAGGGGTGAACATGGGATATGGACCATTTTTGAGACCGGTAAGGATTTCGGCTAAGTTGACGGCATATGTTGATGGCCCGCCCTTAGTACCCCATAGAAACACCCCCTGTACCCGGTACGCGCGGTACGACCCCTAAGTAGGGTGAAGTGGGGTATGGACCATTTTCGAGAACGGTGGGTGGCCCGCCCCAAATACCCCCTAGAAACACCCCAGCCCCACTCCCCGGGGTCCATACCCCATGTTCACCCGCTCGGTGGTGCCACACGGGGTGAGGGTGGGGATGGGGTTATTTATATGAGGTATTTGAGGGCGCGCCACCCACCCATGCCGTAAAATTGACCGAAAGAAATATTTTGCAGATAAGGAATAAAATGGTCCATACCCAATTTTCTGATTTTCACCACACTCAGAGGGTCTAATTGACCGAAATCCTTACCGTTCTCGAATATGGTCCATACACCATTTCGACTCCCTCGGTGGTACCACTCGGTGAGGGGTGGGGGTGTTTCTATGTGGTATTTTGGGGGGCCACCCACCCATGCCGTAAAATTGAGGTATGAGGGTGGGGTGTTTCTATGGGTATTTGGTGCGGGCCACCCACTCCTGTCGTCAAATCGGCCGAAATCCTTACCGTTCTCGAAAATGGTCCATACCCCATTTCCACCTCATCGGGTGGTACCCCACGGTTGAGGGGTGGGGGTTTGGGGCTCTATGGTGTATTTTGGTCGGCCTTATGATTTCCCATAGGTAAAATAGCCATTTGCACAGGAATTAACCCTTTGTAGTGAAGTTTGAATTTGTTGGTGTGGTCTAAAATATGACAGTATTTTTTATGCGGTTCTGACACTAGTTACGAAAACACAAGATTTAAAGGCGAATACCCTGCTAGACGGACATGACTTTTTGGCGTAAAAAGTTTCCCCAAATGTCAATTTTTCAGATTTAAAGAAAATTTTTGACCCAAAATTTATATTGCCAACAATATACGCTAAAACGTTAGCACTGAGGCCTATGGAAAACATTTACACCAGTGTAACCTCATAATAGCCTAAATCCTTACCGTTCCCGAAAATGGTCCATACTCCATATTTACCCCTCCGGTGGTAACCCCGGGATGAGGGTGAGGATGTTTCTAGTGGGTATTTGGGGCGGGCCACCCACCCATGTCGTCAAATTGACCGAAAGAGATATTTTGCGAATAAGAAATAGGGAATAAATTCCAACCGTCATGATCGTCCATGACATTAGATAATAACTAACCTCTATTCAACTGCTCGTGAATTCGTCGTGATTTCTCAAAGCGCACGGGTTATCCGCTTGCTTGAGATATCAGATAGGAACAACCGGGCGCGTGACCCGACAATGCATTGACAAGCAGCCATAACAAGAAAACCATAGTCAGAAATGGTAACGCCACCAAGATCATATTATTAGCCATAAATATAAATTATAATATAATTATAATATAAAATATTATTCATTAGTTAGCGCTAATATAGCCGCTAACTAATGAATAATATTATTTCATTGACTTGTTAAATAACATCTAATAAATATTCATCTTATTCACAACTTTAAGGAGTCCTGGCACACGAGAATATTTATCGCCGTTTGATTTGCACCAAGTGAACTCGGCGCATATATAAATGATAGAACAGACCTCTATTATGATGATCGCATCGTTATTTGTTTAAAATACGTATCAATTGACATATACGCACCCGTTCCCTCGTTAAAATCTACATATATCGCCCATTTTAGGGGACCTCCGCGAATTCGGGGACTTCCGCAAAGTGACCTCCGCAAATAGGGACCTACTGCAAATCGTCTCACCCAATGCAATTTGTAAACAAATACGATTGACATGCGTTTTAACGAGGTGAGCTTTAATTAAATGAAAGAAGCAATGCTGCATATAAACTATTTGTCATGGACTCAGCCAGTGTGCCATATATATGTGTCAACTAAGGTCGCTTTGCGTGGTAAAAGTGAAAAGTGAAAGTGGAAATTCGGAAAATCCTATTGAAAATGAAAGTACAATTTTTGGGAATTCCGCGGCTGATTAAGAGAATCTATACTATTGAAAGTGAATGTACGATTCCTGGAATTCTATCAGATATCGCGACTCTGCTCGTTTTCGTGATCATAGGTTATATAGGGCCTATATGACCACGAAAACGAGTCGAGTCACGATACATCCATCGGTACAAACACATTGTGTATACGATACAATTTTGACTTGATGAACAGAAAATAAAAGATCGCGGTTACTCCAACAGAACTGGCATCCGCACTCCAATTAAAATTACCCATAATTCACTTCACTACACCAGGGGCTCCCAATTGGTTATACATTATTTTCAGATTATTTATATTTTCAAGAACATATTCTTACACCGGTGACTTTAAGTTTACAATTTCAGTCTGTCCTGACTCTATCGGTACGATTGAGTTATATTTTCAAGAACACCGGTGGCGTTAACTTTACAATTTCAGCATCTACGTGATTCTATCGGTATGATTGAGTAAGGTACAGAAAAAATTCTCCCACAATGCATTCGCCCAGTCGACCACAGAAAATCAAAATCTCCAAAACAACTTACACCACCTTGTGGCGTAATAAACAGACAGACCACGCCTCCTTTCCTTGTAATTGAACAATTACACGGGTAACGCAATCGACCAAATCCATGTCGTCCCCGCGGTCGAGTAAAACTTAGTTTTACAACTAAAACCCAGTTTAAACTGGTAGTTTAAATTAGGTCTAAACTGGAGATGCCGATTCGAACCGAGACGTTTGCGAAACAGTAAGCGCTATTTTGCATGTTTTACCCATGGGCCACACCCATGCACGGTGGAACCATGCGATCTACTTATATCTGTTTTTTTTTCCATAAAAAAACCTATTGACAGGATCTGATAGAGATTATGTTGGCTTTTGACTGTTGAGAGCGACGTTACAAATCCAAACCAACCGACTAAAATGCCATTAGATCAATGCTATTCCACAATCCGGCAAGTATCGTCACATTGCTATGCAGAGCAGGAGCAATATACAGTAACGAGTTAACAAAGAAGAATGGGCAACGTTAGCGAAGATATAGACCATATATTATTGGGAAATCCCAGCTAACTTATTCCTTTTATATCTATCTATATCTATCTGGGTTTTTCCAACGTTAAGTTTAGAGACACGTCAGACACCCATTCTTATCTCATGAAATATGCACCCATGATATCCGTAACCAATTGCATTACAATTGAGTCGTGACTATTTGTATCTGGGATTTTCCAACGCTAAATTTAGAGACAAGCCAGACACCCATTCTTATCTTATGAAATATGCACCCATGACACCCGTCACCAATTGCATTACGCCATAAGAACATTTTGGGGATTTACCATTTCTGTGTGTCATTCTAGGAAACAACGTGTAAACATTGAGATTTTTTGTATTATGCTATGTTACCAAAGGTAATTTTATACCAATCATGTTTATTATATATATATACTAGCAGGTTAGCCCGCCACTGACGGCATTCGTGCCATGGCATTGTTCGAAAAAGCAATTGCAACAGGTTCCGAGACACTTGCTGCATTTGTACCTAATTTCGTCGAAATCAGCAAGTTTTACCCGATTTGACCTTGAATTGACAATTTTGTAGGTCAAGGTCAGGTCGTGGTCATGATTTGACCCGTCCAAAAACACTCCCCGGACAAATCTGGCGTCGTACGGGCTCGGTGACCAGATAAAATTCGTATCCGGGGCAAGATACATTCACATACCAAATTTCAAGTCGATAGCTCCACCCGTTTCCGAGATCTGGTCTGAGCATGCGCGAAGCTGGCGTCGCACGGGCTCGGCGACCCAATAAAATTCGTATCCGGGGCAAGATACATTCACATACCAAATTTCAAGTCGATAGCTCCACCCGTTTCCGAGATCTCGTCTGCGCATGCGCTGCACGGGCGTCGCACGGGCTCGCCAATACGACAACGACGACCACCTGGTCAAACTACACTCACGTACCAAGTTTCGTCCCGATCGGTCGAGGTGTTGGTATCTGATGCAAAAGACGAAATTGTGAGTGTTGGTTTGTAACCGGGATTTCTGAGAAGCATTATGATTTGTCCATTATGCCTATATCCACACTAACTACCCCCCCCCTAAGCCCTGACCTAAGTGTCATACATACTATAACAATGATGTTGTAAGAGTACTATGGCATCCAATAAATCTCCCCGCATAGCTAACCACTCAAAAGTATTGTTCCCGTATATCTCTCTGCAGATGCTAATAACGTTGAATGGTAAACAGACGCTCTTTATAGCGATGCGTCAAAACAAACGCTCATTAAATTATGACTTGATTAACCACCGCGGTGCCGATTGCGGTGATTTGGGAAGGGAGAAACGGTGCTCTGAGCTTCTCCAAAACGCGACAACTACGGTGTTCGTCTTTTTTTTACACTTATATACGAAATTTGAGCTCGATGGGTGCAGTCGTTTTCGATTCTATGAAGTACACACACACATATATACGAGTCTCAAAATATATAGTACTAGCAGGTTAGCCCGCCACCGGCGGCTTGTCCGAAACATGACATTTTTTTAATATATTTTTTTAATTTTTAGCTCCACGCGTTTCAATAAGAAAAAATTGTACCCGGTAGCTCCACCCGTTTCCGAGATCTGGTCTGCGCATGCGCGAAGCTGGCGTCGCACGGGCTCGGCGATCCGATAAAATTTGTACCCGGCGCAAGATACATTCACATAGCAAATTTCAAGTCGATAGCTCCACCCGTTTCCGAGATCTCGTCTGCGCATGCGCTGCACGGGCGTCGCATGGGCTCGGCGACCCGATAAAATTTGTACCCGGCGCAAGATACATTCACATAGCAAATTTCAAGTCGATAGCTCCACCCGTTTCCGAGATCTCGTCTGCGCATGCGCTGCACGGGCGTCGCACGGGCTCGGCGACCCGATAAAATTTGTACCCGGCGCAAGATACATTCACATAGCAAATTTCAAGTCGATAGCTCTACCCGTTTCCGAGATCTCGTCTGTGCATGCGCTGCACGGGCGTCGCACGGGCTCGCCAATACGACAACGACCACCGCCTGGTCAAACTACACACACGTACCAAGTTTCGTCCTGATCGGTCGAGAATGGTAGATTTGTATGAAGTACAACACACACACAAACATAAATATATAAGAGAGATATGTAAATTAGATAGATTGTATCAAAATATATAGGAGAGATATGTAAATGATCTACACACCATTACCGGTGTTTGTCAAAGTTTAGTGGGGTATATCAATACTCATTCACGATCATATCATTGAGGTCCGGAGGGTGTGGGCTATCTCTCGAATACACGGAGTTCTCAAAATATATAGTATAGAAGACTAGCAGGTTAGCCCGCCACTGGCGGCGTTGGTCCGAAACATGACATTTGTTTCGCTTTTCAATGAGTTAACCGTGCCTTTTTTAATAAAAATTATTGTACCCTCCCTAAAAGAGGTATGATTTAAGGTACATCGGGCGGAAAAACTGACCCGATGATGTCGTTGTAGCAGGTTAGCCCACCACTGGCGGCATTCGTCTCATGGCTTTGTTTCAGAAACATGACATTTTTTTAATTTAACCAAATTTCAAGTCGATAGCTCCACCCGTTTGCGAGATCTGGTCTGCGCATGCGCGAAGCTTGCGTCGCACGGGCTCGGCGACCCGATAAAATTCGTACCCGGGGCAAGATACATTCACATACCAAATTTCAAGTCGATAGCTCCACCCGTTTCCGAGATCTCGTCTGCGCATGCGCATGGGGTCAGTCGTTTAGCCACGTCCATCGCAATAAAGAGCGTTAATTGTTAACACCTCCGTATAAGGTCAATATAAAGATCGTTGATGTCTTAACCACCGCAGTGCCGTTTTTTGTGACTGAGATTGGAGAACGGGTGCTCTGAGCTTCTCCAAAACGCGACCACGGTCGTGTCGGTGTGATTTTACACTTACATACGAAATTTGAGCTCAATCTGTACACGCGTTTTGGATTCTATGAAGTACCCACATATATACACACACACACATATATATATATATATACATACGGAAGTCTCAAATTATATAGAAGACTAGCAGGTTATCCCGCCACCGGCGGATTGTCCGAAACATGACATTTGTTTTTATATATTTTTTTTAATTTTTAGCTCCACGCGTTTCAATAAGAAAAAATTTGTACCCGGTAGCTCCACCCGTTTCCGAGATCTGGTCTGCGCATGTGCAAAGCTGGCGTCGCACGGGGTCGGCGATCCGATAAAATTTGTACCCGGCGCAAGATACATTCACATAGCAAATTTCAAGTCGATAGCTCCATCCGTTTCCGAGGTCTCGTCTGCGCATGCGCTGCACGGGCGTCGCATGGGCTCGGCGACCCGATCAAATTTGTACCCGGCGCAAGATACATTCACATAGCAAATTTCAAGTCGATAGCTCCACCCGTTTCCGAGATCTCGTCTGCGCATGCGCCGCACGGGCGTCGCACGGGCTCGGCGACCCGATAAAATTTGTACCCGGCGCAAGATACATTCACATAGCAAATTTCAAGCCGATAGCTCCACCCGTTTCCGAGATCTCGTCTGCGCATGCGCTGCACGGGCGTCGCACGGGCTCGCCAATACGACAACGACCACCGCCTGGTCAAACTACACCCACGTACCAAGTTTCGTCCCGATCGGTCGAGAATCGTAGATTTGTATGAAGTACAACACACACACAAACATAAATATATAAGAGAGATATGTAAATTAGATAGATTGTATCAAAATATATAGGAGAGATATGTAAATGATCTACACACCATTACCGGTGTTTGTCAAAGTTTAGTGGGGTATATCAATACTCATTCACGATCATATCATTGAGGTCCGGAGGGTGTGGGCTATCTCTCGAATACACGGAGTTCTCAAAATATATAGTATAGAAGACTAGCAGGTTAGCCCGCCACTGGCGGCGTTGGTCCGAAACATGACATTTGTTTCGCTTTTCAATGAGTTAATCGTGCCTTTTTTAATAAAAATTATTGTACCCTCCCTAAAAGAGGTATGATTTAAGGTACATCGGGCGGAAAAACTGACCCGATGATGTCGTTGTAGCAGGTTGGCCCACCACTGGCGGCATTCGTCTCATGGCTTTGTTTCAGAAACATGACATTTTTTTAATTTAACCAAATTTCAAGTCGATAGCTCCACCCGTTTGCGAGATCTGGTCTGCGCATGCGCGAAGCTTGCGTCGCACGGGCTCGGCGACCCGATAAAATTCGTAGCCGGGGCAAGATACATTCACATACCAAATTTCAAGTCGATAGCTCCACCCGTTTCCGAGATCTCGTCTGCGCATGCGCATGGGGTCAGTCGTTTAGCCACGTCCATCGCAATAAAGAGCGTTAATTGTTAACACCTCCGTATAAGGTCAATATAAAGATCGTTGATGTCTTAACCACCGCAGTGCCGTTTTGTGTGACTGAGATTGGAGAACGGGTGCTCTGAGCTTCTCCAAAACGCGACCACGGTCGTGTCGGTGTGATTTTACACTTACATACGAAATTTGAGCTCAATCTGTACACGCGTTTTGGATTCTATGAAGTACCCACATATATACACACACACACACATATATATATATACATACGGAAGTCTCAAATTATATAGTAGACTAGCAGGTTATCCCGCCACTGGCGGCTTGTCCGAAACATGACATTTTTTTTATATATTTTTTTAATTTTTAGCTCCACGCGTTTCAATAAGTAAAATTTGTACCCGGTAGCTCCACCCGTTTCCGAGATACAATTTTGACTTGATGAACAGAAAATAAAAGATCGCGGTTACTCCAACAGAACAGGCATGCGCACTCCAATTAAAATTACCCATAATTCACTTCACTACACCAGGGGCTCCCAATTGGTTATACATTATTTTCAGATTATTTATATTTTCAAGAACATATTATTACACCGGTGACTTTAAGTTTACAATTTCAGTCTGTCCTGGCTCTATCGGTACGATTGAGTTATATTTTCAAGAACACCGGTGGCGTTAACTTTACAATTTCAGCATCTACGTGATTCTATCGGTATGATTGAGTAAGGTACAGAAAAAATTCTCCCACAATGCATTCGCCCAGTCGACCACAGAAAATCAAAATCTCCAAAACAACTTACACCACCTTGTGGCGTAATAAACAGACAGACCACGCCTCCTTTCCTTGTAATTGAACAATTACACGGGTAACGCAATCGACCAAATCCATGTCGTCCCCGCGGTCGAGTAAAACTTAGTTTTACAACTAAAACCCAGTTTAAACTGGTAGTTTAAATTAGGTCTAAACTGGAGATGCCGATTCGAACCGAGACGTTTGCGAAACAGTAAGCGCTATTTTGCATGTTTTACCCATGGGCCACACCCATGCACTGTGGAACCATGCGATCTACTTATATCTGGGTTTTTTCCATAAAAAAAACCTATTGACAGGATCTGATAGAGATTATGTTGGCTTTTGACTAAAATGCCATTAGATCAATGCTATTACACATTCCGGCAAGTATCGTCACATTGCTATGCAGAGCAGGAGCAATATACAGTAACGAGTGAGTTAACAAAGAAGAATGGGCAACGTTAGCGAAGATATAGACCATATATTATTGGGAAATCCCAGCTAACTTATTCCTTTTATATCTATCTATATCTATCTGGGTTTTTCCAACGTTAAGTTTAGAGACACGTCAGACACCCATTCTTATCTCATGAAATATGCACCCATGATATCCGTAACCAATTGCATTACAATTGAGTCGTGACTATTTGTATCTGGGATTTTCCAACGCTAAATTTAGAGACAAGCCAGACACCCATTCTTATCTTATGAAATATGCACCCATGACACCCGTAACCAATTGCATTACGCCATAAGAACATTTTGGGGATTTACCATTTCTGTGTGTCATTCTAGGAAACAACGTGTAAACATTGAGATTTTTTGTATTATGCTATGTTACCAAAGGTAATTTTATACCAATCATGTTTATTATATATATATACTAGCAGGTTAGCCCGCCACTGGCGGCATTCGTGCCATGGCATTGTTCGAAAAAGCAATTGCAACAGGTTCCGAGACACTTGCTGCATTTGTACCTAATTTCGTCGAAATCAGCAAGTTTTACCCGATTTGACCTTGAATTGACAATTTTGTAGGTCAAGGTCAGGTCGTGGTCATGATTTGACCCGTCCAAAACACTCCCCGGACAAATCTGGCGTCGTACGGGCTCGGTGACCAGATAAAATTCGTATCCGGGGCAAGATACATTCACATACCAAATTTCAAGTCGATAGCTCCACCCGTTTCCGAGATCTGGTCTGAGCATGCGCGAAGCTGGCGTCGCACGGGCTCGGCGACCCAATAAAATTCGTATCCGGGGCAAGATACATTCACATACCAAATTTCAAGTCGATAGCTCCACCCGTTTCCGAGATCTCGTCTGCGCATGCGCTGCACGGGCGTCGCACGGGCTCGCCAATACGACAACGACGACCACCTGGTCAAACTACACTCACGTACCAAGTTTCGTCCCGATCGGTCGAGGTGTTGGTATCTGATGCAAAAGACGAAATTGTGAGTGTTGGTTTGTAACCGGGATTTCTGAGAAGCATTATGATTTGTCCATTATGCCTATATCCACACTAACTACCCCCCCTAAGCCCTGACCTAAGAGTCAGACATACTATAACAATGATGTTGTAAGAGTACTATGGCATCCAGGGATGGGGTAATTGTAATTTGTAATTGTAATTGATTGTAATTAATTACATTTTTTCAAGTAATTGCATGTAATTGGTAATTGAGTTTATTCTCAATTACATGTAATTGCAATTGTAATTGGTTAGGATGTAATTGTAATTGTAATTAGGGTCTAATTTCAATTACTTCAAAATCACAGGTACTTGTTTCTTCTCAAAGTTATCTTTCATGATTCATCCAATGGTTTCTTCAAATGCTTTTTTCTCCAAATTTCAAAGTGTAAGACTGGTGACTTGCTATCACTATGTTGTCACAACACTGAGTTTGTATCCACTGTGTCTCAATGGTGATTCTGTTGACACCTCGGAGGCTCCTATTTGTTTGCTTAAGCATTGGTTAACCTTTGAGGTAGAAGGCTTGTTTTGATAAATACAATGAGAAACCAACTTCAAATAATTGACAATAGATCACTATAATATATCACTCTTATCTTCATGTTTCATTATCTCCATCTGTTATGGTATATATGCTATGGTAGAAATTCATACCAACCATTGCTAATGCTATCAACATGTCTACAACAAATCTGGCAGCATTTTAATTTGCAGAAAGACACATCGTGTCCTATGAAAGCGAAGTGCAAACTTTGCCCAACTACAATATCCAGTTCCAAAAAAGTTACCTCCAATTTTGTGACACATCTGAAGGTAAGTTTCCATTTCTATGTATTAGTTTTGTTTAATTCCATTGACATATAACTTCAGTCATATGGTGGTATTGGTATATACATTGTTTCTTGTCGCTTCTAATTTGCAACTGAATGACAAAGTGGGGACAATCTGCCTCAATAATCCCCCAATTAGCACTGTCTAGTGGAGGCATTGTGTTACCAGTAAGCTGGTGGCCACAAAGCCTAATTAAGTTTATGACTCTAATTAACAACCAGAGTGTTGATTATCTCATTGTCCTTTACAATTGGCCTGGCTGTGTGTCTGACTTACTGAGATAGTCTTATTCCCTTAATAATTAAATGATGGTTACATGCGTGTTACTAATATACTCTATTATTTTCATTTTATAGCGAAATCATCAAGATGTCTATGAATCCACAGTCACACAAGCACCATCAGCAAGTGATCAATAACCTACTAGGATCTTTCAGTATGCAAAAACATCGGTCAAGAATGCCAAAGCATTGAAGATAGTTAGCAAAGTTCATAAATCTCTGATATCATTCCAATTTCTAGAAGATCAACCCCGACTACAAGCTGCCAATGCAACACGCTGGAATTGCCAGCTATAAATTATGATTCGCTCAGTTCTACGAACACCTATACTGGACTCAATACATTGGCTGATCTGTACCAAGTGTGCTTCACTGTGTATTTCATCTTGCTTGTAGTAAATTTATGTTTTGTTATCAAATAGAGTTTATATAAATAAAAAGTGTTCCTACTTCAATGATGTGCTGAAATGTAATTGTAATTGTAATTGAATTACATTTCAAAGTAATTGTAATTGTAATTAATTACATTGCGAAATAGATGTAATGGGAATTGTAATTGTAATTGAAAAATGTTGAAGTAATTGTAATTGCAATTAATTACATTCACAAGTAATTGCCCCAAGCCTGATGGCATCCAATAAATCTCCCCGCATAGCTAACCACTCAAAAATATTGTTCCCGTATATCTCTCTGCAGATGCTAATAACGTTGAATGGTAAACAGACGCTCTTTATAGCGATGCGTCAAAACAAACGCTCATTAAATTATGACTTGATTAACCACCGCGGTGCCGATTGCGGTGATTTGGGAAGGGAGAAACGGTGCTCTGAGCTTCTCCAAAACGCGACAACTACGGTGTTCGTCGGTTTTTACACTTATATACGAAATTTGAGCTCGATGGGTGCAGTCGTTTTCGATTCTATGAAGTACACACACACATATATACGAGTCTCAAAATATATAGTACTAGCAGGTTAGCCCGCCACCGGCGGCTTGTCCGAAACATGAAATTTTTTTAATATATTTTTTGAATTTTTAGCTCCACGCGTTTCAATAAGAAAAATTTGTACCCGGTAGCTCCACCCGTTTCCGAGATCTGGTCTGCGCATGCGCGAAGCTGGCATCGCACGGGCTCGGCGATCCGATAAAATTTGTACCCGGCGCAAGATACATTCACATAGCAAATTTCAAGTCGATAGCTCCACCCGTTTCCGAGATCTCGTCTGCGCATGCGCTGCACGGGCGTCGCATGGGCTCGGCGACCCGATAAAATTTGTACCCGGCGCAAGATACATTCACATAGCAAATTTCAAGTCGATAGCTCCATCCGTTTCCGAGATCTCGTCAGCGCATGCGCTGCACGGGCGTCGCACGGGCTCGGCGACCCGATAAAATTTGTACCCGGCGCAAGATACATTCACATAGCAAATTTCAAGTCGATAGCTCCACCCGTTTCCGAGATCTCGTCTGCGCATGCGCTGCACGGGCGTCGCATGGGCTCGGCGACCCGATAAAATTTGTACCCGGCGCAAGATACATTCACATAGCAAATTTCAAGTCGATAGCTCCATCCGTTTCCGAGATCTCGTCTGCGCATGCGCTGCACGGGCGTCGCACGGGCTCGGCGACCCGATAAAATTTGTACCCGGCGCAAGATACATTCACATAGCAAATTTCAAGTCGATAGCTCCACCCGTTTCCAAGATCTCGTCTGCGCATGCGCTGCACGGGCGTCGCACGGGCTCGCCAATACGACAACGACCACCGCCTGGTCAAACTACACACACGTACCAAGTTTCGTCCCGATCGGTCGAGAATGGTAGATTTGTATGAAGTATAACACACACACAAACATAAATATATAAGAGAGATATGTAAATTAGATAGATTGTATCAAAATATATAGGAGATATATGTAAATGATCTACACACCATTACTGGTGTTTGTCAAAGTTTAGTGGGGTATATCAATACTCATTCACGATCATATCATTGAGGTCCGGAGGGTGTGGGCTATCTCTCGAATACACGGAGTTCTCAAAATATATAGGATAGCAGGTTAGCCCGCCACCGGCGGCTTGTCCGAAACATGACATTTTTTAATATTTGTTTTTAATGTTTAGCTCCACGCGTTTCAATAAGAAAAAATTGTACCCGGTAGCTCCACCCGTTTCCGATATCTGGTCTGCGCATGCGCGAAGCTGGCGTCGCACGTGCTCGGCGACCCGATAAAATTTGTACCCGGCGCAAGATACATTCACATAGCAAATTTCAAGTCGATAGCTCCACCCGTTTCCGAGATCTCGTCTGCGCATGCGCTGCACGGGCGTCGCACGGGCTCGCCAATACGAAAACGACCACCGCCTGGTCAAACTACACACACGTACCAAGTTTCGTCCCGATCGGTCGAGAATCGTAGATTTGTATGAAGTACAACACACACACAAACATAAATATATAAGAGAGATATGTAAATTAGATAGATTGTATCAAAATATATAGGAGAGATATGTAAATGATCTACACACCATTACCGGTGTTTGTCAAAGTTTAGTGGGGTATATCAATACTCATTCACGATCATATCATTGAGGTCGGGAGGGTGTGGGCTATCTCTCGAATACACGGAGTTCTCAAAATATATAGTATAGAAGACTAGCAGGTTAGCCCGCCACTGGCGGCGTTGGTCCGAAACATGACATTTGTTTCGCTTTTCAATGAGTTAATCGTGCCTTTTTTAATAAAAATTATTGTACCCTCCCTAAAAGAGGTATGATTTAAGGTACATCGGGCGGAAAAACTGACCCGATGATGTCGTTGTAGCAGGTTAGCCCACCACTGGCGGCATTCGTCTCATGGCTTTGTTTCAGAAACATGACATTTTTTTAATTTAACCAAATTTCAAGTCGATAGCTCCACCCGTTTGCGAGATCTGGTCTGCGCATGCGCGAAGCTTGCGTCGCACGGGCTCGGCGACCCGATAAAATTCGTACCCGGGGCAAGATACATTCACATACCAAATTTCAAGTCGATAGCTCCACCCGTTTCCGAGATCTCGTCTGCGAATGCGCATGGGGTCAGTCGTTTAGCCACGTCCATCGCAATAAAGAGCGTTAATTGTTAACACCTCCGTATAAGGTCAATATAAAGATCGTTGATGTCTTAACCACCGCAGTGCCGTTTTGTGTGACTGAGATTGGAGAACGGGTGCTCTGAGCTTCTCCAAAACGCGACCACGGTCGTGTCGGTGTGATTTTACACTTACATACGAAATTTGAGCTCAATCTGTACACGCGTTTTGGATTCTATGAAGTACCCACATATATACACACACACACATATATATATATATACATACGGAAGTCTCAAATTATATAGTAGACTAGCACGTTATCCCGCCACCGGCGGCTTGTCCGAAACATGACATTTTTTTTATATATTTTTTTAATTTTTAGCCCCACGCGTTTCAATAAGTAAAATTTGTACCCGGTAGCTCCACCCGTTTCCGAGATCTGGTCTGCGCATGCGCGAAGCTGGCGTCGCACGGGGTCGGCGATCCGATAAAATTTGTACCCGGCGCAAGATACATTCACATAGCAAATTTCAAGTCGATAGCTCCATCCGTTTCCGAGATCTCGTCTGCGCATGCGCTGCACGGGCGTCGCATGGGCTCGGCGACCCGATAAAATTTGTACCCGGCGCAAGATACATTCACATAGCAAATTTCAAGTCGATAGCTCCACCCGTTTCCGAGATCTCGTCTGCGCATGCGCCGCACGGGCGTCGCACGGGCTCGGCGACCCGATAAAATTTGTACCCGGCGCAAGATACATTCACATAGCAAATTTCAAGCCGATAGCTCCACCCGTTTCCGAGATCTCGTCTGCGCATGCGCTGCACGGGCGTCGCACGGGCTCGCCAATACGACAACGACCACCGCCTGGTCAAACTACACCCACGTACCAAGTTTCGTCCCGATCGGTCGAGAATGGTAGATTTGTATGAAGTACAACACACACACAAACATAAATATATAAGAGAGATATGTAAATTAGATAGATTGTATCAAAATATATAGGAGATATATGTAAATGATCTACACACCATTACTGGTGTTTGTCAAAGTTTAGTGGGGTATATCAATACTCATTCACGATCATATCATTGAGGTCCGGAGGGTGTGGGCTATCTCTCGAATACACGGAGTTCTCAAAATATATAGGATAGCAGGTTAGCCCGCCACCGGCGGCTTGTCCGAAACATGACATTTTTAAATATTTTTTTTTAATTTTTAGCTCCACGCGTTTCAATAAGAAAAAATTGTACCCGGTAGCTCCACCCGTTTCCGAGATCTGGTCTGCGCATGCGCGAAGCTGGCGTCGCACGGGCTCGGCGACCCGATAAAATTTGTACCCGGCGCAAGATACATTCACATAGCAAATTTCAAGTCGATAGCTCCACCCGTTTCCGAGATCTCGTCTGCGCATGCGCTGCACGGGCGTCGCACGGGCTCGCCAATACGATAACGACCACCGCCTGTTCAAACTACACACACGTACCAAGTTTCGTCCCGATCGGTCGAGAATGGTAGATTTGTATGAAGTACAACACACACACAAACATAAATATATAAGAGAGATATGTAAATTAGATAGATTGTATCAAAATATATAGGAGATATATGTAAATGATCTACACACCATTACTGGTGTTTGTCAAAGTTTAGTGGGGTATATCAATACTCATTCACGATCATATCATTGAGGTCCGGAGGGTGTGGGCTATCTCTCGAATACACGGAGTTCTCAAAATATATAGGATAGCAGGGGCTTGTCCGAAACATGACATTTTTTAATATTTTTTTTTAATTTTTAGCTCCACGCGTTTCAATAAGAAAAAATTGTACCCGGTAGCTCCACCCGTTTCCGAGATCTGGTCTGCGCATGCGCGAAGCTGGCGTCGCACGGGCTCGGCGACCCGATAAAATTTGTACCCGGCGCAAGATACATTCACATAGCAAATTTCAAGTCGATAGTTCCACCCGTTTCCGAGATCTCGTCTGCGCATGCGCTGCACGGGCGTCGCACGGGCTCGGCGACCCGATATAATTTGTACCCGGCGCAAGATACATTCACATAGCAAATTTCAAGTCGATAGCTCCATCCGTTTCCGAGATCTCGTCTGCGCATGCGCTGCACGGGCGTCGCATGTGCTCGGCGACCCGATAAAATTTGTACCCGGCGCAAGATACATTCACATAGCAAATTTCAAGTCGATAGCTCCACCCGTTTCCGAGATCTCGTCTGCGCATGCGCTGCACGGGCGTCGCACGGGCTCGCCAATACGACAACGACCACCGCCTGGTCAAACTACATACACGTTTCGTCCCGATCGGTCGAGAATGGTAGATTTGTATGAAGTACAACACACACACAAACATAAATATATAAGAGAGATATGTAAATTAGATAGATTGTATCAAAATATATAGGAGATATATGTAAATGATCTACACACCATTACTGGTGTTTGTCAAAGTTTAGTGGGGTATATCAATACTCATTCACGATCATATCATTGAGGTCCGGAGGGTGTGGGCTATCTCTCGAATACACGGAGTTCTCAAAATATATAGGATAGCAGGTTAGCCCGCCACCGGCGGCTTGTCCGAAACATGACATTTTTTAATATTTTTTTTTAATTTTTAGCTCCACGCGTTTCAATAAGAAAAAATTGTACCCGGTAGCTCCACCCGTTTCCGAGATCTGGTCTGCGCATGCGCGAAGCTGGCGTCGCACGGGCTCGGCGACCCGATAAAATTTGTACCCGGCGCAAGATACATTCACATAGCAAATTTCAAGTCGATAGCTCCACCCGTTTCCGAGATCTCGTCTGCGCATGCGCTGCACGGGCGTCGCACGGGCTCGGCGACCCGATATAATTTGTACCCGGCGCAAGATACATTCACATAGCAAATTTCAAGTCGATAGCTCCACCCGTTTCCGAGATCTCGTATGCGCATGCGCTGCATGGGCGTCGCACGGGCTCGGCGACCCGATATAATTTGTACCCGGCGCAAGATACATTCACATAGCAAATTTCAAGTCGATAGCTCCACCCGTTTCCGAGATCTCGTCTGCGCATGCGCTGCACGGGCGTCGCACGGACTCGCCAATACGACAACGACCACCGCCTGGTCAAACTACACACACGTACCAAGTTTCGTCCCGATCGGTCGAGAATCGTAGATTTGTATGAAGTACAACACACACACAAACATAAATATATAAGAGAGATATGTAAATTAGATAGATTGTATCACAATATATAGGAGAGATATGTAAATGATCTACACACCATTACCGGTGTTTGTCAAAGTTTAGTGGGGTATATCAATACTCATTCACGATCATATCATTGAGGTCCGGAGGGTGTGGGCTATCTCTCGAATACACGGAGTTCTCAAAATATATAGTATAGAAGATAGAAGAAGAAGAAGATAGATATATATAACTTATAAGAAAATGTCAAGGCTTATTTTATTGATATTTTGTTTTATTTGATGACTCGGCGAAACAATTTTTTTGGAAAAGGATGACTGGGCAGTTAAAGTGACACAGTAGACCCGTTCGCCTTATTTGTATCACAACGTACCAGATCGACATATAAGCACATAATTATGATAGTACATGTATATATATAAACTACACAACCATATATATATTGTATTTTTTGAAGATCTAACTTATAGAAACTAAGCACTAAAAATAAGTATTGTGGAATCTAGCCTAATGAGTGAATCAAACATCCGGGTGTTGCCAACATGTTTGATACGAGATTCTCCCATGAGGTGTACGTGTACATTCCTACATAACAAAGTTCTGTGTCAAGACTGATCCATATAATTATACTAAAGAAGAAATGTGGTGAGATTGTCTCAGCCCTATGGTGACACTCCACAGTTTCAACAGGTATGTGCCCATAAATAGGGGGCCCACAGATTTATCTGGATTATGATCCCAAACCATATAGACAATATATATATGCCTGAAATTAGTACAGAATAGGCATTCAGAATTTGATACATAAATTCCATAATATATGGGCTATCAAGAGTTATGGTCCTTGATCTTTTTTATCGAAAATGTGATTTTTATTCAAAAAATGACCAAAATATTGCATTTTCATACCCAAGGGGCACGAATACCAGATTTGTTCAAGCATGGCCACCTATGTTGGTTCAAATGCCTCTGGCTTCCAACATCAATGTGAAAAAAATTCAAACTTTCGTCGTTTACAATTCCAGAAAATCAATTTTTAATGCAGATGACAAATTTTGGGTGCTAAAAAATTGACCCAGTATCTAGAGCCACTGTTTCGCAGAAAACGCTACTGTTGTCGATGGGTGGGGTCAAGGTTACTTGCACTTAATTTTTCCATCAGTCTAGAACAACTTCTAAAATTACGCAAACTCATATCCCACCTTGTCTCAATATACATACCACATGAATGGTGCCAGAAACCACTAGCACTTTATATCTATAAAATCACCCCTACTGATCATTCGAAACTGTGGAGTGTCACCTTAAGAGATATGCAATATCATTTTCCGGTCATCGGGACTACATAACCATATTTCTCGAGTCATGCCGATTAAAATGATATACGACACCCCATGTATTACTTCAAATATTATAAATTATAACAGTTGGGGTTTTATGGTCACCCCCCATGCTTTTGCCCCATTTTGTTAAATTTCAAAGCCAATGACGTCATGTTTAACGTACTGGCTAAATAGGAACATTCCACCACTAATTGATGCTTGATAATGTAATAAAATGTTAAAATGCAGATGATAAATTACTTCAGAACGCTCTTTTTTTTCTTCAATAATCATGTTACATCATAATAATTCATGTCACTATTATGTTAATTCATATATTCCCAAAAACACTGATTGGGTTCAGGCCTGATTCAATATAAAGAGAAAACCATTTAAAGTCTCTAAGACTGTGACATCACATAAACAATATGTTGTCAAGTGAAACACAGCTTGGACAACATAACTTGATCAATCGCAGTCATTGATATGCTTTAAATTTAATATTCTGATAATTTCATTGTGTTGCGCCTTGTTAAATTTAGTTTTTTCAGCTATAAAACATGCAATGAAGATACACATGTAAATGATGTAGACTATGCTGTGTCAGCTAACTGCATTGTCAGTTAGATACCAACATACATGATTGATAGAGAAATGAAGGAACTTCTGGAATTAGTTGAAGTATTTGGGTGTCTCCTCGGTCTGCCTGATGCTGCCTCTGATAATAAATAGCTGTTATGATTATTAAAAACTGGCAGATGTATTGTGATTACATAGGGGTAACAGCATATACTGACAATGACCCCCCCCCCCCCATTCCCCCACTATTCTTGACATGGTCTTGGTTAATGCAATGTCCACCGCTCTAACAACACCCCCACCCACTGACACTGGGCACAAAATCTTATGTGTGGATGAAAACTCAACCAAATTTGACTCTTATATAGATCTTTTTTATAAATACTAAAGTAGATTCACACAGAAACTTGCACCAGAATGTTGAACTTGATTTGTATAATTTTATATGGATTGTCACTAAACACACACCAAATCTTGGCAAGTGATATTGGTCACCCCCCCCCATCCAATAGCCAGTCTACACTACTTTAGTAAAGTTTGCAACTAATATGGGCTATATGGCAAAAGGAAACACATATTATAAACTTTTCCACTTGGATGGGATATTTTACACAAAAGAGCTTTATTTAGTGAATTAAAGTTAAGTAAATGTCAACAATTGTGATATTTTAGGCTGATCTTTAAGGTGACACTCCACAGTATCAACAGGTAGGGGTCCATAAATAGGGGGCCCATAGATTCATTGAAATTTATCTGGATTATGATCCCAAACCATACAGACAATATATATATGCCTGAAATTAGTACAGAATAGGCATTCAGATATTGATACATAAATACCATAATATATGGGCTATCAAGAGTTATGGCCCTTGATCTTTTTTATCGAAAATGTGATTTTTATTCAAAAAAATACCAAAATATTGCATTTTCATACCCAAGGGGCACGAATACCAGATTTTTTCAAGCATGGTCACCTATGTTGGTTCAAATGCCTCTGGCTTCCAACATCAATGTGAAAAAATTTAAAACTTCATCGTTTACAATTCCAGAAAATCAATTTTTAATGCAGATGACAAATTTTGGGTGCTAAAAAATTGACCCAGTATCTAGAGCCACTGTTTCGCAGAAAACGCTACTGTTGTCTATGGGTGGGGTCAAGGTCACTTGCACTTATTTTTTTCATCAGTCTAGAACAACTTCTAAAATTACGCAAACTCATATCCCACCTTGTCTCAATATACATACCACATGAGTGGTGCCAGAAACCACTAGCACTTTATATCTATAAAATCACCCCTACTGATCATTCGAAACTGTGGAGTGTCACCAATATGCATGCCAAACATGGATGACCATACATATGATATCAAAAGTTTCTACCATATTTACATGGATCAGACTGGCTTGATGTGTCACTTTGAGAGTCTCTCCCAATATATAACGAGGATAACGTTATGCAGCCAAATGACGAAAATAATCCGGTAAAATGCGAATTTGATTTCGATATTGTTGACCACCATTCTTGAATGTATGTGTCACGTAGCTTGTTCGTGGGAGTGTTCGTGGATACTAATACGGCAGCAGTTCTGAAAATTTAACCGGCATCCATGATGTTTACTTTGAAGAATGCGGAAGTCGTCTGAATCGTGACGATTTGGGGTTTCCGGTTTGAATGTCACGGTCAAAATACGTCATAAAATTTCGTTCGGGTGCTTCCGTGAACATGTTCGGGCTCTTTTGGTCGGAGCGGTAAACATTGCAAAAAATGGTGACCGGCAATGTTTAATGGGCGGGAAACATTGCAAATTGTAAAATCACAACCTATGGGAAATTAACATAGGCTTTTAATATTAGGTATAATAATATTATATGACTATGCATGACCATTCTTCCATGAATACCACTAATAGAGACCTTTCGCATAACGAACGACGACAAATAATTATTACCAATAGGATACTGTGTTCTTTATATTCGTAATTGTCGTATTCCCCTATTCGTTGTTACGATTACAGGCTCGGATTTTCAACGAACCTCACAAATACACGATATATTAATAAGTTCGCGATCATTTCTCATCTCCTCAAATTGGGAAATGACCCCGAGATTATGTCCTTAAATTGTGGTCGTCATGTGACCTGACTTGTTATCTATTAGTGGCAATCAAATCATTCGTCATCGTGAAACACGAGCTCGGTCAGAATCGCCATCTCTGGTTTATACTAGGTTTTATTCTGGACCTAGTTTTACTCTAATTTAAACTAGGTTTTAGTTGGAGTAAAACTTGGTTCAGTAAAACTACGGGACTAAAACTAGGTTTTAGTGTAGTTAAATCCAGTTTTGTGATAAACTCAGTTTTAGTTTTTTGGAATTCGATCTCAATTAAAACTAGGTTGTATTGGCGTGATAAAGTTATGATAATATCGCTAATTATTTGTATTGACTTGGGGATTTAACGATCAGGAGACGATTATCTATAGGTCTCATCTCGAAAATATACTTTTAAATATTCTTTGAAAAAAAACCCTACCCCAGGTTTTACTAAAACCTAGTTTAGTGGGTTTTATTATTCGGCCGATTTTTTTCGCCCAGTTTGATGTTGTTTCTTCGCGTATATGGGAGTGCTTCTTTTGAATTGAGGGAGGCGTTTAAGCTCGGGCGTTTGTCAGTCACGCAACATCCATGTGCAGTTTATGTACACATGCATAGGAGAGATTCAGTGGAATTCGGGGAGGCGATGTCGGTACTTATGAGATAACTACTAATAAATATGACAGTATGGTGGATATTTATTGCTATATACATGCTATAGGTTTTTTGCGATTCGCTCGTTCGGAGGTCGCTTAGGCGGCAGAGAGAATGGAGGGATCGGACTGATCAACACAAATATGACTTTTGGAACTGATTCCTTAATCACAAAACTATCTCTTTCGGCCAATCTGTTGGTATGGGTGGTTGGCTCGCCCCCAAATAACACTAGAAACACCACACCCTCACATCCGGGGGGGTACAACCCGAGGGGTGAACATGGGATATGGACCATTTTTGAGACCGGTAAGGATTTCGGCTAAGTTGACGGCATATGTTGATGGCCCGCCCTTAGTACCCCATAGAAACACCCCCTGTACCCGGTACGCCATTTTCGAGAACGGTGGGTGGCCCGCCACAAATACCCCCTAGAAACACCCCAGCCCCACACCCCGGGGTCCATACCCCATGTTCACCCGCTCGGGTGGTGCCACGCGGGGTGAGGGTGGGGATGGGGGTATTTATATGAGGTATTTGAGGGCGCGCCACCCACTCATGCCGTAGAATTGACCGAAAGAAATATTTTGCAGATAAGGAATAAAAAGGTCCATACCCAGTTTTCTGATTTTCACCACACTCAGAGGGTCTAATTGGCCGAAATTCTTACCGTTCTCGAATATGGTCCATACACCATTTCGACCCCCTCGTTGGTACCACTCGGTGAGGGGTGGGGGTGTTTCTATGTGGTATTTTGGGGGGCCACCCATCCATGCCGTAAAATTGACCGAAAGAGACATTTTTTTGGAGAATAAGTAATAAAATGGTCCATACCCCATTTTCACCCAGCGAGGTGGTACCCCCACCCCCCAGGTATGAGGGTGGGGTGTTTCTATGGGTATTTGGTGCGGGCCACCCACTCCTGTCGTCAAATCGGCCGAAATCCTTACCGTTCTCGAAAATGGTCCATACCCCATTTCCACCTCATCGGGTGGTACCCCTCAGTTGAGGGGTGGGGGTGGGGGCTCTATGGTGTATTTTGGTCGGCCTTATGATTTCCCATAGGTAAAATAGCCATTTGCACAGGAATTAACCCTATGTAGTGAAGTTTGAATTTGTTGGTGTGGTCTAAAATATGACAGTATTTTTTATGCGGTTCTGACACTAGTTACGAAAACACAAGATTTAAAGGCGAATTCCCTGCTAGACGGACATGACTTTTTGGCGTAAAAAGTTTCCCCAAATGTCAATTTTTCAGATTTAAAGAAAATTTTTGACACAAAATTTATATTGCCAACAGTATACGCTAAAACGTTAGCACTGGCCTATGGAAAACGTTTACACCAGTGTAACCTCAAAATAGCCTAAATCCCTACCGTTCCCGAAAATGGTCCGTACTCCATTTTCACCCCTCCGGGTGGTACCCCCGGGATGAGGGTGAGGATGTTTCTAGTGGGTATTTGGGGCGGGCCACCCACCCATGTCGTCAAATTGACCGAAACAGATATTTTGCGAATAAGGAATAGGGAATAAATTCCAACCGTCATGATCGTCCATGACATTAGATAATAACTAACTCTATTCAACTGCTCGTGAATTCGTCGTGATTTCTCAAAGCGCACGGGTTATCCGCTTGCTTGATATCAGATATCAGATAGGAACAACCGTGCGCGTGACCCGACAATGCATTGACAAGCAGCCATAACAAGAAAACCATAGTCAGAAATGGTAACGCCACCAAGATCATATTATTAGCCATAAATATAAATTATAATATAATTATAATATAAAATATTTTTCATTAGTTAGCGCTAATATAGGTGCTAACTAATGAATAATATTATTTGATTGACTTGTTAAATAACATCTAATAAATATTCATCTTATTCACAACTTTAGGGAGTCCTGGCACACGAGAATATTTATCGCCGTTTGATTTGCACCAAGTGAACTCGGCGCATATATAATTGATAGAACAGACCTCTATTATGACGATCGTGTCGTTATTTGTTTAAAATACGTATTAATTGACATATACGCACCCGTTCCCTCATTAAAATCTACATATATCGCCCATTTTAGGGGACCTCCGCGAATTCCGGAACTTCCACAAAGTGATCTCCGCAAATAGGGACCTACTGCAAATCGTCTCACCCAATGCAATTTGTAACCAAATACGATTGAAATGCGTTTTAACGAGGTGGGCTTTAATTAAATGAAAGAAGCAATGCTACATATAAACTATTTGTCATGGACTCAGCCAGTGTGCCATATATATGTGTCAACTAAGGTCGCGTTGCGTGGTAAAAGTGAAAAGTGAAAGTGGAAATTCGGAAAATCCTATTGAAAATGAAAGTACAATTTTTGGGAATTCCGCGGCAGATTAAGAGAATCTATACTATTGAAAGTGAATGTACGATTCCTGGAATTCTATCAGATATCACGACTCTGCTCGTTTTCGTGATCATAGGTTATATAGGGCCTATATGACCACGAAAACGAGTCGAGTCACGATACATCCATCGGTACAAACACATTGTGTATACGATACAATTTTGACTTGATGAACAGAAAATAAAAGATCGCGGTTACTCCAACAGAACAGGCATCCGCACTCCAATTAAAATTACCCATAATTCACTTCACTACACCAGGGGCTCCCAATTGGTTATACATTATTTTCAGATTATTTATATTTTCAAGAACATATTATTACACCGGTGACTTTAAGTTTACAATTTCAGCCTGTCCTGACTCTATCGGTACGATTGAGTTATATTTTCAAGAACACCGGTGGCGTTAACTTTACAATTTCAGCATCTACGTGATTCTATCGGTACGATTGAGTAAGGTACAGAAAAAAATCTCCCACAATGCATTCGCCCAGTCGACCACAGAAAATCTAAATCTCCAAAACAACTTACACCACCTTGTGGCGTAATAAACAGACAGACCACGCCTCCTATCCTTGTAATTGAACAATTACACGGGTAACGCAATCGACCAAATCCATGTCGTCCCAGCGGTCGAGTAAAACTTAGTTTTACAACTAAAACCCAGTTTAAAGGTACTCAATCCGAACAGAGGGTCCCCATCTCAACAGATTCCAACAACAACAAGAGGGTCCTATATTACTATTTCTTGGGCTTTTGGGGTAAAACATATTTGATTCGAGTCGAGGAACCCATCAAACAAAGCTCAGAGTTATTAGATATTGATTTTTGAAATTTGTTAATTTCTCGAGATGAGTACTAATAATTGCCGTAAATTTTGAAACCTGCTCGAGATGAGTACACCAAAACTCTATTCAAACAGACAAGGATGGATAACTCTAAAATCCAGTGGTAATAATAACGCAATTTTGACTACGTACTGGGCCAGAAAGAATTCCCGATAGTGAAAAATAATAGATTTCTAAAATCGATATATAACAAATCTGAGCTTTGATGGGTGACTTCCTCGACTCGAATCAAATATTTTGAATATAGTATATATATATTGAAATAGTAATTGAGATGAGTTTTATCGGATTGAGTACCTTTAAACTGGTAGTTTAAATTAGGTCTAAACTGGAGATGCCGATTCGAACCGAGACGTTTGCGAAACATGAAGCGCTATTTTGCATGTTTTACCCATGGGCCACACCCATGCACGGTGGAACCATGCGATCTACTTATATCTGGTTTTTTTCCATAAAAAAACCTATTGACAGGATCTGATAGAGATTATGTTGGCTTTTGACTGTTGAGAGCGACGTTACAAATCCAAACCAACCGACTAAAATGCCATTAGATCAATGCTATTCCACAATCCGGCAAGTATCGTCACATTGCTATGCAGAGCAGGAGCAATATACAGTAACGAGTGAGTTAACAAAGAAGAATGGGCAACGTTAGCGAAGATATAGACCATATATTATTGGGAAATCCCAGCTAACTTATTCCTTTTATATCTATCTATATCTATCTGGGTTTTTCCAACGTTAAGTTTAGAGACACGTCAGACACCCATTCTTATCTCATGAAATATGCACCCATGATATCCGTAACCAATTGCATTACAATTGAGTCGTGACTATTTGTATCTGGGATTTTCCAACGCTAAATTTAGAGACAAGCCAGACACCCATTCTTATCTTATGAAATATGCACCCATGACACCCGTAACCAATTGCATTACGCCATAAGAACATTTTGGGGATTTACCATTTCTGTGTGTCATTCTAGGAAACAACGTGTAAACATTGAGATTTTTTGTATTATGCTATGTTACCAAAGGTAATTTTATACCAATCATGTTTATTATATATATATATATATATATATATATATATATATATATATATATATATATATATATATATATATATAACTTATAAGAAAATGTCAAGGCTTATTTTATTGATATTTTGTTTTATATGATGACTCGGCGAAACAATTTTTTTGGAAAAGGATGACTGAGCAGTTAAAGTGACACAGTAGACCCGTTCGCCTTATTTGTATCACAACGTACCAGATCGACATATAAGCACATAATTATGATAGTACATGTATATATATAAACTACACAACCATATATATATTGTATTTTTTGAAGATCTAAATTATAGAACTAAGCACTAAAAATAAGTATTGTGGAATCTCGCCTAATGAGAGAATCAAACATCCGGGTGTTGCCAACATGTTTGATACGAGATTCTCCCATGAGGTGTACGTGTACATTCCTACACAACAAAGTTCTGTGTCAAGACTGATCCATATAATTATACTAAAGAAGAAATGTGGTGAGATTGTCTCAGTCCTATGCATACCAAACATGGATGACCATATATATGATATCAAAAGTTTCTCCCATAATTACAAGGATCAGACTGGCTTGATGTGTCACTTTGACAGTCTCTCCCAATATATAATGAGGATCTCGTTGTGCAGCCAAATGATGAAAAATCACCATACACTTCGAGATACCTAACACGTCCGTATTATGTATATATATTTAATTATATTATTTCACTTTATTATGTTCTCTCAAATACTGTTGTATATGGTTTAATGAGAATAAACATATTTGAATTTGAAAAAAAAATTGTGTTTGTTTACACTTAATAGGTCAATGTAACAAATTAGGCGCTACTAATGATTGCAGATTCTGTCGGAATAATCGGTATTCGTCCAAGCACCGAGTTCTAGAGAGAGTTTGTGGTTTCTTATGCGGAAAGCTAAAACACTGTTAACTGCTCTGTTATTATCAAGGGATATGTAATTCTCTCGTTCAAAATTTGACTTTATAATCCGGTAAAATGCGAATTTGATTTCGACATTGTTGCCCACCATTCTTGAATGTATGTGTCACGTAGCTTGCCGGTAGTTGTGCGATTGAAGCTTTTCAAGCTTGGTACGTGTTGGTTGGTTCAGACACTACTCATACCTAGGCAGTTAAGGGTGTCCCGTATACCAATAATCAGTGGATTATTAAAACATTATCACAATATAAACAAGAAAACCATAATCAGAAATGGTAACGCCCTCAAGATCATATTATTAGCCATAAACATAAATTATAATATAAAATATATTGGTTACATGAATGCACCGCCTCAGAATTCAGTTAAAATAACTAATCCTTAAAATTATTACAAAAATCTACGGCTTATTACTGCAGGTTTCTCATTCACCACACCAGAAAGCTTCTAAATGCGGATCAAAAATCGGAGGTATTGTGTTCCCGCAAAGAGTGCATGGCCCAGCCATTGTTCATACCTAAACATCGAAAGCAATTAACGCGGTCATAATGGTTACATACTGCAACTATAAGACATCCAGCGGATACACACCCCACGAAAACCCGAAATGTGTTGTCCTGCGAGAAATCCCATTGATATAGCTCAATTTGACACGGCCAGATTATACGTCCTACAATATCAATAAACAAGATCATATATTATATACCCATGATTTTAATTATAGAATATAAAATATATTGGTTTCGCGAATGACCAGCTCGGAATTCCGTTAAAATAACAATAACAACCACCTATTTAACAACCACCTATTTAACGAACCAGCGACTGACTCCGCCGTCTCCGACCACAACCATCAGTGGGCTGCAGAACGAAAAATATCGATAAAAGTTGAAATATAAGACTTACAAATTATCTTTTTTAATTTCTTTTGTTGGTAATTGACATAACTTGTCACAAACTAAAAATCAACATTATTGACATAATATTGTAAAGGACAATAAACGAAATTGAAATTCCCAACTACACCTTTTACCGGACTCAGCCTCCTGGTCGCGCAGTTCGAGTTTTAAATAAACCGGAAAAACCAATTTTCTATTCACAAAGCCCCCATCGGGCCACATCTTTCTAATATTTGCCGAACAGTATACACGCGGGCGTGCTAATAATACATAATATAATACAAAATAAGAGGCAATCTATTGGTTGACATGCAGATAAGCTTAGCCCAATATGAGAGGAACGGGTTTTCATTCTCACTCTTATCATGCTTATGGCACTGTGGGGGATCTGCTCCTCGAAATATCATTCGGCCGAGCAAATACCGATTCCGTTGTGAGTTTTTCCGCTTGTCGACCGAGCAATTTTCAAATTTACCGTCCGAAAAACTTACAAAGACAGATATAAGTTAAGTTTAATAACATATTATGTTAATGTTTACCTCTAGCTTCAACCGGAACATGTTCCCCGATCATTTTGTTGCCAAAAAAAGTCCAGCAAAATGCTATAATCGGTGATTTATGTTTTCGCTCCGATTCCCGCCCTGCATGTATATGTTCCGTTAACGCCCGAGTAAGTTCAATTGTCGCCCAAGCAATGCTATTTATATTTCGACGTCCAGTTTTCTAGCGATAGACGTCTCCATGGGACGGCCCTTAGCTTTTGTCTTCAAAATGATGACGAGAGTATTAAAGGGGCATGCATTCAGACTCTTTATGCAGTACATTTTCGGATAATGTTATGAAATGTTATCAATGTCTTCATTTTCCTGATATAAACATTATTCGTCGTTGAAAACTTTACTAGGTCAGTTATACGGTAAACATTTATCCATGTCAGGAATCGGAACGCTGAAAATGTGCGTGTCATGAATCGGAACACTCCGAAAACAGAATCCGAACGTATATGGTAGTGTTGCTTTGAAGGCATTATGTCAAGTTGGGGAAAATAATCTAGTGTACAGAGGGGGTCTAGTGAAAAGGACCTGGATGAAGCCAGAACAGGTACAGACAATTATTGCTGCCCAGAGAATGCAGATATGAGTAGGGATGTGCAAGCGATTCTGGCTAATGTTGCAGCGAAGAGTGCGTCTGTTATTGGAAACCTCACTTCTAATTTGGCTGAGAGTTGGATGAACATACGTTATAAGTTTGATGGTGGAAAATATTTTAACCGTTGTCACCGTGGCAGTTGGCATGCGCGATTCTTTGGAGCTGGGTTAAGAAAAACATTGGCATTGACTGGTCACCGAAAGTGTTGGAGCGGGTCACAAAAACGCCTCCAGGACTTACAATGGTCTCGCTTTATCTAACTAAATCACGGCAATTAGAAATGTGTAAGAAATCTAAACCGAAGCCAGAAGTTGCCAAGGGTGCAAAAAAAAGAAAAGAAAATTAGCTCGCCTCAGCTCTGGTACATCCAAAAAGGCCAGGCTAGATTATGGACCTGATTGTTTGCAACATACGGTGGTGAACTGAAGGCAGCTTGTGACAAATATTATGCAAAGAATGTAAAAGTTTATTCTGCTTCAATTTACTCAGATCGAAGGGAACACCAAATTACAAAGTGCTGAGCCACAATGGTTCCAAGAAAGGAAAAAGCGTTTAACCTCGTCAAACTTTAAAAGCATAGTGTGTAGAAATCCAAACATTGGTATCGAACCTATAGTTAGACGCCTGCTTTATAAAAAAAAGTTTTCAAGTAATAGATTCACCAGTAACGGTTTGAAGGAGGAAAATGTTTCTTTGAAGGAATATCAAAATAGTACAGAGAAATCACATGGATTCCAAATTGAGCTAAAAACTGCATGATTGCAAATTCATCAGAACAACAACCACTTAGCAGCCTCTACTGATGCTAGAGTGTTCTTTCCTGGGGGCGATAGTGGGATTCTTGAGGTAAAAAATCTTCTCCAAACAAACAACCATTTATTTCATGAAGCAGCAAAAAAATAAAGAATTTCTGCCTGGGGATTAATGAGGATGACAACACACTTCGTCTAAAAACAAGTCACCAACATCAGTGCCAGGACCAACTTCACATATTCCAAGCTCCATGGATTGATTTCATGGTCCGTAGGGCAGCACCTTATGAAGTACACATGGAACGCCATTATCCGGATGATGTGTTATGCAATTCCGAGATTCTGCCTAAACTCAATGCCTTTTACTACAATGTTCTACTACCAGAGCTAGCTGTGCCAAGATGGGAAAAAAGCCCTGGCATCAGAGAACCAGGACCATGGGTGAGGAAACGATGGTTTATTAACCACCATTATCATTCAAACTATTGTATCTATAGTAAATGTACAGTACCGTGTGTGTGTAAGACAGATTGAATATGGTATATATACAGTAAACATGTAAGACATTTAGGCTATTATAATACCAGTATGAATATGATATATTGATATTATTGAAAGTGAGTATATTAATTAGTAATTTAGTTGCTAGTATTTCTTCCTGGCAAGGTATGTATTAGTATCGGTCATTCATATTTCTGTTTGTAATGGTGCCTATTGTTTCACTGTCGTGCATTAAATCATGTGGTTTGATCATTTTGTGATATAGAAGTGACGTGAAACAATAGGCATGTAAACTGTACATGTACATATAAAAAATTATCTCAGTGTTATTATTTTCATCAATTATTCAAATTTGCTACATGTTACTTCGTTATCTCCTACCCGAAAAAACATTTGGCGGGCGATATAGGAATGGGTTCCGTCCGTCTGTCATACCGTCTATCCATCCAAAATGTTATCCATGGTTTATTTCAAACAAGGATCAATGTAATTGTTTATTTTTGGTATATCAGTTTACAAGAGGAGATTTTTTAAATGAATCGTATATTCTCACCAGAGTTACGGCCCTTTGATTGTCATTTTACATTTTAAGCCTGAATTAAAACAAATTGATTTCAATTATGGCTTAGCATATTTTGAGAATGCCCATCCCCAAATATGCCCACTTATATGGGGTGATACCACCGTCGGCGACTGCTTGTTCTTATATGATTTATATGTAGACTAATGTAGTCATAAGACACAATTTTGTAAATATCTTTTTATGAGCAGCTTCTCGTGAATCCATAATTTGTATGAACAATTATTAGTCTGCTGCATGTAGTGGCATTAATTAGTACTGAGTAAGCTTCATAATACACTTGAAAAGTGACACGTATTGTACCAGTAATATGTTATTTCATGGAGGCCTCAAACATATGTTCAATTTTCAGTATCAAGCACATAAACCTGCAGTTCAAGGCAGAAAGAGAACTAAGTGTGAGACTGAAGACGCTGTTGCAGCCACATCGAAGGGGAATAATAGAACCTCACGGAGTCTCCGTCCACGCAGAGCACACAATAAGCCTGTTGTCAAGTTTCTAAAACGAAGAATTCGCCACAAGTATTGATATATTCTACTTCTATTCACTGTCAAATAAACCTATTTTCCCACATATCGTCTGGGCTGGTAATAAGCGCTATTTATTGATCATATACTTTATTAGTCCCCCTTTAAGTCATCCGAGGTCAAAGGCGCATGCCTATCCCATGACAGTTCCATGGTCAAGTGACCCATCTATGCTAATTTTCCGACATCATCTTTGAAGTTGATAAGAAACGCTCTTTGTTGCTCATGTGACAAACAAATGAAACAGAATTGAGTTTTATTGGTATATTTTATCCCTTATTCAAGATGAGCTACAGTTATACACCCTTGTTTTACAATTGCATCAAATCCTATACTTATTGACTTATATGGCTGTTCTATGCACTGCCTTTGGTCGTAGCTAATTGCGAGTGCTTCATTACAAGACACTAACATTCATGTAATATGAAGAAAGTTTCCTTCAACGGACTATAAGTAGTAGTGTGGATGGCTTGTTAGACCCACATCTAAAAATCGATTTTTTGGGTCTAAAATTGTTTGTACTAAAATATTCCCAAAAAAAATTTCAAAACCCAAATTTGTTTTTCAAAATTTAAAAACAAAAAAAGTTTTTAAAAATCTCAAAAAATTTATAACGAGTTTTCGGTCTCTTACCCAAATATCGGCCGACTATTAAATGTCGAATGTTTTTTAAAATATTTGCGTGTAATATCTTTCGTTATTTTTGTTCAAACAAATTTTAAATATTTTTCATGAAACTCTGTTAATTTTATTAATCGATGTTTAGAAATAGCTTTATACCAATTATATGTGTATGGACAGGTCCGAGTCGCTGTAATTTTGGACATTGTGACCATCGGTATGAATGCATACATTCCAGTGTTTATCAATCAGACGCAGTCCATGCATCATATAATTGTCATACCTGAAATAATTTGACACCATTACTCTTACATGAATAATAAAGAGCGTTTATTCTTTACTTCTCTATCCCGATGAAGTTATTGAGTATATGACAGGTGTGCATTATCGCGAATTATTGGTAGTATTGAGATGTACTATGTTGAATCATGAGTGGACGAAGAGGGTAATGCGAAATTACAACCCCAGAATGAACTGACATATTCGATGGAACAAATTTTCAAGTATGTGCACATAATCACACGCCACATTGGGGGTAACAATGTCGAAAAGAGTCGCACCTTGGTTTACCAAATGACTTCTATTATATCCCGTTGACAGTTATATGTGGTCCGACTCGTTCAATTATCGATATCTTGTCTGAACAACATTGGTTGTTTAACGGGTTATTATCACGTAAGGTTGATAAACTGTGTCATTGTTAGCATTAATGCCATAATTAGTTATCCAAAAAATATGCATACATAATACGTACAGGTCATGAGACACTCAATAATAGAAGTTACTTCGGTGCTAACTATGTTATGGAGTTTTGGTATACAAATATCTATGAGCGTAAGTATGAATGTGGGGCGATAAGTGGTTATTACGTAATGTTGTTATAACAATGACACCTGTATCTTCACCGAAGATATTCGTTCCGCCCATAGCCTCTTCAACCTACACGTTCTCTTCCATCAACATTATCAGACCACGCTTTCGACCCATATAAAGCTGCTCTACACACGCCTTCCATAACAAATGTTTACTTATGATGTATATAAGAACTGTATAGCTACTAATAAATAGGACACAGTGAACACAAAAATGGGGTCAACTAACCATAGCGCCATACCATTTGAACCTTGTTCTAGTATTTGCATCAATGGACCAACTGGTTCTGGTGAGACGAGATGGCTCTACAGATTCCTACAAAATCTTAGTGGAATGTATTCTAGAGATCCACCTAAGAAAATAATGTACTGTTACGGTATTTATCAAAATTTATATGATGAAATTGAATCATCAATCGAAAATTTGGTCATGCATCAAGGATTACCTACCCAAACAGAAATCGAAGAGTTTGCTGATGGTAAACATAATATGTTAATATTAGACGACTTGATGCATCGTATTATTGACCAAAAAGAGATTGAATTACTATTTACGCAGCAAACTCATCATCGCTGTCTTTCGGTGCTATTTATTTCACAAAATTTATACGCACAAGGCAAGGCTGCGAGAACTATAGCCTTAAACACAGAATATCTAATTTTATTAAAAAATTTGAGGGATGGATCACAAATTTCCACATTGGGTAGACAATTGTATCCCGGTAAATCTAAAGTACTCATTGATGCATACAAGGATTGTATGAAGAAACCATTTGCGTATCTTATAATAGATATGTCCCCTCACACTGAGGATAAATACAGACTACGAACAGACGTATTTTCCAACCAAGACCCTATAATTTACGTACCTACTACGTAATAAGAAGGGGCAGTATTGGAGCTGAGTCGTGACGATAAAATGAGTCGATTATTACGTAAGGAGTTGAATTTTGTCAGAATATTGACATCAACCCAATCAAGATCTCAACGAAACGCATTATTGACATCGATAACTAATAATCAGTTGAAAGTTCTGGTTGAAATTACGGTCAATTTACTACATGAAATTTTAACAGTTACAGTTCAACAAAAAGCTAAATTACGGCGATATAAATCATTTTATATATTCTTGGGTGATAAATCTGTGAGCTTGTTGAGGAAAAGAAAAAGTGTGAATAATCACTCACCCGCCATTGCTTTGATGTTGAACATCGTTGAACCTAAATTGAAACAGTTTTTGTGATGGAGTCTGTGAAGAAAACTGTTTTGATCCCATATGAAAGATATATGATGTACACAGAAAAAAGTGAACACAAAAAAGTTTCATCGGAGCCTGATATTGAACACAGCGACATCTCGGCAAACAATAGTAGCCATTCTGACGAAATGAATAAACAAAGGGACCCGATGAATAATCAGATTGTTAATACAGTTCAAGCGACTGAACATCAGGAGGCAATCGAAAAATCAGGAGTTAACACATCTAATAATACATCGAAAAAGACACACGCTAAGCAAAGAAAAAAGAAAATAAGAGAGATTAGGCGTGAAATATCTAGACCTCCGGGTATAATCGCCCGTAAACTGACTAAGATAAAGAAGAAACGTTGGATATCGCTGTGAACAATATGGCCGATTGGAAAGATTATCTGAGTTCAATTTATTTTAATCCGGGTCACCCCGCATCGTACTCAGGAGCTACAAAGTTACATCAGACTGTAAAATCTGAAAATAAGCACATCATTTCCAAGCGCGAGATTGTGGCGTGGCTACAAATCATGAAAGTTATTCCCTAACAAAAAGTGTTAGACGAAAATTCCAGAGGTCTCGTGTTATTGTAAACGCTCCTGACAGTCAATGGGATGGAGACCTCATGGATATGAATGATGTTTCCAAAGACAACGACAATTACACGTACGTGTTAATAATGATTGACATTTTTTCTAGGAAGCTATGGTGCGAAGCTATAAAGAGAAAAACTGCAATTAATGTGATCAATGCTATGAAACATATATTTGAAGGTGGAAGAACCCCTCGCCTACTCCGAACGGACCGCGGTTCGGAATTCACAAACAAACGGGTCAAAAGTTACCTTAAGGGTCTTCATATATCTCAAATTTTTACGCAAAACGAAATGAAAGCCAATTATTCGGAACGGGTCATAAAAACTATAAAGCAGAAGATTTCACGTTATATGATAAAGCATAATAATGCTAGATATATCGACATTCTACAAGATATTGTGAAAAGTTATAACCATACAATACATCGTTCTTTGGGTACCACCCCTGACTCAATAACTGTTGAGAATGAAGATGAGTCTCGCCTTGATCAGTGGTTAATAAGACAGAAGGGAGGTGTTAAAAGTAAATTGAAGAAAAAGTTCAAATACAATGTAAATGATATCGTTAGAATATCACACACCAAAGCAGTTTTTGACCGAGAATATTCTCAGAAATGGACTGGAGAGTTGTTCAAAGTTTTACAGGCAGAACATACCCTTGTATACATTGACAGATTTCTTGGATGAAACCATTGAGGGCGCTTTCTACGAGTCAGAACTTCAAAGGGTGCGTGTTGATGACGAAACAGTTTACAGAATAGATAAAATTGTCAAAAAGAGGAAACGAAAGGGTCAAACTGAAGTCATGGTGCACTGGCATTCATGGCCTGACAAATTTAATTCATGGATTTTAGAGTCCGATGTCGACAGATATCAAAATTAATAAGAGTAAGCTATCCACGGGAACCATTACAATCATGGATAATATAACAGGTACCTTGACGAATATGTTTCAAACAGAACGTGGTCGTCTACATATGAATCTCCTTAAATGGATAGGAATTACTATTATGGCAATAACTCTGTCACTACAAGTTATTTTAGTTCCAAAGAAGATACCGCGTGAGCCGGTGGACTATGAATTACGTCATACGAATGAGTCACACCCCCATGATTACGAACAACACCCCTGTGGGTTCGTGAAAAAGTGGACAATACGATCAAACATTACGGTAACAGTCTGTAATAATCAAGGGCACATTTATACATACATTAGGCGAGTTGTGAATAACACTCCGACGATTATAAGTATTCCGTGTAACCAGTGGTCTGACTTCAAGTATATATTCAGTGATGTTGATAAAACTATAAGAGAAGAGATGAATATTGATTCTCTTTTGAAAAAAAATTAAAAAATAGTCATATGGATAATTATTATCTGTACCTGACTAGCGACGATTCCATAGATAAATATCCAGATAATCGTCCTCTCGACTTCACAATAGAGTTACCTGGTGTATTAATATTGGAAGGAACGTGGTTATGTTGTTTGAAAGACATAAATATAACTGATCATATAGACACGGATTTATTATATATTTGCTCGGACATATGCAGAGAATCAATAGCTTGCGACACATCATCCCCCATCCTCAGGGTTATAAAGAGAGACACACGTGATACGGGTGATTGGCGGAGTTTTGAGGACTCATTCTACATAAACGTAAGGCAGGATAAACTTCAGCGTCTCAGGATTTTTATAAGAGGCGATAAACTTTCTAAAATAAATGCAGAAAAAAGAGTGACTTGTACACTACATCTGAAGAAACATGTCGATGACGTATATTCCAACCGATATTGAAAAGTGGAGAAAACATTTCAGGGACATGATTAATGGGAAGTTAAGGCCAGATAATGAGGGTCGCTACTTTATTGACAGAACTCAAAATAGTGATAGTGAAGAAGACGTTCTAAAACCACATATTAACGTAGTGACACCCGTCGCGCAAGCGATTGAAATGGCCAAAGCCGAAGTTGCAGAAAATAAGTTGACACACGCACGTAAGGCGTCCAAGAAAACCAAGAGAGTGTTACCTAGCGGTTTGGCTCATAATCCTAAGAAAGTGAAAACTTTTTTCGATAAATCATGAATGAATACAGAGAGTACCATACCGATAAATTGGCATTATTTGAATCGCCGGCGGTTGACAGCGGAATACAATCGACAGAATGGATAAACTACAGACCCGTGAATCAGCTGACAGACACTGCAGCTTTAGAGTTCAATATTCCCGCCATGGCCACAACCTACATGGACCTCAAACGCACATTGCTACTTCTCAAACTCAAAATAACCAAGCAAGATGGTTCGGCTCTAACCGTTAATGACGATGTGGGTCTGATAAATGCACCCCTACATTCAATATTTTCGCAGGTCGATTTGAATATACAGCAAGTTCCCGTGAGTCAAGTCGGGCCGAATTATCCATACAAAGCATATTTCGATGTACTCTTAGAAACTGAACGTAAGGAACAGCTACAGGGACAAGCGTTCGAAAAGGACACGGCAGGTGGTATGGACCTGGAAGATTCGAAAAGCGGGAACTCTGGCCTGTATTACAGGTCCAAAACAACCCGTACTAGTCAAATAATGGATATTATGGGATCAATTCAGCTTGACTTCTTCCAACAGGACAAATTACTACTAAATGGTCTCCCACTCACGTTAAAATTCTGGCAGACGAGAGATGTTTTTAGACTGATGTATGCGGGAACCACTGAGACATACAAGTTGAAAATACAGGAAGCTAATTTGAGACTAGCGACTGTGAAAGTTAACCCGGCTGTATTACTCAGTCATACTGAGTCACTCAAGAAAAGGAATGCGTGTTATCCTTTTTCAAAATCTATCATAAAGACGTATACAGTGTCAAAAGGTGCATTCAGTTTGGGAGAAGATAATCTATTTCAAGGAGACGTACCCAGTAGCTGTATTATTGGCTTAGTATCATCAAAGGCTGAAAGCGGTTCACGCGATAAGAACCCGTTCAACTTTGCGACTTTTGGATGCAACTTCGTCGCATTTTACGTCAACGGGCAGTCTATGCCCGCCCAAGCACTACAACCGAACTTTACCAGTAAGGAATATGTAGAAGCTTACAATACGATAATAAAAGATGTGAAACGAAAAGCCGTTCATATTACTTATGAGGATTATGCGAAAGGTTATTGCATATATCGGATAAACCCGCAAGGAATTAGTCATGATAGTCATACCTCAGAAAGGTCACACACGCCTTGAGATTAAATTCTCATCGGCTTTGAAAGACAATTGTACGGTAATTGTTTATGCCAAATTTCCTGCCGCTCTCAAAGTTGACGAGAGTTGTAAAGTTTGCATTGAATAATGAATACACGCGGACTCATGAGGGCGATAAATAGTTTCACAAACCATAATGAGATAGATGTTTGTCCCATAGACAAATTACCTCTTTATATCCAATATCCCCGGATGTATATAGTTAACACTGACGAGAGTAGCCAACCTGGACGCCACTGGATATTGATGATATTCCATGAACATAAACAATCAGAGTTCTTCGACCCTATGGGGTTAAAGCCCGAGTGTTACAACGGACGATTTAAACACGTGTTGTTATTGAATGGACCTCGTTACGAGTGTAATGATTACAGATTACAGGGTTCTAATATATGCGGTCCCTATTGCATATACTTTGCATTCTATAAACTGTGTGGATACAGTCTAGAAAATATAATGAGGCGTTTCAGTGCCAATAATTATATGTATAATGATTTAATTATTAAGGATTTTATGTTGAAATATATTCTGTAAACGCTCTTCATTAGCGACAACGAGAGAAACACTCTTTAAATTATATTATGTATATAAATAAAATATTGTAAATACAATCATTTATCGTTCTTATATTATCATATGTATGACTGGGAAAATAGATGACTGGGTTGAGGGGGTTGTGGAGGGAGGCGGGTGAGGGGTATTAGGTCTGTTGCCAAAAAAAAAAAATCTATTTTTTTTTTTTTTGGTCAAAAGCCAAAAAACAAAGGTATGTGAGCCCTCCCCGAATGAAAAAAAGATAATCGATACATATATATATTTATTCTGAAAGTAATTCAAGTTCACATATAGTAGGATATACAATATTTAACATCTGCTTTTCACTTTTAATGCCCGTAATCACAATTTTTCCATTATGAAAGCATGTAAAATGTATTTTCTCACGTCTGAACATTGCCGCAGGGAACAGCTCTAATTCGTAAGAACATTCCATAAGTTTCACTAAAACGTTTAAGTCAAGTTTTCCATTTAACTGACAAAATGCAGACATTGTCAAAATTTTTATGGAATTTAATCTCACTCGCCAACCACATTTTTGAATATGTCGAGCGTATCGACGCAGTCGAACGCGTGTCTGTTTGACATTATCAGAACGCCCGTTAACAACGATTTTACCCGTGTTAAACACGAGGCAACATCCACCGAATTTAGAATGTTTCCATACAACTCCGCTAAACTTTTTGGAATTGTATTCAATGTTCGAACAGCCGAGTGTCAAATCCCTTAGATTAATAGAACAGTTCAAATCTGCAGAACATACGACATTAGTTATTCGTAGCATCATAGGAGTAATGTTTAGATCAATGTCTGCATCCGGTTAATCAAACATGTTCTATCACCGTTGGGGCAGCATTCCATACATCTTAAAGATCCTTCCTGGTTTTGGTGATCGTCGGTCAAATAGCACTGCACAGTCTGATCAATATCAGGAATATTAGCACACAGGACGAATATAGCTCCAGCTAGTTCTTCAAATTGGTCGAATGTCAGAGATATTCCGTATTTGGTTGCACACAAATCATCTGAATGTTCAGGCAGCCAATACCTGTGAATGTCAACACGCGGGATGCCGCTCTTTATAGTAATGAAGAAATTCCCACCGATATGACGTCTCATGAATAAATCGGATTCCCCGGTACGATAACTGACCACTTCTTGATGTATATCTGATAGGTAAGATTTCAACTCTTTGAATCTCCTTAGATTTAATGTTATTCCAGATTTTGTCGGAAATTTTTGGCCTGCAGAACCTTCACCGCACTATCTTATGTGTATATACAAGTTTCCCAGGAATCTACCGTCGAATAGGAAAATGTCATTTCCTAACGGGACTAAGCATTGTGGATGGAACGCTCTCTCGTTGGTTTCAGTCCGTTGGTTTCCTTCAACATCGGGTTGATCAGTCATTTTTTTATTTGAACCTGGAAAATAAGAAAACAAACATTACTTATCAGTTACACATCGAGAGTACAAAGTCTGAAAGGAGCCCGCCCGCACTGAGGGGTCCGCCCTGGGGGGTCCGCCCGCCCGCCCCGCCCTCCCTTGCATACTCAATAAGAATAAGAAAATTGAGTCATTGAGTCAGTTCATTATGGAGAGAATACTACCCGCAGAAATACTGGAGAAAATATACAATCAGCTAATTGACATGTCAACTATAAATCCAGAAATAAAAAAACAACTACTACACAATTGGTTTATAAGAGAAATTAAAATAATACTGAAGAATATAGATGAAGGATATTTTCCTGTACAGCGATTGAAATCTTTGATTGTGAGGTCTGAATTTGAAACTGATTTCTTACAGGATATATTGAATCAAATGTTTTCAAATCGCTGGGTATTTAGAGGCGTTCCTAAAAACAAAATACATGACATTCGTGAACTTATTGGAGATAACTTTGTGAGATTTGCAGAATACCGAGACTGGGTTTTCAATCAGAGAAGTTTTGAAGAAGTGACAATAATTCACGGATATATCATTCTCCGTGAACCGTGTACACTGTTCACGATTGAACAAATACTTAACAGAGACGTGATTTTGAATTACATTTCTACAAGTAAATCGAAATATATTTCAGAATTAGAGAATGAATTAATATGGTCATTCGGAATATTCTGGAATTATGGTGACTCTTCGTTGAGAAAATAAAAAAAAAACATATTTGTTTTTGGTTTAAGACCAATATAATATTATAATTATAAAGAGCGTTAAGACTGTACTGGATGTAAATGCAATGATAGAAAAAAACAATTAATTCATAACTAACCTGTATAGAATGTTTCACACACAGTATAGGACTAACGAATTTGTAAATGTGAACTGGATTGGGTAGCATTTTATAGATCGAAAAAATGGACACCGTGGATAAATTGACCAATGACTGCCATCGGATTATAGTAATACGTGTTCAGGCACGCTCGATGTTATCTAACATCGAACGTGTCTGAACACGCCTTAGTATAATCCGATAGCTGCCATCGATCGAATGTTTACACTCTCATTACAACCTTGATCAAATATAGACAATTAAATTATATAATATATATTACGTACCTCGTTCAATATCCATATGGCAGAGTATCCAGGTTATCCAGGCGTCTGCGTTTTGTATAAACAACTCGGTACTGCTTCTCCTCAGATCTGTTATATAATTTTCTTTTTCCTTTGGACCTACATATTTTTCGAGGATTGGTTGTGGTGATGGGCACTGTACTTCCGGATTCTAACAGATCTTTAATCGTGTTGAAATTGATGAACTGTGAATTTTCAAAGTTCAAAGAGAAACTCCGAACTTTACACGTCTCTTTAGCTTTATTGGTTCTAAAGCATAATTCTTGGGTCCTCCAGAAACAAATTCCTCGATGTATTCATCGGGGTCTAGCTCACTAGTCAACTGTCCCAAATAGTCACCCAGTGGGGGATTAATTTGATCCTCGGTGCTGCTGAATACACAACTATCCGTGTCGTAATATAACACTCTTCTGTCCAAGGAATGAATAACTTCATATAACATTAATCGCGCGTGACACGTCGTGAATGTGGCCAAATATATGTTATTCGATGATCCACAAGGCACACAGTCATTTCGATAAGTCCACTCCATTTGAAGAATGTCATCGGTTATGACATGAAAATTTTCCATTTGTTTCATTGGATTTGAAATGAGTTGGAATAGATTGTCTAGTTCCGATTCATGGAAATATTCGGTCTGTTTGAAATTCTGGTTTTGGCCCAGTTTTCCCCAAAAAGAATTCAGCATCAGCTTGGATATTTGGCGTAATCCTGGATTTTTTTCGATACTTTCTTTGTCCAGCAATATACCTTCGTTGTCTTTATACGCTGTGATGTATTTGTCCATATCTTCGGTAGATTTTATCCAATCCGGAGGACCGCTAGCCTGCTGCTTGAACTTTAAGAATGTGTTTATATATTCAGTGAATAATCCATTTTGTTGTCCATAGTCCGACGTTTCGGTCCAATGGTATATTTCATATATTTTGAGAATCTTGTATCCTACTTTGATAGCTGTCTCCAGTTCAGGAATACACCAAACACCAGTAATAGCTCTCTATTGGCACGTACACGTGCAAGGTCGTTGATTTTCATTATCAGCACAAGTCCTGCACAGCGGAAACTTCAGTTTACCGTTGGATAGATACGGTAATACGGGGTGATAGAGTCCATTAGGTGGTAAAATCTTGACTTGAGCTATTCCGAAGTAATCCTTAAGTTCTGTAATGTCATCACCCAAAATGATTTTCGGGTGTCCAATCGGGTATCGAGCGTATTTGAGCACATTTGGATAGAGCGACGTGAAGTCAAAATAGTGTATTTTCTCACCAACGTCAGCTTTGTAGTGTAATTTAGTTGCATTCGTTCTGCCGCCGAAGAAACTGTCTCTAGGCTCTAGTCGTTCAACAATGTCCAAACTAGTAATGAAATCACGAAGCTCCGGATTAGTCTTTTGGGCAGCGACGAACTTGTGTTCCCAAATGCACACATATTTCAGGCCTCGACTTTCTGTATACTTCTTCTTTTTCTGTGTCAGTCCGTATAATTCATTAGGTGTCTGGTTGGTTATCGGATTCTTGACTACGTCTCTATCATGACTCAGACAATGTTCACATCCATGGAATTGACATCCGTGAAATTCGAATGCCGTGTTTAACTCTTCACAATATCCATCCAATCTGTACTTTGCACCATCGAGTTTCTTTTCACGGCCGTTCAAAGCGTGAGTTATGTGGATTTTATCTTTGAACATCATCCATTCCAGCCATTGAATCGAACTTTTGCTGTATTGATCTTTATATGATGTCTTGGGGACGCGAGCTATCTGTGATTTGAGAAATTCTTTCTCACGAATTTGTACGTCGAGTTCATCTTCAAGTTTTGTTTCTTGAACCCATTCACCTTTGTATAAAATCGACAAAGTTCCATCTTTACATTTAGCTGGAAGCCACGTTTTCCCGTCGGTACTTAGGCGCACTCTCCATTCCTCGTCGACGAATTTCCTTCTGAATATCCCCATACATACCGATGCGATTGTAACGTATTGGAATGGATCAACGGCACCAACCAGTTTGAACTTCATATCACCAGAAAACTCGTCAATTACGGGTTGTATATTTCCAGTCGCGTTCATGATGTGGGTTCTGAATTTTATGCAAGCTTGTCTCAAAATATTGACATCACTACGACAATAATCCGATAATTCTTTCTTGAAGATGAAAACTGCATTTGTTTGAGCCGCGTGCCATTTCGTGAAGTCTTTTCGTTCAGCCACACTCATATAATCAGCGCCGTAATATTTGGCATCCGCAGGGGTCCTTCATAATTCTGGTTGGCTGGTTTATTGAAAAAGTGTGGGAACCATCCTTTTTTCTCGCCACAAGACCGAATGTTTTTGGTAACAGTGCCAGCTTCATTGGTAGAAAGCTGAGACTGTCCAGTACTTTGATATGAAGATCTTTTTCCACGTATAGGTACATCAATTTGGATCCATTATATATAACTTTGGGTCTCAATGATTGATCAGTGAGATATTCCATGAGAAAATATCCATCGTAACCCTTGAAGTTGTGAGCCAGTGCTATGAATCCCTTATGTTGTTCAGAGAATAACCATTTTCCAAACTTTTCACCGGTATCAGGACCGCTAAATATAACCTCACGGAGTCCACATGTATCCGGACATAAATTTCGGTCATTCTTCTTCTTCTTCTTCTTCTTCTTCGCATCACTGTCGTTACAAGCATCACATAGAGGACCGCAATTTCTACAGTTCGGTTTCGCTTCCAACGATTCATGCATGCATTCGTAGCAAGCTGTTTGGGCGACGAGGAAGTTGGGTGTATGCTGAACTTTTCCGCACCATGTTTTTAAACAGTTCTGAAAAGTAATAATTGAACGTTTTAACCTCTAGCTTTATAGATAATGAAAACAAAATAAACGTCTACACTTTGTTCAGATAATTATTTTTTTTTTTAAGTGTTTTTGGTATAGGTTCAACGTTAATAAAGAGCGTTGACGTATTACTATTGTTCGTGGGTTGACCCTAAAAATTACTCGTTCCAATCTACGTGTCAATATTAAAAATGTATGATGATCAGAACATCGACATATAGCCTGTATCATTGACGATTCAAACACGCTGATACCAAGTTCAATAAAGTTAAAAATTATATATTATGTTAGTTTACCATATAACAATTACAAAGCTCTTTTCACAAAAAATATGTTACACATTTTCAATGTGTCAAGAATTAAAAGTTAATTACTCGGTTTAACATCTGTGACTCAGTTGAATTTTAATATTGAGACCCTTAACTTTGGTCGAATTCAAGTATGTAATTGTTATATGGTAATCTCACACGCAGATAAAGTAACAGCTAAAGAGCGTTCCTCGATAATCTAATATAATTTAAAAAATAAAAGAGCGTCTCTACTTATGCGCGCCGATAATAAAGAGCGTTGACGTATTAATATTGTTTGTGTATTGACCCTAAAATTACTCGTTCCAATCTACGTGTCAATATTTAAAATGTATGATGATCAGACCATCGACATATAGCCTGTATCGTTGACGATTCAAGCACTCGGATATCAAGTTCAATAAAGCTAAAAAATTATATATTATGTTAGTTTACTATATAACAATTACAAAGCTCTTTTCACATAAAATATGTTACACATTTTTTCAATGTGTCAAGAATTAAAAGTTAATTACTCGGTTTAACATCTGTGACTCAGTTGAATTTTAATATTGAGACCCTTAACTTTGGTCGAATTCAAGTATGTAATTGTTATATGGTAATCTCACACGCAGATAAAGTAACAGCTAAAGAGCGTTCCTCGATAATCTAATATAATTTTAAAAATAAAAGGGCGTCTCTACTTATGCGCGCCTATAATAAAGAGCGTTACGTTATCGTGATTTCGACTGTAATGTGTTACATATATATATATATATATTACAATTAGGTTAAGACTCACCTGACACCTAGCACATTTCTTGCATATATGATCCTCTTTACAGTCCTGGCAATCCTTTGTATGTAAAGGTGAATATCCTTCTGAACATTCCAGTATATCGTGTTGAAAGGTTTCAAAGTCAAAGAAACAGAATTTAGCTCTTTCATCGTCAGTAACGGGAGGTATGGCCCTTACATAACATTCGTGTCCTCCCATTGTGTATTTGTCACACGATCTACAAAATGTTTCTCCGCACACGTGTTGATTCGGACGTCTTTTCCGTCTCTCCATGACTTTTTTACAGTCCAAACATTTCCACCATTTTTCGCAAGGAGCTGTCGTTTCTTTCGAAGATCTGTCAATAGGTTTTGCTTTATGACGCACGAAACATTGATGAGACATACACGTCATGTTACAATCTGAACAATGTTCTTTGTTTTCACTTTGTTCACATTTATCACTTTTACACACGAAACAGGTGCGTTCACAATAATGCTTTCCTTTGTTTGAATAATGTTTTAAGCAATTCACTCAGAAATATGCTGCGCTAAAGAATCCCGTTATGGATTGTATAGCGTGGAAATGTTCATTATCAGTCAGATATAAATATATCACGGGTCTTTCTGTACCGTCTGTAGGCGCGCTGGTAATGAATTTATTACCCAGTCTAGCACTAACAACTAGTATTGTCAAATTCAGAGTGTCCGCGAATGCTTTTAGGTCTGCTAAACTGGCTGGTCTGTCTGTTGGTACACCAGCGATGTGACTAATTGCTTTGGCTAATTTTCCTTGCTCAGTGCGTGTTTTGTCCGTCATATGTTTGTAATAATGGTGCGGTACTTTTCTGTATTCCATGATGAGCTGTAAATTACTTCTGGTTCCTCTATTCTGTGTTATTTCTAGCCATTCATCAGGACTGCAGATATTTAATTTACACCAACAAGTGGCGATAGCCCGAGCCATACACATATTGTCGGTATTTTCAATCGTAACGATCGATGTTTTATTTCTTAGATTATTACTTTCAGAGTGTAACGCCGTTATCCTCCGCCGTGCTCCACCTTTAGGTAACTCAATGGTGCCTATATCTATGCTGAAACTTTGATTAACAGTCAGTGTTTGGTTACTGTTCAAAACGAGTTCGATTCTGTCAATCACAGTGTTAGCATTTAACGTTTGCAACGTTTGTAACGGAACTATTATAGGGTTGTCCAAACTCTCATGGTGAATGATAACTCTGCCAAGATCATTGTCAGTCAAATTTCTACGAGCTCTTTGAATAGTGTCCTCGAACATTGAATGTAGATTCCTGTATATGTCGATTAACTTTTTATCTTTGTAAATTTCATCTAGTTTGATTTCATATGTTCTCTGTGTTGCCAAATTCACACGGAGGAACCGATCCCGGGAAAACAAGGATATCCCGGGAAAACAAGGATGGCCAACGCGGCAACAAGTAAAATTTGTGTTTTCCGTGGCGGTAAAATTGAGTTTTCGCCGCCAAAGTCCGTTTGTTAGGACAATGGAACGGTACGTATCACCTATCATTGATTTATCCCAGTGAACTGGTTATTGTGAAGAGTGCTGGCAGTGGTTAAATGTCTGAGCAAACTGTACACGCTGCTGTAGTTGTGCCACCAACTGGATACCCTTGGCCAAAATACCGGCATTGTTGACAAAACATCCATCATTTTTTCAAAAATATACACTTATCCGTGGGTGTGATTGAGCCGATTCGAAGCCAAACATCTCCCAAGCATTTCCACAAAATTACAGTGCAAATGTCCCACAAATAAGCATTTTATTGAGCATAACGTGAAGGTGGTGCAACGATTATTTGACAACGCGGGTGACGAGGAAGTGCCAACGCGGAACACAAGATACGAATGTATTCAAATATGATGTTCGAAAATAGGTCTGTGCAGATATGTGGTACATATATCACTATTGTTGTTGATATATATGCCGTAAGATGCAAATCAAGTATCATAGGATTATTCAGCTATGGAAATGTAGTAGTTATATAGCTATGTGATATATACAACACGTGTACGCTTTGTCAATAACCCATATATATGCGACCAAGTTAAATATGTTAACTACTTTTATATTTGCAGAACGAGATAGAATAGTGTCGATATATATGTCCGATATGGATGGAGTCGCTCCACTTCAAGACATAGACGGGATAGATGTCGAGGGAATATTCCTTGGTCAAACCAATATTTACAGAACGAGATCGAATAGTGTCGATATGTCCGATATGGATGGAGTCGCTCCACTTCAAGACATAGACGGGATAGATGTCGAGGGAATATTCCTTGACCAAACCATTCCGTTTGAGGATGAAGTTGTTATGACATCAACACCAAAGTCGTCAAAAAAGTCAACCTCTGAGTCTGAGCCTGAGCTTGAAAGTGCGTTAACATGCGGATATGTGAGAAATCATTCAAATCGGCGATTCGATTAAATCGACACACGAAAAAACATTCGGGGAAAATGATGGCATGCGAGCATATCCATATCGGACATATCGGCACTATTCGATCTCGTTCTGTATATATAAAAGTAGTTAACATATTTAACTTGGTCGCATATATAGGGGTTATTGACAAAGCGTACACGTGTTGTATATATATATATATATATATATATATATATATATATATATATATATATATACCACATAGCTATATAACTACTACATTTCCATAGCTGAATAATCCTATGATACTTGATTTGCATCTTACGGCATATATATCAACAACAATAGTGATATATGTACCACATAGCTGCACAGACCTATTTTCGAACATCACATTTGAATACATTCGTATCTTGTGTTCCGCGTTGGCACTTCCTCGTCACCCGCGTTGTCAAATAATCGTTGCACCACCTTCACGTTATGCTCAATAAAATGCTTATTTGTGGGACATTTGCACTGAAATTTTGTGGAAATGCTTGGGAGATGTTTGGCTTCGAATCGGCTCAATCACACCCACCGATAAGTGTATATTTTTGAAAAAATGATGGATGTTTTGTCAACAATGCCGGTATTTTGGCCAAGGGTATCCAGTTGGTGGCACCACTACAGCAGCGTGTATCGTTTAATCCGACATTTAACCACTGCCAACACTATTCACAATAACCAGTTCACTGGGATAAATCAATGATAGGTGATACGTACCGTTCCATTGTCCTAACAAACGGACTTTGGCGGCGAAAACTCAATTTCACCGCCACGGAAAACACAAATTTTACGTGTTGCCGTGTTGGTCATCCTTGTTTTCCCGGGATATCCTTGTTTTCCCGGGATCGGTTCCTCCGTGTGAAATTGTTTCCGAAGGTCCGTTCACTTCTTTTGCGAATGCTATATCCGGTTATTTGATTATCAGAACTGCTGGCTGTTTGACTGTCTGATTTTACGGCTCCTTCATCTTGATCAGGTGTATGTTCGTATTCTCGGTTTTGTAAGCCTGATGGTCCAGCTGTATCGGGTTGTGAGTTGTTAACATCATTTTTAGGTGCATCATCTTCTCCGTATCCGATTTGGTTCGGCCATGGGTCATCTCCTGAACAAAGCGTAGATGCTTCAATAATATCTTCATCATGCTGATAAGCTTCTATAGCCCTGTCGTATTCTTCGATATATTGTAGAATACATTCTATTTCATAAATTTCCTCCACTGTTAGAGGTGTCATTATTTCTTCAGCCATTTTCGAGAATAAGTCCTGAGAAGTTATTACAACGGTGTCTATTCACTATATGGGATACAGCTTAGTCATATATATTTTTATACCATAAACCCCGAACATATGTAAGCACGGATGAGGTAACATTATATACGATTATATATGAGCGTAAGTATGAATAGGTCGATAAGTGGTGTTATGGAGTTATGGTATACAAAAGTATGAATAGGTGTATAAGTGGTTATTGCGTAATGTTGTTATAACAATGACACCGAAATAACTTCAATTATTGAGCAATGTTCAGACACGCTATCGATAACTTAATTGAAAGCGTGTCTGAACATGCATAAAAGGAAGCTTCGTCATAGATGAGCGTAAGTATGAATGTGGGGAGATAAGTGGTTATTACGTAATGTTGTTATAACAATGACACCGAAGTAACTTCTATTATTGAGTGTCTCATGACCTGGACGTATTATGTATGCATATTTTTTGGATAACTAATTATCGCGTTAATGCTAACAATGACACAGTTTATCAACCTTACGTTATAATCAATATAACATTATACAATTCAAACAACAGCGTTACTAAAGCTACCAGTCACAGTCAGACATTTTCTTCTGATAAATATCCGCTATCCATGAGATATCCATATTCGGCATCCAACTCCAGTTCTCGAGAATAATGAACAGCTACACACATGCAATTAGTATAGAGCTATTTCTAAACATCGATTAATAAAATTAGCCGAGTTTCATACGCGATGGGGAGCTAATGTCAAACGAGTCGAAACACTCATAACTGTAAAATGATACAATAGCAGTGATATAATGTTGCCTCATCGGTGCTAACTATGTTATGGAGTTTTGGTATACAAATATCTATGAGTGTAAGTATGAATGTGGGGAGATAAGTGGTTATTACGTAATGTTGTTATAACAATGACACCGAAGTAACTTCAATTATTGAGTGTCTCATGACCTGTACGTATTATGTATGCATATTTTTTGGATAACTAATTATCGCGTTAATGCTAATAATGACACAGTTTATCAACCTTACGTGACAATAACCCGTTAAACAACTAATGTTGTTCAGACAAGATATCGATAATTGAATGAGTCGGACCACATATAACTGTCAACGGGATATAATAGAAGTCATTTGGTAAACCAAGGTGCGACTCTTTTCGACATTGTTACCCCAATGTGGCGTGTGATTATGTGCACATACTTGAAAATTTGTTCCATCGAATGTCAGTTCATTCTGGGGTTGTAATTTCGCATTACCCTCTTCGTCCACTCATGATTCAACATAATACATCTCAATGCTTCCAATAATTCGCGATAATGCACACCTGTCATATACTCAATAACTTCATCGGGATAGAGAAGTAAAGAATAAACGCTCTTTATTATTCATGTAAGAGTAATGGTGTCAAATTATTTCAGGTATGACAATTATATGATGCATGGACTGCGTCTGATTGATAAACACTGGAATGTATGCATTCATACCGATGGTCACAATGTCCAAAATTACAGCGACTCGGACCTGTCCATACACATATAATTGGTATAAAGCTATTTCTAAACATCGATTAATAAAATTAACAGAGTTTCATGAAAAATATTTAAAATTTGTTTGAACAAAAATAACGAAAGATATTACACGCAAATATTTAAAAAAAACATTCGACATTTAATAGTCGGCCGATATTTGGGTAAGAGACCGAAAACTCGTTATAAATTTTTGAGATTTTTAAAAACTTTTTTTGTTTTTAAATTTTGAGAAAAAAAAATTGGGTTTTGAATTTTTTTTTTGGGAATATTTTAGTACAAACAATTTTAGACCCAAAAAATCTATTTTTAGATGTGGGTCTAACAAGCCATCCATACTACTACTATACACTTATCTTTCTATGTAACAATTTCCCACCATGCATATGCTTCCTCATTGTTTATTTCATCAGGTGGTTGTTGAAAGAAAGTTCAGATGAAACAGAGTGGTATACTGGCCAGGTCCTCAGGGTACTTCATGGTGTTGATGGCAGACATGATGCTGTTTATGAGGTGCTCTGCGATGGAGAAGATGAACCATACAAGGTGAAAGATCTCATTGCAGATTTCATGAAGGATTGGGTAGAGTTTGCAGACGTTTAATATTCCTAGTGAGTAAACTATAATTTCATAGAGTGAGAATTTGACTTCGCAGAATTTTGTGCTAAAGTTCTCTGTGACTTCAATAATAATTGAAAACTAGAGGAATGAGGTATACCGGTATTAATATCAATTCCAAATCGATTAGATGCTGCAATTATCACTTCTCTTTAGGACCATTTCAAAATCAAAAGTCAAATAGCTCTTTCGACATATTCAAGCACATCAGTTGGATAAATAAATTTATTCCACAGTGTATTAAATGTCATTGAACACTGCTATTCAACGCAACTTTTTGTACCATAGGTTTGCATGGAACTCGATCGGATTAGTCTCATCCACAATTTAGTCATTAGAACTCCCCTTTAATCTTAAATATATAAATATTGTTCTTCATCCATTTACTTTTTTGATGGATATTGACCTCTCATAATAAATACTCCACTCACATTTGGAACCTCATTCTTATTTTTGCAATTGATGACTTATGAAAATGTGTGCAATATGGGTTTCCATACCTGCACTATTTACAATGCAAATGGAGGTTCGGTCTGTTATATTTATCAACCACTACCTTACTTTAAGCGCATACAGGGCTAATACTATTAACTGGTGAAACATTTGTACTCTCAACTCCTACTTTTAACACATTACTGAATTTTATTATATTTTTACTTTATTTTTAGCTTGGATCAATTTTGCAGGCTAGTCGCCAGAACTTCACATACTTTCAAGGTAAGATTTCAAATACTGCATATTTTTTTTAATCCAGTGCATGCTTAACCATTGTATTGTTCTGTTCTTATCCTTCGCAATGATGTCTCAACATAAATTATCGGTCTAACAATGTCCGAATTATTGCGCATCTTCTTGGGGTACCCCATTATCCGTCATTCTATAGAATGAATACTTTATATGAACCTTAAATCTTGTTGATACACTCGATCACTCATCCGATCTCATGGAATAACACTTCCAAAAAAAAAGTCCCCCTAATATATTCGGTAATATTTTATGAGATATTGGATGGATTTTGACACAACTTTACGCGAATGTTTAGAGGTATCTGAGACACAACCTGTGCGAGGCACCGTCCTGTGAGTTATGTTATGGCCGGCTGAGCACGAATTGAAAGGAAGAGGGGTGCTTTGCAAAAGTTGCAAAACACTGACGTAGAGTGGACAGTCACTCCACTGTTTCCGCGCAACATTTTTCCCGTCCTGTGTTAACGAGTGGAATCAATTAAAACCCGAGCAGAGGTGTTTAAAAACCGACCCTTTTAAAAATGCTATTGAGGTGAAAATGCCAAGACCGCCAAGGTACTATATTATAATACAGGTCAACGTACACTGAACATTTTTCATTGTAGAATCAGATGCTGCTGTAGCGATCTTAATCTCGACAAATTAAATAACTATGTAGCTTTATCTCCATCGTGTGCGTGTGGTAGCCCAATCGAAGATGCTTATCACTACTTTGAATGTGTTCTTTATACACAAATAAGACAGGAACTATTCGATAATTTGATACAATTTGGTAATATAACCCTTGAAAACCTAGTAATAGGAAACCCCTTAATTAGTGACCGCGATAATACTGAAATGTTCTTGGCCGTTCATAAATACATTACACTGTCAGAACGATTCTCTTTGTTGCACTAACTGAAATTGTTTTTTTTTGTTTTTGTTTTTTTTGTTTGCCGCTTTATACTTGTTTAGTGAGGCACCGCCCGACCTGGCCACAACTCCCACCACACATCAGACCATTAATCCAGTACTTATCACGCCCGCCCCCTCAGTAACGCTGAATAGGTCATTGTCGCATGGTTTCTGGCAAAAAGACACCCAGGATCTCTTAAACTGTCAAAAAGACACCCAGGATCTCGAAAACTGTCAAAAAGACACCCAGGATCTCAAAGTCTCGCCAAACAACGGGAATTTTGTTTAGTCGTCTGCTATTAATATTATGATAATTATTTGTTTGTGATCGGAGTGAAATATCAACGAAATTTAATTCGACTTTGAGTCTGACTGACAGCTCAATTCCGCATCATTGGTAGTTGGACCAATATTAATAGCAGACGACTAAACAAAATTCCCGTTGTTTGGTGAGACTTTGAGATCCTGGGTGTCTTTTTGACAGTTTAAGAGATCCTGGGTGTCTTTTTGACAGTTTAAAAGATCCTGGGTGTCTTTTTGCCAGAAACCATGCGACAATGACCCATTCAGCCTCAGTAACCAGTAACCAAGATATCACTGAATTTATATACCAAAGATATACTATATGACATTGCAGATTATTGTTCTGCATACAACGCCCCGCCGTTGTTCAACCCGCTCTAATATAGTGTACACATTATAAATACATTAACAATATATGTATATTTGCCTTGTCGATTCGGTCGGTGCCTCTCTAACCCCTGTTTGTTTATCTGGGAACGGGACAAATCTAAGTGTCGGCACTTGTGTCTCAATCCCAATTGTTGTATGTATATATACATGTATATATTATATGGCAATAAAATATGTTTAAACTAAACTCCACTGTTCCATTGTTCACACAAGTTATTACTGGCTGTAAATGTGGTCCAAAAGTGACAATGTGAGTCCACGATAACATGTGAGTCATTTTCGGGACACAATGTGCCCGCTGCATGCCCATGCCATTCAGCCTAACCACATTCCTTTGGAACGGCACCTTGAAGTTTCCGTGAGCAACACAGAGTTATTGAAATCAGTCTCTATGAAGCCATTTCTCGGTTTATGTTTCCCGCCATGTAGGCCTTTGGGGTTCTAAGGGTTTTCCTAGCCCGTGCGAGAAGTGGGGGGGCAAGGAATGACTGTGATCACTCTAATTGTGTTTTTACAACTTTTGACAAGTGCCCCCTTCCATTAAATTCGTGCCCACTCAGCCATATCTCACATCACAACACATTACTTAGCACACTTGATGTCTCTGGTACCACAAATCATTTGTGGAAAGTTTCATCAAAATCAAAATAAATATCTCCGAAAATATTACAGAATATATTAGGGGGACTTTCTTTTTTTTAGGTGTTTATATTGGCAAATAACATGTTTGAGTCCAGTCAAGCCATGGAATCTGGTATAATTGATGAGGGCTTTTTGTGTGCTGAGAAAATACATGGTGTGAGGTATTTACGAATTATTGGTGATGGCGATAGTAGTGATTTTGCGAGAATAAGAGAGGAATTTAAAGAATGGGGTAAAGATGTACAAAAGTTGGAATGTGCCAATCATGTATGTAAATGTTTACTTGGCAAACTGGAAAATCTTGTGTCAGACAACCCATCTTATAAAGGTCAAAATATTTGACAAAATTGATGAGAATGAAAATTGTTGCTAGTGTGAGAAAAACAATTAAGAAATGGTCGGAGAGGTGTGTTGAGAGCAATAAGAAGGATTGTGTCCCGTCATCAGGGAAAGATATAAGGAATGCTGCTAATAATGTGATTGGGGATCATTCCAACTGTTCTGATGTGAGTTGCACTAGAAAATCTAAATCTGATAGACCTACATGTACTACTAGCAATGCTACTAGTACAGAAAATATAAAGGATATTTCATCAGATGATCCATATCAGGCTGTTGTTGCTGCTCAAGTTTATTTCTGAAATCAGATAGATGTTGTGTCAGATGATGGGGTAGAATCTGATGGTTATGCAGCTTTAAAAATAAAAACCTAATGAACGACCTCCATAAACTTCTTGACAATTTGGCCTCAAAATCTGCAGCCCCTGTCCAGAAAAGTACCACCAATCTTGCTGAAAACTGGATGATGATTAGAACTAAGTTTGATGGAGGAACGATATTCAAAAGGACTAATCGGGGTTCTTGGCATACCAGATTCTATGGTTTTGGCTTGAGGAAGAACTTGGGCGTTAAATGGGGCCCACTCACATGGGAAAATATTTTTGGAACAGATGCTGATTACCATTTTGAGAGAGAAAATGAAAAGCGAGAGAAACATCTAACACTCAGGAAAACCTGAGAAAAATGCTGCGACCAAAGACGGTACTCCGAAGAAAGCGAGATTAGAGTATGATAGGATAGGATAGGATAATTTTATTTACAATACACATACATGGAAAGTACAATTACAAATAAATATAATATTAATAGACTATACATGTATATTGCTAGGGGTGATATAGTCATGGCTGACTGTCTTCCTATCACCCCTGGATGTAGTGACAGATTATATGATGAAGATGGCCGAATTAACTGGATTGTTTTCAGGTTACGTTTATCGTGTGCAGACTGGGTTTTTAATATATAGGCGTTGTTAGGGCGATGGTACGAAAAGTGGTTCATATGTATGTATGGGTACCTACTTTGTCGATATAATGAATGTTTACTATGAATATACATGTGTGAGTGGAACCGAGTAGGAATAATGTGAGTGAGGTTTTGGGAATTGTTTTTGAAAAAACATATCAATATCTCTCCTGAATCTATGTCAACAATTGAGAGTAATACTAAGGCTCAGTCTACTAGTGGTCTTTGGGCAGAAGAACGTCGGATAAGGTTGACTTCATCTAATTTTTGAGAAATTACCAAGAGAAAAGCATCATTGAAAGTTGAGCTTTTTGTAAAAAGGTTGCTTTATACAACATTTCATGGCAACAGGATTACTCGAAAAGGTCAAATTTTGGAGAAGTCAACAACACAAGAATACATAAACCAACAAAAATTTGTTAATGACATTTGCTCAGTTGAATCGATGGGTCTTTGTATTTCTTCTGATTTTCCTCACTTGGCAGCACATATAGATGGGCTTGTAGTTAGTTCCTTTAGAGGGACAGGACTCTTAGGGGTCAAGCATGTTTTGTTGACCAAGCAGAAACGTTTTCAGGAAGCATGTTCACACTGGAGATACGTGAACTCGATCTACGGATGAGAACTCTAACAACTGTTAACGATGACGGACGGTAAGTGTAATCTTTATGATATACCGTATACCCATGTAATACGCCATAATTCAAATATTTTCCGAGTTCATTGTGTGGATATATATATCTCATATATATTTTGAAGACCTCTGTCTGTCTGTCTGTCTGTCTGTTTGTCTGTCATTAATACAAATCTACGATTCTCGACCGATCGGGACGAAACTTGGTACGTGTGTGTAGTTTGACCAGGCGGTGGTCGCTGTCGTATTGGCGAGCCCGTGCGACGCCCGCTTCGCGCATGCGCAGACGAGATATCGGAAACGGGTGGAGCTATCGACTTGAAATTTGCTATGTGAATGTATCTTGCCCCGAATACGAATTTTATCTGGTCGCCGAGCCCGTGCAACACCAGCTCGCGCATGCGCAGACAAGATCTCGGAAACGGGTGGAGCTATCGACTTGAAATTTGCTATGTGAATGTATCTTGCCCCGGATACGAATTGTATCGGGTCGCCGAGCCCGTTCGACGCCAGCTTCGCGCATGCGCAGACCAGATCTCGGAAACGGGTGGAGCTATCGACTTGAAATTTGGTATGTGAATGTATCTTGCCCCGGATACGAATTTTATCGGGTTGCCGAGCCCATGAGACGACAGCTTCGCGCATGCGCAGACCAGAACTCGGAAACGGGTAGAGCAATCAACTTGAAATTTGGTTTTTGAATAGCCCGGACAACGTCGGGCTCATCGGCTAGTCTCATATATATTTTGAAGACCTCTGTCTGTCTGTCTGTATGTTTGTTTGTCTGTCATTTATACAAATCTACGATTCTCGACCGATCGGGACGAAACTTGGTACGTGTGTGTAGTTTGACCAGGCGGTCGACGTTGTCGTATTGGCGAGCCCGTGCAGCGCCCGCTTCGCACATGCGCAGACGAGATCTCGGAAACGGGTGGAGCTATCGACTTGAAATTTGCTATGTGAATGTATCTTTCCCCGGATACGAATTTTATCGGGCCGCCGAGCCCGTGCGACGCCAGCTTCGCGCATGCACAGACGAGATCTCGGAAACGGTGGAGCTATCGACTTGAAATTTGGTATGTGAATGTATCTTGCCCCGGATACGAATTTTATCGGGTCGCCGAGCCCGTGCGACGCCAGCTTCGCGCATGCGCAGACGAGATCTCGGAAACTGTGGAGCTATCGACTTGAAATTTGGTATGTGAATGTATCTTGCCCCGGATACGAATTTTATCGGGTCGCCGAGCCCGTGCGACGCCAGATTCGCGCATGCGCAGACCAGATCTCGGAAACGGGTAGAGCTATCGACTTGAAATTTGGTTTTTGAATAGCCCGGACAACGTCGGGCTGGGTAGAGCTATCGACTTGAAATTTGGTTTTTGAATAGCCCGGACAACGTCGGGCTCATCGGCTAGTATATATATATAATGGTTCTATTGCATGACCGTCAAAACACCAGTGTTTAATCAAATTTTTTTATATGGGCTGATATATGAAAAATATTCCTCTGACTCGTGTACATGCATTTTCTGGTTGAATGGAACCCAGACAGTTGCCTGTTGATCTGGATAAAAACTGCCACCCATATTGTACAGCACAAACATCCTCCTCAGTATCCACATACACAGCGTTACGCGTGAGAGTGGGTCACCGACAAAAACCCGACATAATCAACTCGAGGGTTGAAGCTCAGAATGAACTCGTACAACAGTGACTCCAAAATGGTTAAAACCATGGTTTTCGATACCACGCGCATAGGTTAAAGGAATATGGTGCTGAAAAAAACAATAATATTTTCTTTCAATATACCGATAATATATATATATAATGTCCATTGGGCGCATATAATCTAATATTCGGCCGCCATTCGTTATTTTTATAACAATTATAAAAAATTCCGAAGTTAGCCGAAGATTTTGTTGTAGACGAAGCCACGTGATCATCGGCCCGATCACGTGATTGTCACATGTAAACAGAAGCATAGCACGTGATCGACCACGTGGTAACCCATCGACAACGCATAGATACGCTACGGCAGTATTTTAAGTTTGCATGTAGTCGATCGCGGCCTTTGAAGATTGTCGCGTTATCACACTACGAATGCAAAACTTTGCCGAAAACATCACGGTTCTCGTAATTAAATGTTTTTATCGTGTTATTATTATTATATGTATCGCGATGTGTTGTTACTATAAAGCCATGCCCGTATATTATTCAGTTTTGCGCCCATTTATCTATATAAACACGTGCTCGTGTTTATATACTTTTTCTCGTTACCGGAATAGTCCCAAGTTATATTATATATTCATATAAAGATTGCATATATATATATATATATATGCGAAGACTATTATTAGGCAATTATCATCTCGTAAACATTCCAATTTCCAGATGACCTTTGTCTTGTGTCAATAAAGAGCGTTTCGTTTTAATTTATCGTAACGCGGTAAAAAAAAAATCGGTTTATTGCTGTCTGATTTAATCAATTATAATCAAGTCATTCATTACCAATATGATATGATAAGTTATTTTTTCTTGGTTATGAATCATGTATATATTAGGGCAGTATGGTGTTTATATATATTTCAGAATATTGCTTCCCCTACCCCCAAACTATCTTGCCGACTGTCACTGATGAAATCACTGCGTTTAAGCGTGGTTATTGGCCTATAAAATTAACACTCTAGCGATGCGGTCTATTGAATATGCAGGTCATAACTCAACCTCTATGTGTCAATTACGCATAACAATAGGATTATAAAATATATAAACGTTCGCCGTGGTTCGTTTAAACATCCAATCATATATAACACTTTTTGAAGGAGGGATAATAATCGGGTTTAATATGTAAGCACATATACAATCGTTCTTTATTCGCAATATATCGTAATAGTGAACGCTCTTTGTTGCGTCAAGGTAAAGGGACTGGACTTAGAACAGTTGTCATCGTGATTTTGTTAATGATTACACCAATACAGGTCAATACATGTACACGATCTTCCGATACGCATGCTTTATATATCCTTCCAAGTCATAGCAATTTCGCTTTATTAAACTCTTTTTATTCGTACCATATTAGGAAAACTCTTAACATGGAACGTTCTTTATTGAACCATGGTGAAGGAAATGGGGAATCGACTTAGAATAGTTGTTATCGTGGATTATTCAACATACTCTCCACTTTAACTGTAATTGTATGTATTCTTAACCATGACTGACTTAACGCTAAACGCTCTTTATTTGGTATATGTAATCGGTTTCTGATTTTGCGCAACGGGTTTCCCACAGAAATCCCGCCAAATGTCACGTAAACGAACATCCTTTGGAAATGAATACAGCGTTAATATACCTAACTGAGAGTCACTAGACCGGCCACAACCGAAACATTACATTTATATGGCATTGTTACGAATGAATGATTGTAAATACGGGACACCCGGGGCATATATACGGAAAATTAAAACAACATCGTGAACACGCGCCCGAATAGAGTTCACATGCCTGCTCGTGTTTTTATAAGCTTTATTTTTGACACAAAAGTGTGACCTATCCCGCTCAATCGGCCTTCTATAGTTTTTTTGTCAAAATAATCACTTTCCAAACAGCGCTTAAGACAGATCACAAGTGAATATAACTCACCACGCGATGACAATTAACCATGTGTACACAATGCTATTGATATGCCCCGCAGTAATTCCATCACGCTCACGCGCTGATGTCTGTTCCGGATTTTCCATCGTCATATAGGTAGACACAATTAACTCCGAATCCGTGTTTTTAATTAGTTTACCTCGCTTGACGTCATGCGAGGTTTTGCGACGGAGATAGCCGACAGCCGGTGGCGGTATTATTTATTTATTTCTCGGCTTATTTATTAACCGATTTTTATGGGACTTGGATTATTGTGATTACAATAGGGGTGGCTTTCCGATGGAGTTTTGTTGTTTCATGATCATTGTAATCCTTTAAGCTTCCGATGTATTATTCTGCAAGGTAAATTCTGCTGACGAAATTTGATGGCTAAATGGTCCATCGCGCATGCATGCTAGTTGAAACCCCATCTATAACATATTGGATGCATTATAGTGCACCATCAACCGACTATTGTTGTCATATAGCATGCAGATTACATTAATTTTAATTTGTGTTTCGAACACTGTCAGTGTAAACATATTTTATTTCATAATAACGCAGCGGGATTCGAACACTGTTGTACGGAAGGCGACACGCATTTGAATCTATAAGATTCTATGTTTAATATGGAAATCGTTATGAATTACGAAGGTAAGATATATCTTTACGACATTCAAAACTCGAAAGGTATATAAACATATAATAATTCAAATGCATGTCACGTCCGTTCGGTCACTCGGTGTTTAATATCCTATGACTTGATGTTATTCAAGCCTGAAACTACGAGAAAATTTGTTTGACCCAACAATATAAGTTATAAATTGTAACGGATAACGGGTTCTACTAAAAGCCGACCGCACCCGTCGGCATCCGACCGCACCTCCACGAGGTGTCCAAGCGAGATGATGCATGCAGTATCGGGTATAATAGACCTGTCTGTGCCAAAGTTCCAATCCCCAAGTCGATAGCTTGAGCAGAAATTGCACTGTTAATCCCTAACTTGCGGCCGATTGCACCAGGTACGCAAAAATTAAAAAAACGACACCGACCGCCCCTCCCTGGACTGCATGACCACGGAAACGGACATCATATCATGCAGCGAGTACTCCTCTGCAGTTGTAGCTGAAGTGAATAAAGTAGCACATACGCTGCTGCCGAATTCGCTATAAATGTTCGCAAAAACACCGAAAATGACATCCGACGACCGCACCGCCACCAGGGAATCGAGCGAGATGAGGCATGCATGTACTATCGTACATAATAGACCTGTATGCACAAAGTCGATATATCGAGCGGAAACAGCATTGTTAACCCCTAACTTGGGGATATGAACTTTGGGCTTCTTTCCTAACCAATCACAATGGAAGGCTACAGTGAAACTCTCCAAGTGGACAATGTAGCTGCTCTCGATTTCTTTCGGAATGTGAAGCCAAATCGCACGTCATCCTGGAGGGGGTGGGAGTTATGTTGGGCCAATCTTAAGTACTTTTCATGCCATATATGCTCAACAGGACCACATACGACAACAACTCTCGTTGCAAACATTGCGGGCAATTGTACCATAATCAAGTAGATCATATGTTCTTGCACTGCTTCTCTCCGCATATCACTGATCTCAAAAACCACTTCTGGTATCGAATAATCAGTATCTTCGATTTATCGACGTTCCTAGTTCTGGACCACCTATCGCCACAAGATTTCTTGATGTATTCATTTGGCTGCCAGTCGATGAGTGGGTTGGATTCCTCAACCATAATACAACGAGGGTGAACTTTTTTAGTTTTTCGTTCATATATATGCATTTTGTGCACCATTTAGTCCTCGTGTATGTACCATCACACCCGTGGAGTGAGAAACAGCACTGTTGTTATTGGTATGACACATAAGTATATCATGTTATCCTGAATATCAACTACTATTTAGTCAGTTCAGACACTGTTACATTTTAAATCATGATATATCATTACTGTTTCATTACTTGCCATTTGGAGCCGAAACATTTATTTTTTATTGAAAAATCACTCTTTTTCAAAACAATTATATTTTTCGAACATTATCATTCAAACGTATATTGCAATAATATTGAAATATTTAGGTCATATGGTGTAGTAGTTATCTAACAAGCATATAAAGGAAGAAGTTAACAACAATTTTGAACGGTTTGCGAGATATTGGATTTTAGCTACCCCTCCCCCAAACACGTTTTTGGTCGAAAAAAATACATATTTTTGATAATGTCATTACAAACATTTTTGAATTGATCTGAATGGGACCCAATATGAATCTTGTACTGAAAGTGTTGTCCAGAGATGCCGTTTAATCGATTACAGATGTGTTCAGGCTTTCAGACCCCCAGTTACAACAACAACAATTATTTTATTGATAACAGTTACTTTTGCATGCATTAACATCGATGTTAAGTACTAAAACCTTTGTTATAAACAACGTGACAAACTATACAACATATGGCTCAGTAGTTATCTGGACAACACAAGTAGAAAGAATTTGACAGAAATTGAAAAATAACGGAATAGGTGGTGGCTATTGTCAAATCGATGATGAGCGATACCCTCCAGTGACTTTTTCCAGAAATTAACGATTTTGGTAAAGTGAGCCCTGTGGCTATGCCCTAGCCTATTTGCCCATATTGTTGGGGTTAACATTACTACATCATACAATACTTCTACCTGATATGAAAAAAGTGTTGATTAATTTAGATTTTCCTGCCATTTGGAGCCAAAATATTTATTTTTTGCTGAAAAATCGCACTTTTTCACAAAAAATATTATTTTTCGAACATTATCATTCAAATGGATATTGTTATAATGCCCAAATATTTAATTCTTATGGTGATGCAGTTATCTGCCAAGCATGTGCAGAAAGAAGTTAACATAAATTTAGAACAATTTGCGAAATAATGGATTTTAGCTACACCTTGGTCGAAAAATTACATATTTTTGTTCAGAACATTACTAAATTTCCCAATTGATCATACTGGGGCCCAACATAATTCTTTTGCTGAAAATTGAGCACGGGGACATTGCTTAAGTGATTAAAGACGTGTTCAGGCTTCCAGACCCCAAATTACAACAACGCATTTTATTTGTTTTTACATACAATAAGTGTCGCATATCAATCAACCAATCAATAGTTTATTCTCAAAAAAACAATAATGGTATGCAGAGATTACAATAATTGGACAGCTGGAGAACCCAGCATGTCCGACGTATAGCTGCACAAGTACTCCATTCCCGTTTTAGATTGAAATGCAGTAGTTTGAACTATGGCCAATTGAGTAATCACATTAAAACGTCCCCTTTCTGTCATTGTGGCAAATAGAAAAAGCATATCATTACTTTTTGGGATATAGTGGTTTTTATGTACAGCAACTCAGTCAGCGCGAAAATATTAAAATAGTTGACGGGGTTCAGACATTTATCTCGAAAACAAAGCGATTTCCATAATGCTGTCATTTGTTAAAACTTCGTGAAAAGCATTGAAACCCTGCTGAGCGCGAAATTTACCACCTGCAGATCGTCTGCAATCTCACGGCGACGGGCGTATCAATGACGAAAACAACATTATCTGTGTAGCATTGCGTCCAATCAGCTCCAACGAAACTATGTGTTTATCATTGTATCCAATCAGTTTCAACTGGATTACATCCTAATTTTCCCCATACAATCTCCCTCCCAGATAAATTGTTTACCTCCGGATAGAACTACCACATACTTATATATCGCATAGTTTCGTCCACAATATATGTTGATATTGAATTCATTATCCCTTCAGTACATGATGTGTTCAAGACCTCAAATGGGGTAGGGTACATACAACAGTGAACATTTGCCAGCCGCTTGTTGTGGAGTGCCACATGATGCAGACTTTCGGGAACCAACACATATGTATATTCTGATAAAAACTAACCTTTGGTCAAGCCCTCAATTAATATTGGGGTCATATCATTTCACCATGTGGTGTCTTCCAAAACTTCAAATAAAGTAGGGGTCCTCAAAATTTTGCCTTTCTTGTTTTCCAGTCACTTTTCGTTAAGTGCTCATTCTTTCTGAACCAAAATCCATCTATTTACATTGTTTACGTCCTTGTACAATTAACTCACCATTGTCCATACACGCAGTCAATGATGATATCGTTCCAATCCGTGGTGTGTTCTAGTCTTCAAATTGGGAAGGGGGTAATACAAACATTGAAAAATCGCATTTATTTATTTTTCAGTCGCTTTTTGTAAAGTGTCCCTGACTGTAGGGTATTAACCCATCTATACCAATTGTGTATTTCTTTATAGAATAGCCATTTGTCCATATCGTCGTTTGACCATGAGGGCACATCCATTCAGTTCGTGGTAGGTTCAATGGTTTACATGGGGTAGGGGTCCCTTAAAATTCGCCTTCGTCGTTTGCCATCTGCTTTGTGTAAGGTGCCACGGTGTTCTCGCGAACGGCGGGCTCGCGAGCCCATTGCCATTCGGCCACAATCTCTGGTAATATGGATAGCGTATGCCTTGAGCTAGTGTTGTGTTCAAGGCTTCAGATAGGGATGGAGTCCCCTGAGAGTAAAATTTAGCCCTTTCGTTTGCTGACCATTTGTTGTAAAGTGCCATAGGCTATCGGGAACCATCTCATCCATAACATATTCGTATTGCCAGATAATAATCCCATTTGTCCACAACTTCAGTTAACATTGAGAGCATATCATTTTGTTAAGACTTCAAGTTAGATAGTGGGGTCCTCAAGACATAGAAAATTCGCCTTCTTGTTTGCCAGCGCTTTTTGTAAAGTGTTCCAGGATTTCGAGGGAACCAAATCACCCATATATCAATTAATAATTCCATGACAGCAATACCTTTCGATCACACACTCAGCTAAGTATGAGAGAATATAACTTCAGTTCATGCTCTGATCAAGATATTAAATGGGTTAATGGGGTCCCCACAAAACAGTGAGTATTCGCCTTTCTCTTTCATCAACAACTTTTTGTAAAGTGACCCAGACATTCAAGACCCTGGTATACTATACTCTTTATATAGCGTCCATTTCTCTACACACGCAGTTAATAATGGGAGCACAGCCTTTCGGTTCATTGTGTGTCCCAGGATTGCAAATGGGGCAGTGTGGCCTAACACATTACATTTCGTATTTGCCAGCCACCTTTTGTAAAGTGTTCCAGGATTTCGAGAACAAAACCACCCATACAAATTGTAAATAATACATGAGCATATAGATTCGGTTCAGTGTGTGCTAAAGAGTTTAGAAGGGTTATGGGTACCCAAAAACAGTGAGATTTCGCCTTCTCTTTGCTAGCCACTTTTTGGGAAGCCAGCCAACACACCCATCGTGCAATGAAGAGGTATATTTCCTGAATTACATACCATTTGTCCACACCCCAGTTAATATTGAGAACATGTCCATCCATTAGTGTGTTTAAGACTTTAAATGGGGTAGGGTGCTCAAAGAAAATATTCAGCTTTGGTTTTTGCCAGCCGCCTTTTGTAAAGTACCCTGAATTTTGGGAACCAAACTACCCATATAACATGTATATTCCCTGATAACACTACCTTTCGTTCACACTGTGATTTAATAATAAAAGCATGAATTTTCGGCGCATGGTGTATTCAAGAGTTTAAATGGGCATATAAAGGGGTCCCACAAAACAAAAAAATATTCGCCTTTGGAGTTTGCCATCCGATTTTCGTAAAGTGCTAAAGGCTTTCGGGATCCAGCAAACCCATCCATCAACACCATGTATGCCCCCCGATATTACTATTTTTGCCCACATCCTCAGTTAATATTTACAGCAATCATTTCAGTTCGTGAGTTGTTCAACTTTAACACTTCAATTGTGTAGGGGGGGGGGGGCTAAAACAGCAAATTCGTCTTTCTTATTTATCAGCCACTTTGTGTAAAGCGACACATGCACAACCCATCCATACAAATTATGTATTCTCTGATAGAACTACATTCCCGTCACACTCTCGGTTAATATAGAGAATTAGAGATCATATAGCTTAATTTCGTATTGCGTTGAAGCCTTTAAATTGGGTAGAGTGTTCTTGAAAAATATAGCAAATTCGCCCTTCATATTTGCCAAGCAAAGTGCCACACTGTTTCGGGAACAAACCCATCCATAAACATTGTATATTTCCTTATGTAATTGTCCTTTATAATTACATGATTCTTAATACTGAGATCATATTTTGTTCAGTCCGTGGTGTATTCAGGCCGTCTAATAGGGCGGGGGAGCAATAATGATTTTGTTCTGCATGATTATGTTAGTCTATATTATGTGTCGTTTAGAACAAATACTTCAGTTGCTCAAAGTCGATATGTGTTAATATAAAATTACATGTCATAAATAAAATATTGTGTTGTTGTTGTAACTGGGGGTTTAATTGGAAACCTGAGGTCATCTAAAACCAGGCTCGCGGTGTCTACGGATCAGGTTTTCATCACACGAATAATGATTAGATGCTCATTAGAATAATTTAGAAAGGTATGTCTTGTTATCATAAATATGTAGTTTTTCTACCAAATCGCGTCCGGGGGAGCGGTACCTAATTCCAATATCTTGAAAACCGTTGACAATTTCTGTCAAATTCTTTCTACTTGTGATGTCCAGATAACTGCTGAGCCATATGAATTATATAGTTGGTCACGTATTGTTTATAACAAAGGTTTTAGTACTTAACATCGATGTTAATGCATGCAAAATTAACTGTTATCAATCAAATAATTGTTGTTGTTGTAACTGGGGGTCTGAACACATCTGTAATTGATTAAACGGCATCTCTGGACAACACTTTCAGTACAAGATTCATATTGGGTCCCATTCAGATCAATTCGAAAATGTTTGTAATGTCATTATCAAAAATATGTATTTTTTTCGACCAAAAACGTGTTTGGGGGAGGGGTAGCTAATATCCAATATCTCGCAAACCGTTAAAAAAATGTGTTAACTTCTTCCTTCATATGCTTGACAGATAACTACTACACCATATGGACTAAATATTTCAATATTATTGCAATATCCGTTTGAATGATAAAGTTCGAAATATATAATTTTTTTGAAAAAGAGCGATTTTTCAAAAAAAATAAAATGTTTCGGCTCCAAATGGCACGAAAATCCAAATTAACCAACACTTCTTGCATATCAGGTACATATATGGTATGCTGTAGTCATTTTAACGCCTACAATTTGGGCTAATAACTTAGGACATAGCCACAGGGCTCACTTTACCAAAATCGTTAATTTCTGGGAAAAGTCACTGGTGGGTATCGTTCATCGTCGATTTGAGAATAGCCACCACCAATTCCGTTATTTTCCACTATCATTTTCGTCTACAGTATATATTTCTCCTTCAAAAAAAGTTGGTTTTAACTTGTTCTACCGTGGGTAGGGGTACCCGACCACTTTTGGCGTTTGACCGCTGTACTAATCATCAAATAACTAATACTGCACCAACGCAGCTCCCGTCATGAAATAATTAATGCTGCACCAGCGCAGCTCCCATCAGCAAATAATTAATGCTGCACCAACGCAGCTCCCGTCATGAAAGAGTTAATGCTGCACCAACACAGCTCCCATAATCAAATAATTAATGCTGCACTAACGCAGCTCCCGTCACGAAAGAGTTAATGCTGCACCAACGCAGCTCCCATAATCAAATAATTAATGCTGCACTAACGCAGCTCCCGTCATGAAAGAGTTAATGCTGCACCAACGCAGCTCCCATCAAATAATTAACGCTGCACCAACGCAACTCCCGTCATGAAATGTATTAATACTGCACCAGCGCAGCTCCCGTCATGAAAGAGTCAATGCTGCACCAATGCAGCTCCCATCATGAAATAATTTATGCTGCACCAACGCAGCCCCGTCCTGAAATAATTAGTGGTGCACCAGCGCAACTCCCGTCATGAAATAGTTAATGCTGCACCAACGCAGCTCCCGTCATGAAATAGTTAATGCTGCACCAACGCAGCTCCAGTCGTGAAAGAGTTAATGCTGCACCAATGCAGCTCCCATCATCAAATAATTAATGCTGCACCAACGCAGCTCCCGTCGTGAAATAATTAATGCTGCACCAGCTCAGCTCCCGTCATGAAAGAGTTAATGCTGCACCAACGCAGCTCCCGTCATCAAATAATTAATGCTGCACCAGCGCAGCTCCCGTCATGAGAGAGTTAATGCTGCACCAACGCGTAGCTCCCATCATCAACGCAGCTCCCGTCATGAAATAATTAATGCTGCACCAGCGCAGCTCCCGCCATGAAATAGTTAATGCTGCACCAACTCGGGCTCCCATCATCAAATAATTAATGCTGCACCAACGCAGCCCCCTTCATGAAATAATTAATGCTGCATCAGCGCAGCTCCCGTCGTGAAAGAGTTAATGCTGCACCAACGCAGCTCCCATCATCAAATATTTAATGCTGCACCAACGCAGCTCCCTTCATGAAATAACTAATCCTGCACCAACTCAACTACCGTCATGGAAGGTTAATGCTGCTCCAGCACAGCTCCCCGTCATGAAAGGGTTAATGCTGCCCAGCAGAGCTCCCGTCGTGAAATGGTTAATGCTGCACCAGCACAGCTCCCGTAATAAAAAAACATTAATGCTGCACTAGCGCGTCTCCCATCGTGAAAGGGTTAATGTTGCACATACGAACAGTGTTCGCGCTGTCGGTAGCCAAATTAGCCAATGGCTAATCTTTTTCGAATTTGGCTAATAAAAATTTCATTTGGCTAAACTTTTTTTGAACCCAAATGGAGACTGAAAGCATGGAGCCAGAAAGCTAATTAATAAAAGCGCTCAATAGATCGACATTCAAGACGAAGTTAGGTGACGAAAGTATTTCATTATTTTCGTGAAATATCGTACAAAGGGAAACCCGATGGACAACTCTATCAACCAAGCGATCACAAAGCAATCATCTTTAGTTTTCACAAGACGGACATTCAAAGACGCATGGACATTAAACCGACCATGGTTGAATTATGACAATGTGAAGAAAGCAATGTTTTGTAAAGTGCATTGACGCCGGTATATAAGCAATTTGTTCGTAACAGGCTGTTTTAATCTGGAGAAAGATTACGTCACTCTGCACGAAGCAGCAAAAGGTCATTATTAATTTTTACATTTAATCCCCTAATCCCCCATTCAGCCCATTGTCTGTCTGGTCACTCACGGCGCGCCTGTACAATGCATGTTATGATGACATTGTATTTATGACGGTCGAGGTTTATGAGCACCAAGTGTAAGACAATAGCTTAATCAGCCAAATGTGAATCACGACATATATTTTGTGGCTATTTGTCGTCAATACCGATACAGTCAAAATAATATGCATGCTTTTATGACAGATTGTAATTTGACAATTAAAAAATAATGACATTAAGGACAATCCCGGGTCCCCCCCCCCCCCCACCAAATCACTATTTCACATAAAGATTATTAATAAATTTTTAATAAATGATATATATAAAAATACTTCTAGTTCATAAAAATTATTTTAATTATTGTGTATTTTACCTGTGTCTGTTAGATTTTACGTTTTAGTCATTAATTGTGAACCGACCAGAAAACGATGATTTAATTTGGCCAAAGTTTTTTTTAATTTGGCCAAAAAACATTTGGCTAAAGTTTTTTTCATTTGGCTAATATAATTTTCATTTGGCGAAACTTTTGGCTAAAGTTTTTTTCAGTCCAGCGCGAACACTGCATACGAAGCCAACATGACGTAAATGACGTCATGAGCCGTGGCATTTCATCTCGTTGTTCCACTTCCGATTCCGCAATTTTAAACAGTTGCTAATCTGAAGTCACGTGTCAATTTCGCAAAATAGCATACACTCTTTCCTGAAAATCGTTCCATCGTATAGAAATATATATAGAAAAATTATATGACGTCATCATTCACACACGCCTTAGGTATAAACACCCACCGGGGTGGTTGCTATAAATTAGGGGATAACGGGTTCTACTAAAAGCCGACCGCACCCGTCGTCACCCGACCGCACCTCCACGAGGTGTCCAAGCGAGATGATGCATGCAGTATCGGGTATAATAGACCTGTCTGTACCAAGTTCCAATCCCCAAGTCGATAGCTTGAGCAGAAATTGCACTGTTAATCCCTAACTTGCGGCCGGTTGCACCAGGTACGCAAAATTAAAAAACGACACCGACCGCCCCTCCCTGGACTGCATGACCACGGAAACGGACATCATATCATGCAGCGAGTACTCCTCTGCAGTTGTAGCTGAAGTGAATAAAGTAGCACATACGCTGCTGCCGAATTCGCTATAAATGTACGCAAAAACACCGAAAATGACATCCGACGACCGCACCGCCACCAGGGAATCGAGCGAGATGAGGCATGCATGTACTATCGTGCAGAATAGACCTGTATGCACAAAGGTCGATATATCGAGCGGAAACAGCATTGTTAACCCCTAACTTGGGGATATGAACTTTGGGGGCTTCTTTCCTAACAAATCACAATGGAAGGCTACAGTGAAACACTCCAAGTGGACAATATAGCTGCTCTCGATTTCTTTCGGAATGTAAAGCCACATCGCACGTCCTCCTGGAGGGGGTGGGAGTTATGTTGGGCCAATCTTAAGTACTTTTCTTGCCATATATGCTCAACAGGACGACATACGACAACAACTCTCGTTGCAAACATTGCGGGCAATTGTACCATAATCAAGTAGATCATATGTTCTTGCACTGCTTCTCTCCGCATATCGCTGATCTCAAAAACCACTTCTGGTATCGAATAATCAGTATCTTCGATTTATCGACGTTCCTAGTTCTGGATCACCTATCGCCACAAGATTTCTTGATGTATTCATTTGGCTGCCAGTCGATGAGTGGGTTGGATTCCTCAACCATAATACAACGAGGGTGAACTGTTTTAGTTTTTCGTTCATATATATGCATTTTGTGCACCATTTAGTCCTCGTGTATGTACCATCACACCCGTGGAGTGAGAAACAGCACTGTTGTTATTGGTATGACACATAAGTATATCATGTTATCCTGAATATCAACTACTATTTAGTCAGTTCAGACACTGTTACATTTTAAATCATGATATATCATTACTGTTTCAATAAATGGATATGGTTATGAATTTGCAAAGATACATGTAGCTATCTAGCCTTGTGATATATACATTGTTATTATAAATGTAACAGCTGATAACCAACATGTATTATTATATACTTACTGTTCATATATTTCAGTTTGAAGAGGAGAACATGAAAGTCCCCATTCCAAGACGAAGATCAGCAAGAAGGCCTGATAAATCGCTTGAACCAGAGGCATCTTCTGAACCCACTGTCTCCAGTGCGTCATCTATATGTCCCAATCAAGCAAGCACTTCATCTGGCAGAACTAGGATCCAGCACTTTCTCAACCGCAAAACATCACACGAGTGGGTTGATGACACTGGTGCATTGACGTGGTATCAGGGCAGCGTATCGTCGCTAGTGAGTGTTGTGGATGGCCGGGAAGGAGCTGTATATGAAATCTACTATGATGAGCACGATGACGTGTATGAGGTAGACCATCTTGTGGAAGACTACAGGTCCAACTCCGTCAAATTTATTGATCGTTAACCCTTTCAGTGCCAGGGGCCGATCTCATCGGCCCTAATTTACGGTCTGTAAAATCGGCCCTAAAATAATTAAAAATGAATATAACCTTAGGGGCATGTTATAACTCAAAACTATCACCAAGTATTCATAGTAATAATTTTGATGCCCATGAAAAACGTGAGATTCCCTGGCACTAAACCTACAAAATAAGTCTGTTAAAGAATATATGAAATAATTATTAAATTGTAAAGAATTGTAAAAAATAATAACAAATGATGAAAAATTGTTAGGCCAATGTATTCTCTTATATATGCGAGGCGACCTATGGTCGACTCGCATATATAAGAGAATGCATTGGCACAGGGTATATGGGTTGATACAAAAATCGGACTTGGCACTGAAAGGGTTAAAGGTGAGATTGTGTTCTTTATTCTTAGCATCTCAGATTTAACCTTTAATTTATATTTATGTAACATGAATCCCTGTAGGTGTATCCTTACCTTCTTACCTTGTCTTTAATTATCTTTTTTGAACTTGACTTGTCACTTTATGGCTATTATTCGATTTAATTATCCAATAATAATAATTAATCTGCACTTCAGCTTTCTGCTATATAGTGATACTGGCAGCATTATTGTTGAGGTATAAGCATGTTCATACCGGTATCAATTAGAAAAACAATATATCTTTATGAACTTTTCATCATATATTATCAATTTTATTTTTTTCATTCGGCTTAAATGTAATTATACATTTATATATCATTCTGATTTTTTCAGATCTGCTGCATGTTTATTCATTTAAATTATTTATTTATTTAATGTGGAACACACATCATGGTGTTTTAAATTACTGCCAAATGCTGCTGATGTCACAGTGCCACAGATACCATTAGGTAAATTTTAATATTCATTTTAATCCCACTTTGCTTACAAAAAAGTCTGTCAGTTGGCGTGTGAATTATCCAGATTTCATCTTCAAGAAGTCCCTAGCAGTAACCAGTTCACCAGTCTAGTCCGATGGTATATTTTCCACATACAGTTCATTTGTTCATCATCAGTTCCTTTAATGCCAGAGAGGCATACAATCTATCATTAAACTCATAATTAACATTCAAATGAATAATTTCAGGTAATTCTGACACACTTGCTGCTAATCTAGTGCAAAATGCTTTGAAGAATCATTACTATTTTGTGTTCCATACTTTCTACATGCTGATGTAGTTCCAGCAATGTGAAATTTGCTAAAAGTAAACAATGATAAATATCTTATTTCAACATGTTTCATTATATTTTGTCTGCTGTTATATAACACACTCCCTGATATAGATTCTGAGTTTTATCATAGTACTTTCATTTTCAGGATTTAAGGATTCTACTACTTGGAAATCTGTCTTGGAATATTTGTCGCATATTTTCTGACACAATCACATCAAAAGTCACCAAAGTGGAAAATAAGGTTAGTTATTTAGTCCTACTGTGTCCAATTGTTGTATACACTTGCTGCTGTTAGAAATATGTGCCAAAAATACCCCCAGTGGTCCTATATAGAATGTACTCATTTTGCACTCATATTGTCACCACATCCAATAGACCTTAACATGATACCCGTTTCCACTCCACTAAGCTTATCTAAAGCTATCCCACTGCAGCCATTAGAACACAAATAATTTTCTAAATCATTAACGTGAACGGCGTAAAGCAGAGGGGATTTATTGTCACCCTGTTTTAAGCCAATATGGCTTGAGAAGAAACCTGCGTCTTCATCGTTCACGCCAACGCACAGTTTGAGGTGTTTATAAAGTGACTGGATAACATTTAAGTGTTTTCATTGATACCATATGCAATAAGTTTACTCCAGAGCCCGACTCTCCGCACAGAATCAAAAGCCTTCGAAAAGTGGACACTTGTCAATGCATTTTTGGGCGACGCGCCCGGTTTTCACTATCTATAATCTCCTAATCAGGCGAATAACCCGTGCCTGATGTGAAATCATGACGAATTCACGGACTACTGTATAGCGGTTAGTTATTATCTAACATCATGGCTCAGAAAAAGGTTCACGAAAATTTCACCATCGACGACAAGCTTCGACTTATAGAAATAATGAAGCCATACATCGAAGTGCTTGAGAATAAGCAACTTGGCACCAACGTGAACCATGCCAAAAACGCCAAATGGAAATTAATTTTTGCTGAGTTCAATAGAGGGACGACAATAAAAAGAACCCTCCAACAACTGAAAGGTGTTTGGAAACGCATGAAAATTAAAGCCAAGAAAGACTTTGACAGCGCCAAAAGAAAAAAACGACCGAATAACGAAACAGCACAGGAGCCGGATGCCATCTCACAGGCTGTCATGGATATATTTCCAGGAGAATTCGCCGATATCCTGACGAACGACTTCGACTGCGACACCGTACACACTAGCGCAGATCACGAAGACGTTGACGCTCCGATAAACGAAGTGAGTGCTGCATCCATTGATGGCTCACCAGCTCTAGTTGATGAACCTAACCATGCATAGTGCCGCAGACGTCGGTGTAGATTCGAGTTTAGGAATCGAAACATTGGAAAGGTAACTACAATAATTAGTCATTCCTGAAACTAGCAATTTTCCAACTATTAAGGGTCAGATGCACGTTTTGCCCAAACTTCCTGGTATTTCAAAATGGAATTTCTCAAAATTTGTCAGGAATTTATTTGTCAAATTTCGTACAAGAAATTACTGTAACACATTATTTAAGAATAATCGACCCATTTGGGTACTGTGTCATTAATTTACTTTTATGGTATGAAAGAAAACGTATAAATTTCACTGTTTTCAGTTACTAAAAACTTCTGTAAAATATATTTTTTTTTAAAGTGGAGTTCATATCTTAATGATATCATATCTGCGGATAATGAGAGGAGACTTAATTATTCCAGATTCGTGAAATGTAGTGATGATTATTTTCATTTAGAAAGGCAACCACCCATACATAATTTTCTATATTTGAGAATTTCCATGTCATACCTTTTGATCAATGAATAATTGGGGTGAGCTGAGTTCTGTGCCGTGGGTTCACAACCAAGATAAAGCTGACCACCATATCTCATTATGCTGTGGCCCAATTCCAGTTGATTGGCCCCTGTGTGAGTGGACCACACTGCATATCAACATTTGTTTTCATTGGGGTGGAATATTTGTGACTGCTTTATTTTTCATTATAATATATGGGGGTATGATGCTATATTATGCAATTGAAAATCTAACTCAACATTATGACACGAATGAAGCTTCCTCGCATAGATCCACGGTAATAAGCTAGTTGTTAAATTATTAATTATTCTAGCAGTTCTTGGTACCGAAAGGGAATAACAAGAAAATAACATTTTCAACATCTCAATTGTATTAAATTCAAATGTTTTGTCGTTTCGTAATCATTGCTCAGATTACATATACAATGAAGACGATGATATGTGAACTTCACAATTTTTCGCCAGATAGATCCAGAGAAATTCTTCGTTTAAAATCTCTTGCCATTTTGGCTGGATGTATGCAAATCGTGCGTCTACACCTTGGTGCAATTATTCAATTTTCATTGTATATTTTTATATTGATCTTGCCATTTATTATGCCCCCGACCCTCGGAGGGAGGATTCTGTGGTATATAGTGGAGACTACGTCTAGCCGTCATTCCCTCCGTCTGTCGACGCGTCCGTCGGTCCGTAACAATCATTTTCACATAACAGCTCAAGTATCGATAGTCCAATTTGGATTTCCTTTGGTATGCCGATATTGTGGGAAGGATTTCCACATAGTGCAGGTTTTGTCCGCACCCCAGGGTTATGGCCCTTTGTTGGACTTAGTGTAAAACGCATCAACGCGTGGAAGTCTTTATTGTTGAATTTTGTTGTCCGTTGACATGGTGATAGCACAGTTTGGGTAGGGGATATCCAGATACCAAGGGTTTCGTCATTTACGTTTTTTTAACCAGAGACATTTTTCTCCCCTTGTTTGATTTGGAAATTTGTGAAATTTGTGTCCAAAAGAATATTTCAGCTCGTAACTTAGATGTTAATTATCGGATTTCGTTGTCCTTTGGCATAGCGATAGCACAGGTTGGTGCAAAGGATACCGACATACCACTGTTTTCGTCAATTAGTTTTTTACCAGAGTTGCGACCCTTGTTTGACTTGGACATTTGTGAATTGATGATTCAGGGGTATACAGTGGAGACCCCTGTCCGTCATTCGTAGTGCAGGTTTTGTCTGCAACTTTTTTTCAGAGTTATGGCCCTTTGCCAGAGTTATGACCCGGGGTTAAACTGAGAGAAATGTCCCACTATTACTTGACGTTCTCTCTAAATATAGCCAACATTGAGAATACAGTCGGGGGGGGGGGGCTTTGGCCCACGCTTGGCGTTGCTCTTGTTCTTATAAAGTTTACTGTTTATCCGTATATAATTCAATAGTTCAATTTTTATCTTGCTATTTGATTCTTATTTTACAAATTGTAGTTCGTAATTTTCAAATAACATGCATAGTCAAACAATATAGCATATATACTGCAATGCGAACGAAAACCAACAGCAAAAATGAAAGATTTATTGGTCAGATGGTCGCTTACAATTATGTCGGTTGGTTGTACATTTTATGCCTCAGGTAGCATTAGTTAGAAATGTCAGACCAAACATAGGTTCAACATGTTCTGATAGTTTTTTTCAACCAGTATCTTATATCAATTATGTTGATTTAGGCCGAAAGTCGAATATTTTTATTAAATCATTAGTGTCCCGTCAAATCATTTAAATTAATTCTTAGTCACCTGATGTAATCACCATCTACTGCATGACACTCTCCGGATAAATTTAGCTCTATCTTTTAAATTGATAATAAATTCTCTTTGTTGCTAATTATTAGTACATCGGTAAGTCATCGAATGTCAACGGCAGCTATCCCATGACACACCACGTGTCGAATTACTTTTGTGTGCATTTTTTTCCACATAAACGCTCTTCAATGATCAACTATGTTAATATAATTAATTAGTTCACTTTTAAGTCATCTGAGGACAAAGACGCATATCTCATGATATTCCCCTAGACATGTGATATAATTATACAATTTCCCTACACATCGTCTTAAGCTGATAAGAAACGCTCTTTGTTTCTCATATATGATAATCGAATTTAAGTTCCCCTTTAGGGTCAACGGCCTTAAATAGTACACATATATCAATTTAGCACTGTATACCACTTTCCAGCGACCAGGGTCCAACGCTTTTGGGTATATGCTTAATTATTTAATTAACAAAAAAAATATTAGTGCCCGTTGATGTCGTCTGGGGTCAACGGCTCCTCGGATCAATTTGGGGTCGACGACTCCTATCCCATGACACTCCTCGGTTCAATTTACACCTCCGCCCCGTTGTGTGGTCAATACACCTTTTTTTTTGGATGCCTTATTCTCATAATTACAAATGAATATTGAGAAATACAGAATGATATTTACAAAAGGATAGAAGATATATACATTATATACATGTCAAAAGGATAGAAGATATATACATTATATACATGTCTCCGGTGCAATGGAGATATAAGGATATGAAGATATATACACATTATATACATGTCTCCGGTGCAATGGAGATATAAGGATATGAAGATATATACACATTATATACATGTCTCCGGTGCAATGGGGATATAAGGATATGAAGATATATACACATTATATACATGTCTCCGGTGCAATGGGGATATAAGGATATGAAGATATATACACATTATATACATGTCTCCGGTGCAATGGGGATATAAGGATATGAAGATATATACACATTATATACATGTCTCCGGTGCAATGGGGATATAAGGATATGAAGATATATACACATTATATACATGTCTCCGGTGCAATGGGGATATAAGGATATGAAGATATATACACATTATATACATGTCTCCGGTGCAATGGGGATATAAGGATATGAAGATATATACACATTATATACATGTCTCCGGTGCAATGGGGATATAAGGATATGAAGATATATACACATTATATACATGTCTCCGGTGCAATGGGGATATAAGGATATGAAGATATATACACATTATATACATGTCTCCGGTGCAATGGAGATATCTTGTTTTGGGTACGTTTTTTATTTCTGCGCGAATTCCGAAATGGATTTTGAGGACGCGTTAGTCATGTTGGGCTTGGTACAACGGTAATTGTTTAATTACCTTTATCGTTATTTAATGTCTATAGACACGTGTGAATGGTGTGCTAGTCTGTTAGTTAACGATTGTCCGGGAGATTATTCAAATAATTGGGCATAATGATTCTTTTCAACCAGTGAGCTGGTGCAGTTGTGATTACCAGTGAATATCGCCTGTATCGCTGTTAGGACCCCACAGTGTGTTAGAACAACAACACGTCCCCATGTGTTAAATGGGTGGAATATGATCATTACGGGCGTAGCCAGAGTAGAAATTAATGGTATGATTTAGCACACGAACGTGGTAAACAAATTCCACAATTGTATTAACCACATCCATAGTATGATGTATGATCTTCATGGTTCTAACCAAATCGAATGCCCTTTGATTGACTATGTGAAAACGACGCTATGTGAACTTGGCATGATGGAAATATGGACGTATCAATATGTACAAAACATTAGTTGGTTTTACGAAGCTTGTAAGAGGAAGATACATGACCTTTATGTACAGCAATGGATGGGAAATATACGATCCTCTACTAAATGTATTTTCTACAATCAGATCAGGTTCGATTTTATTAGACCTTGTCACTTCCATGTATCAGTAGTGTAACAATATTGATGAAATTCAGAACCAGAAATCATAAGTTAGCGATAGAAACCGGATCGTGGAATAACATAAGTCACTCTCAGCGAGTCTGTTCCCTTTGTGAACAAGGTATTGGTGATGAATGCCATTTTGTTCTCACATGTGAAATTCTTAAAGAATTAAGAGAAAAAATATATTGATTGATATTTCTATAACGACCCGACCATATCAAAGTTGATTAAGTTATGCAATACACACGACGAAGAAACGGTTAAAAATCTCGCGATATTTATTAAGAAAGCGACGGCGAAATTATAACCACCTCAAACATTGATAGTCTATAAATGTGCAATGACCGGGAGTTCATCAGTGGGTGGTCATAGTAAGCTGAATATATACATTCAATTATATATACATTCAATTACGTATTAATGCATCACTTGATTGCTGTGTATACTCTCTTATCACAAATGTGACCAGCGATAGAATGAATTATTAAACTTGAAACTTGTATTTTGAGATGCATTTAGTCGTCAACACACCTGACCCCTTTATAACATTCAACCCCATTCCATTTCGTAAAGATCCCTAGCATCGAGTCACACACAATTTACATAAAACTGGTTTAGACGGATAGACACAACAATCATGCAACAGTCAATAGAAGGATTGCTGCGCGCTGATCAGCTGAGGTGTATCATTGTATCATGTCATAACAAGAAAACCATAGTCAGAAATGGTAACGCCACCAAGATCATATTATTAGCCATAAATATAAATAATAATATAAAATATATTGGTTACATGAATGCCTCAGAATTCCGTTAAAACAACTAATCCTTCAAATTATTACAAACAACTACGGCTTTTTACTGCAGGTTTTTCATTTACCAAACCAGAAAGCTTCTAAATGCGGATAAAAAAATGGGTTCCCGCCATAAAATCTTCAAGTGTGCATGGCCCAGCCATTGTTCATACCTAAACATCGAACGCAATTAACGCGGTCATAATTGTTACATCGTGCAATTTTAAGACATCCAGCGAATACACACCCCATGAAAACCCGAAATGTTGTCCTGCGAGATATCCCATCGCTATACCTCAATTTGACACGGCCAAATTAACCTTTCTACAATATCCTAAAACAATAAAGCTTCTCAAATCATCGCCATAGTCAATAGAACTTTCACGAACTTGGACATTCCAACTACAGCTTTTACCGGCCTCGGGGTGGCAGTACAACTTTAACGCGTCCCAAAATAACCGGAAAAAACAATTATCTATTTATAAAGTCCCCACAGGTTTCTACTATTTGCCCAACAGTATACACAGGTGGCGTTAAATATATAGACAGAACACAACGCGCATCTTAATCGAGAATCTTTTATCGCATGAGTTGCGGATGGCGCAAGGATATATTTCGCGAGAGCGTAGCTCGAGCGAAATATAACTTTGCGCCGTCCGCAACGAGTTCGATAAAAGATTCGAGATTATGATGCAAGTTGTGTTCTGTATTTATTCTACACCATTCAGTCAGATAAGTTGAATCCATGAATGTCACCTTCATTGTAACTATAGCTACCTTTATTGTGATTTAAGTCTGACAAATAACCAGTAATTATGGGGGGGGGGATCATCGGAAGCGGACGATCGACGTAATGTACGTCATCTTTCTTGGCGACAACGTCAACGAGAATAGTTCCGGCTTGTATTCCACTAGAGGTATACACTAATATGTATTCAATGGCTGGGATTCCGTTGAATACATGTGACTCACGTCAATGGGTGTGGAATAAATACTCTGGTTACGCACGTAGAGATCATATTACACCACTGCAAAACCGTTTGATGCTCTGGCGTGCCGCGTGTTCAGAGAACAGTGAACAAACAATGCTGCAAATATATTTCTTTGTTAATACAATGTTCCGTAATGATATATTCAGTGACGTGGCTAGATAATCTCCATATGGCAGGGTGTCCACCTTGAAATTTCAACTGCACCCCTAAAACCAGACCAAAGCCCAATATTCACGAAATTCAATGTCCACACCTTGTGTTGTAAATTTTCAACTGGTACCACAAACATTTCCAACGGTTGGAAATTCACAACACGACATCCCTCTACAAGAAAACCATAGTCAGAAATGGTAACGCCACCAATATCATATTATTAGCCATAAATATAAATTATAATATAATTATACTATAAATTAGCTTTCAAATTTTATGTGGGAAATTTGCATACTTCCATATTTCAAGTTTTCCCGTTTCTTGTGTTATACATTACATTCTTCAAACTGTCTTCTTTATTACACAAGCTGATGGGCCCGCCTTCATCCGGGCTGTTTCCCATCTGATTTCCGGCAAAAGGCGCGATTTGACCTTGAATTGACTATTTCGAAAGTCAAGGTCAGGTCATGGGTCATGATTTGACCCGTCCAAAACACACCCACCCCGGAGAAAAATACCCATAGGTATCAAATTCCGTCGAAATCCGTCCGTTTTACCCCACTTGACCTTTAATTAACAATTTTGAAGGTCAAGGTAAGGTCGGAGTCATGATTTGACCCGTCCAAAACACTCCCCCAACAAAAATTTCGTCGAAATCCATCCGTTTTACCCGATTTGACCTTTGATTGACCACATTGAAGGTCAAGGTCACGCCGAGGTCACGATTTGACTCGTTCAAAACACTCCCCGGACAAAAGTAGCCCTAGGTATCAAATTTCGCCGAAATTCGTCCGTTTTACCCAAATTGACATTGCATTGACAGTTTTAAAGGTTAAGATCAGGTCGGGGTCACGATTTGACCCGTCCAAAACACTTCCCGGACACAAATACCCCAAGTATCAAATTACGTTGAAATCTATGGAAATTCGAAGAGGACATGTTAGTTGCTAATTGCTAGATATACGACGCACGACTTGTCGCGGTTTTTTAAAGGTGTTTCAAACTAGGAGATAGAAGTATTCTGCGTTTCAAATGGTGACGATTATAGTATTTTATTCAAATTTTATGGCATAAATTGTTATTAAAACCGTATATACTATAACAAATCAATGACTCGAAAATTAAGTGGAGCTTTAAATAAAGTCACAATTGCAGTTAGGCTCATCTCATACTCGTCTATTCAGCGATATTCTGCTGCGCAGTTTGTTATAGCCTCCAGTATTCATTGAGCGTTATAGCCCCACTGTTATAATTCGCCTTTAGCAGGCGTACTCTTGCCTCAGATTATTGAGATATTAGGTCACACGTAATGACATTAAATCGCATGGAAACATAGCAATTGTGTGGGGTGCTTGGCGTGAGTATGTAATGAGAAATAAGGTCATACGTAATGACATTAAACTCAAGAAAACCCGCGAAAACAAAACAAAATCACATTTAATGTTTTAAGTTATTTCCTTCATAAAAAGAATCTTCGTGATAATGAACCCTCTCAGTACTTTAGAATATTGAATTAACCTTAAAATAACAAAAACCTTCGGAATAAAGATCCTTCGGAATAACGAACCTTCGTATTGGTGAACCTTCGGAATAGCAAACATTCAGAGAAATTTCGGAACAGTGGACCTTCGGAATAGTGAACCATCGGAATAGAGACATGCCCCCCCCCCAATATTCATATTATATGCCCAGAGTTCAAAGGTATGGGCCCATAAAATTCTAAATTTAAAATTAAAATATTGTACCCCAAATTGGAGCCCGCACAGAACAGCACTTAAGTCAACTGTACCTGTGTCATGTCCCAATGCAGGAGGGTCCATATATACCACAACATTCATATTATATGCCAAGATTCAAAGGTATGGGCCCACGTAATCACATTGAATCTCAAGAAAACCCGCGAAAACAAAACAAAATCACATGTAATATTCTAAGTTATTTCCTCCTGTATCTGTATCGGTATGCGCGCAGGATCAGTTCGGATGTGAGCGCACACTCCATAAAAAGAATCTTCGTGATAATGAACCCTCTCAATACTTTAGAATATAGAATTAACCTAAAAATAACAAAAACCTTGGGAATAGAGAACCTTCGGAATAGCGAATGTTCGGAATAGTGAACCTTCGAAATAGCAAATATTCAGAATAGAGAACCTTCGGAATAGTGGACCTTCGGGATAGCGAACCTTCATAATAGAAACATTTCCCCACAATTACACCGGTGACGTAAACACATGTGCTAATCTGTGTTGGACTATCGTGACTCTATCGGTACGGTTTATACTCAAGTACGAAAAAATACCTAACCATAATACATTCGCCCAGTGGATTATCGATCGTCCACTCGAACATGAAAAACTGCAAAACAGCTTACACCACCTTGTGGCGTAATAAAGGTTAGAACATTTCCAATTCACGGCCATTTCAGACCAAACTTTTTACCAACAGCGGGGGGGGGGGGGGGGGGGTATGCGTGAGGTCTGATAACGCTGGGTGACATGGAACTGACAATTTGCTAACCCCACTCAGAATGAATCCGTTGATGCATATTGGTTTGGTTAAGCTAAGTAACACAAGGAGTAAAGTGGTTTGGCCCAGGAATTCGGTTCGGTTTAAGAGGCCGTAGTTGGAAATTTTAATTTGGACACGCTGACGGAGACTTGATTAATAGAGGTACTGTAGCTACCTGTTTGCCGATTAATCAGTACAGTATTTTTTTTATTACTGGTGTAATTTAATCGGTTAACTGTATAAACCAAATCAATAAAGGTGGCCAATCAATTTGTTAATTATCCAAGTTTATAAGTTGAATAAACAAGTGCATAAGTTCTTCGGGGAAGATAATAATTTGACTAATCGCGGTTAGTTGTTAACCGAAGTATAGAGATGTCGACACCGCGCTGTACCACGTCAACATTTAAAGATGCTATCTGATTTGATGCCAAATAATTCAGAATTCCCTACGCCAAGTTTTCGCTTTATGGACAATACATATATTAAAATAACTTGAAACCATCACCATTCGCATCACACACATGCAGGCGTCGCGAAAATCCACACAAAATATCCGTAAGTAATATCAAACTCCATGCAGGGTTTACCGCCCTTGATTACTCGGTAAGACCGCTGCTATCGGCGACATTTCACCCACATTTGTGGACTTCCGCAATATTAAAATATATACCAAGCGAACAGAGCAACATGCTGCCCTTGTTAAAGTGAAGTGAAACACTCCGGTAGGGTAATCAAATAGAGATGGAGAATAATCTTGCTCAAAGTAGTAATTTGTACAAATATTATATCCAAATTGACAACAAACACTGCTATTCTTATATATTAATTAAATACAGTGACTCTCGATGCCGAAATCGTTTTCGTTAGCTTATCGCAGATGGTTTCGTCCCGAATCGAGAAGTAAATATTTACAAATGCGCGTAGTTCAGACGATGTTTTCTATGGATTGGTAAGGTCGATTTGTTTGAATTTTTCTGTACAATAAATCATAATTAATTTTTAAAAAAAAAAAAAAAGAAAAAAAAAAAAAAAAAGAAAAAAAAAAAAGAAAAAAAAAAAAAAAAAAAGAAAAAAAAGAGCTCATTTTAAAATGGTTAGAAAAGTCAAAAGGGTATTTGAAAGAAGTGCAGTCACTTCTGGGGAAATTGCAATTTGTGTCGAGTTGTGTGAGGCCAGGCAGAATTTTTGTTTCAAGAATTCTTCGGTGGTTGAGAGCTTTTAAAGAAAAAAGGGACATATCTTTGGAAGTTCCATTATATGTAAGAAAGGATTTGTTGTGGTGGAAGAATTTCTTGCCTTTGTATAATGGGGTTTCAATGATGCCATGGTCTGACTGGTCTCAACCTGATGAAATTATTGCATCAGACTCAACTTTGACAGCCTGTGGGGGTATTGGTTGCGCCCAGTTCTTCCACAAGCAATTTCCTAACCAAATACTCCAGCTAGGATTACATATAAATGAATTGGAATTATTAGCAATAGTAGCATGTCTCAAATCTTGGAAAAGTAGTTTGTTTGGTAAAAGAGTGATCATGAAATGTGACAACCAAACTTCAGTAGCAGTAGTAAATAACGGTGTCACTAAAAACCCATTTCTACAGTCCTGTTTAAGGGAAATTTGTTTTTTGTCTGCACTGGGAGAATTTGAAATTCATTTAGTTCACATACCAGGCTCTGAGAATCGGCTCCCTGATCATCTTTCGAGGTGGGATGAGGCACCGCTTCGCAGAGTCTTATTTGAGAGGGAAACATTGGGGGTAGAATTATCAGAAATAACACTAGACGATGAAAAGTTTTTCTTTTCACATGATTGGTAACTCATCATTATATTTATCTTTAGGACTTGAAATCTCGCAGTTGAGAAGAGATACCAAACAATCAATGATGAGAGCCTTTGCTGATGGAACTAACAAGAATCACAAAACACAATGGAAAGCCTTTTTCTTGTTTTGCACATATTTTGATAGAAATCCATTGCCGGCAAATTCAGAGACACTCATTTATTTTGCTCAGTTTCTAAGTAGATCCTTTTCATCTACAGATTCAATTAGAAATTATTTGAGTGGGGTTAAATATTTGCACATCAGGTGGGGATTTAGTATAGAGGCATTTGAAGCCTTTGAATTGAAATTAACTTTGCGAGGGGTAGCCAGGGATCATCCGCATCTGGTCAAGCAAGCAGCTCCAATCACGCCAAGGCTCCTATCATTGATTGCAGACAATTTAGACATGAATGATCCATTTGACGCTACATTTTGGAGTATGTCCTTGATGGCATTTTTTCTAATGCTGCGTAAGTCCAACTTGGTGCCTAATGCTGTGAGCGAATTCAATCCCACGAAGCAACTTACACGTGGTAATGTGTTAAATGGTGAAGGAGTTTTGTTAGTCTTCATCACATGGAGCAAGACCATTCAATTCGGTCAGAAAATATTAAAATTGCCTTTGCTTGAAATTCCTGGCTCAAAAAAAATCATTTAATTTGCGAGGGACTACGGGCGCGTTTGTCGCTCTATTTTAGTCCCCGTTCTCCATGACCAGTTTATTACTATTTTTAGATACAGCGCGAATTTGTCATTCTCGATTTTGCTATTGTGGGCGAAAGACGCCAAGAATTTTTAACAAATATTTTTTCCACACCCACCCGCCCTTCTTACCGAATATTTCATATCTGAACATACAAAACTCCACATTTCTCATATCTAATTAGACCGCTTTACATTTGTGACAGAATATTATTTCCCCTTTTTCTGCATTATATATTGTTTAGAAGTGTTTAATTATTTACAAGCCCTCCCTTGCTAATTACATAGTGCCTGAATACCAACTTACTAATTTCACTCACCCAAATAAGTACATAATATATCTTTAAGCACACAAAATATCGAACAAATGTTTTATAAATTCTGGACCTTATGTTTGAAAAGTCCCACTAAAACCGAAGAACTATATTTCGAATCGGTGTGATTTGGTTCTCCGATTATTTTATCAACACAAACGTATAAACGCACGTGTACGACATTGTCACAACTCGAACGGCAAGTCAAACACAAGAGTTCTAATTTGATGCAATTTTGAATTGTTCTCAAAGCACATTGAACATTCTACTTTGGAGCGATCGGGTTTCGCCATTTTTGCTGGAAAATCCCACCCTAAATATAGAAGCACGGACTGGTACCCAGCCGGTTACATAGTCAGAAAGGAAGCATGACTGGTGCGCTCTGGTAGAGATTGAAGTAATATAATAACGCTCGTTATCATATCATCTACCGCTGTTGGTGGCGGGAGCATGGCCTCTCTTTAGAAGTTGAGGTCATTGGAATTTTTGCTAGGCTGACAAAAATAAAACAACGTGTTAACAATTCCTTTTTTGAAAGTCAATATCAGACCATCAAAACCTCATATTTATGAGCTCATGTGTCCAATCTAATTATATATATTATATTATACACTAGCAGGGTTACCCGGCGTTGCCCATGTTAAGGTGATGCTGTGGATATTTGTTGGGAATAGAGGATACTGTTGCTCAAAGTGTGACACGTAATCTCATAAATTGTATATCCAAATAGCATCACAAAACATGATTCTTAAACATGGAATATAAGTAGTGGCTCACCTTGTCGATTGTCATTTTGTTTATCGCGATTAATCCGTTCCACCAATAAAGAAGTATTTATTCATAATTTCATATACAACTGTGTATACGTCAGAGATTAAAGGGGTACTGTACCCCAAATTCAATAAATTCCCAGTGACAATAGCGATCTAATATGAATATTATATTATAAAATAACTAATTTGAGTCGACGATGTCTACTGAAAACGTTCCGGTTAACAGGCTATCGTAAAAGTAAAATTGAATTATTTAATATAAATTCATTTATGGCTGGAGTCATAAAATGGAGAATTATGCCATTACGAGTTACTGTTCTTGAAATCGCATATGTTGCGTGTCTTTTATCGACTTCCATTCGCGAACATTATTGAGATGCAAACAAAACATGTTAAACCCCTGTCACACTCAGGCCGGCGCTCTCACTGCGCTGCAAAAGTACCAACATATGACTAACACGCAGGAGGAGCGCCGAAAACTGTAGAAAATTGTCAAACTTTTAAAACAAAGTATGCTCCTATTGCGTTCCTACTTTGTCAAGTCTCACGCTCTTAGTGCGTTCAAGTCGCTGTCATTGTGATGCTAGTACGTTCTCAATAAGTTCGCAAAACGCTCTCTGCGCGGGCGCGGAGAGTATAGATAGCGCCTCCTGCGTTCTCCAGTCATAGTCAGTTTTTAGGTTGTGGGGAAAATACCCAACACTCCGCAATAAATTACCTGTCCGATTAAACTACTGTCACACTCCGCTGCGATCAGGCGGGCGCTTGCATTGGGCTCAAAAATAATCAAAGCGCCAAGCAAAGCGCAGTAAGGTATCCAAGAACGTATTGGTGACGCAGTGGACACTGGATAGGACGGGAGAGGGTCTCTGTGGTCGCTCCAGAGCGCCGGAGCGCCGCGCTTGTTTTGTGCATGCACAAAACAAGCGCAGAGGTTCGGCGTTCTGACCAGGGGTATTACCGTCGCCATGACAGCGCAAAGCGTACTAACAACGCAATGACAACGACTTGAACGCATTAAGAACGTTTACGGCGTGGAGGAAACGCAGTGAGAGCGTGCATGTGAGAACGTGAGACCTGACAAAGCAGGAACGAAATGGGTCGTACACACAGAGACGTGGCTAGAGGGTTTCCGTTGGGGGTGTCAACCTTGGGAAATTCCAACTGCACCCCCTTGAGTTAGAATCAGACCGACCACAAGTTTTGCATACTTCCATTTGCACCCCCCCCCCCTCCTTGCACCTTAGTGTTTAGGCCTAATATCCTATATCTTCATAAACCATGGTTCTATATTCCCGGTATGAGAACATTCAGATAGTTTAACCTGAAACATTGCATAAATCCTAATATCTAGTGGTCTAACTCCATACAATTGCACACGGCTACGGGCAAGAGACCACGACATCACTGAGCTGACCATCGTTGTTCGGCCGGTGTGAGAATTTTTTTTAATTCGAACAAGAAAATCGCAAATCCTAGTATCCAGACTGGCCTCAACTAAAGCCTTTCTATATAGTGTTGGACATTTCAAACCTCATACCCCCCCCCCTCAGGTTGTAAAATTCTCCAACTGATGACCACAAGTTTGACCAAATGAAGTAAAATATTGTTAAACTTATTAGCATTTTTGTATTGGCCACAGGGGATAGGCAATGACACACCAGGCCGATCATGGTTCGGCCCGGTGTGCGAAAATTTTGTAATCTGAACAAGAAAATCGCAAAATCCTAGCATCTAGACTAGCGTCAAGCATTCTTAGAGTTGGAAATTTCAAACCTGACACCCCACTTAGGTTGGAAAATTTACAACTGATGACAATTCCAATGACAATGTTGACCAAATGTATGAGATAATTGTTTTCTCAAATTAACTATAGCAGTTTTTGACTGGCCACGGGGGCAGGGACCAGGAAACAAGATTTCCAAGTGTTGGAAATTTCCAACCTGTCACCTCCCTGAGGTTGGAAATTTTCCAACTGATGACCATTTCAGTCCAAAATTTTGACAAAAATAGGAAAATATGCAAATATAGGTCCAAAAACAATTAATTCCCCCCAATAAATTGTTTGAAAATCAAACTACAAGAACAGTTCAAACTATTGTTGGTGTGAAATTTCCAACTAATGTTTTTGCAGGTATGAAATTTCCAACTGTTGAAAAATTTGACCAAAGTTGGGGGGGGGGGGTGATACACCCCAACCCCCCTCCCCCCCCCCCCATGTCGCCACGTCTCTGCGTACACAGAGCGCGATGAAAACGTGATAAGCGGGATAGGAGCATAGCTTGTCACGCGCGCTGCATGTATAACTGGTGGGGAGTTTCTCTTTCGCGTGCGGGCTGACATTATCAATGGGTGTTTTATTAGTTTTATTTATAGAATGGGAATTTTTGGGATGATTAAAAGTCAAACTGCGAGCTGGAGGCCGAGTCCCGTAAAAGGTGCATGTAGTTGGGGAAATTCAACATTGTGTTAATCAACTTGAGTAATGTATATTTTTGGTTTTTGATAAACTATATGTCAATTACAAATGAAAGACATTCATGCAGCCCACTGGGGGTTGTGGGCGGAGACGGTCGAGTCGGCCACCGGTTCGTTAATTAGGTGCTGGTTGTTATTGTTATTTAACGGAATTCTGGTTCGCAAAACCAGTATATTTTATATTCTACAATTACATTCTTGGGTTTATAATATATGATCTTGCGCGCGTTACCATTTCTGACATTGGTTCTCTTGTTTTAACATATTGAAAATTTCTGACAATTTTCAGCGCTTCCACTGTGCGTTACTCGTATTTTGATACTTTTTCAACTCAAAGCAAAAGCCAGCCTGATCGCAGCGGAGTGTGACAGTGGTATGAGCAGACCGCATTTCAAAGTGGGATTGTACTGTAAACCTGCTGTGAACGCCGGAAGAACGCCATGTATAACGCTTGGGCGTAAAGCTAGCACCAGAGTCGCAGTGGCAGCACAATGTGGACGTTCGATGAGCGGGAACCAGTCCATAACACCATATGACAGCGCAATAAGTTTTGGACAGAGTCTCATTGAGCGTATTAAAGACGGGAAAGGCACGTAGTGAGAATTTGATTAAGCTTACTGTAGTCAAAAAAGACAAGATTACTTTCTTGCTGCGATCACGAGAAGCTAATATGCGCTCTTGCTACGTTCACATAACGCTCACGTCGCTCGCTTGGCGCTTTGCTTGGCGCTGTCAGGCGACAGTTCTACGCCCTGGCCAGAACGCCGAGCCTCTGCGCTTGTTTTGTGCATGCATAAAACAAGCGCGGCGCTCTGGCACCTATGGGCGACCATGGAGATCCTCGCCCGTTGTAGCCAGTGTCCACTGCGTCACCAATCGGTTCTTGGAGACCTTATTGCGTTTAGGTGGCCGCTTTGGTACTTTTGCAGCGCAATGAGAGCGCCGGCCTGAGTGTGACAGGGACTTTACCTGCAAAAGAAGGCCCGTTATAACCGATTCGGGGGAAAAGGAGAAAGAAACAAGAGTCATAAAGCGTCAAGTATTTTATAGGGAGTGAGATTGTTCGATGGAAGAGATTGAATGCATCAATCGAAGCTGTGAGCAATGAACTTCCGGTTCTTCCTGCAACCTGCGTCTTCTCCGGTGAAGGTCAAAAACATGGCGCGTAGTTTGAAATCGTAATATTTTTGTTTCCAAGATCAATATTTTCTTCGCTAAATTAGGTTTATACGAAACTCATATAACACGAACACAATCTAACTTGAAAGTTATTTCAATGGGAGTAAATAAAAAAATCGACTATCTTAGTGTACAGTACCCCTTTAAGGCATGAAATATGACCATCATAAACACATTAGTTCGCAAAAATAAAAGACGATAATTAGGTTGTACACTGTATTTTGTCACTGTTGGTTTAACAATATGATACCGTTGGTTTGCCTACGGTATTATACCGTTGCTAGTTTTGACGGCCAAGTACCGTTGCACAAACACGAGGTATGGATAGGATCACCTCCCTTGTGAGATTCGCAATGCATCTCGGGTAAATTCGCCATTAATTGATGTCTCAGTGTCCTGTCTCCGTCATTCGCGGGAGATTTGTTTTATAATTTAGTAGGCCTACTTTTTAATATGTTTCAACAGCTTGGGACAGGTTCCAAGCCGTTTAAATAGCACTAACGGTCTACCGAACGGGCTAAAGAAAGTGTAAACAAGCCCTATTTAACCACTTGCGATGTTTTAATAGCGACCGCGAAAATAGGTCACCTAGTAAAATTGGTTTGCACTGCAGTCATTCACTCTATAAGTATTAGTTATAACGGATCACTTTTCACATTTTCGCTAGTTTCTCTACTAATAAACGAATCAAAGTAATTATTTTTGTTGGATCTTCTAGTCAGCTATATTACTACTTTGTACTGTTATTTCAACAGTATCCTACCGTGTATTCCAACAGTACAATGTATCAACGGTATACTGTTATTTCAACAGTATCCTACCGTTTAATTCAACAGTACAATGTATCAACGGTATACTGTTATTTCGACAGGGATTGTACTGGCAACTAAGTTGACGGTGCATTACCGTAGTTATAACATTATTAAATTTTACAGTGTACATATATAGAGATGTATCAACCAATCTAGTAGGTTAGTCTAAGATTTTGAGGACACCTGGCTATATTTCCACGAAGATACAGATGTTTAAAGAAATGTACAGGTGGTCCTCTGTTTATGTATATCAGCTACATGTGCCCGACAAAGAGCGAGATTTTGAGTGGTTTATTGAACATTTTGTGTGGAAACTATATTGAATGGAACAGACTCAATTGTGTTATAATATATACATGATCCATTCTAATATGCAATCCTCTTACGGTTCGAGGTCTCCAGGTTTGCAAGAATATGTGTATATCTTAAATAAAATGATAAATATATGTTTAATGCTTTCGTCTATGTATCTGTTTTGCTAGCCATTATACGTTTTTAACACGCACGATTTGATTCCTCGTATCATTTGAAAAGGACGTGTATGAATTTGATGGTAAATGGCACTAAACATATATTTTTTTATCAGTTTTTGGTGACCCTCCCGTCCCTATTTCAGACTGGAGCGGTGCCACTTTTGTCACCATTAACGGACTCATTGTGGAAATCCATATATATATAATTGGTGAAAATTGGCGAGTATGCAAATTCGTATCAAATTTAGGGCCCCCATATATCTCGCCCAAACGGCACCAAGTTGGTGTATCTAAACCACGCGATTAGATTCCTCGTAATAGGGAAAAGAATATGTATCAATCTGGTGGAAATCGTCGCTAAACATACTGTTTATCTTTTTTGTGTCCCTCTCACCCTCTATGCATTCCTGACTCGAATTGCCCCACTTGTGACATCCTTAAACCACACAATTAGACTCCTGATATCATGGAGCTGATTATTTATAATTTTGGTGATAATCGGCGACTAAACAAATTTTGATCAAATTTAGTGCCCACCACATCTCTCACCAAACAGCACCAATATGGCGCCTGTAAATCACACGATTAGACTCCTCGTATCATGGATAAGTATGTGTATCACTTTGGTGTAAATTGGCGCTAAAAATAAAATATTGCGTATCAGTTTTGTGCCCCTCTGCCTTTCAGTGCACCCCTGATTCGAATGACGCCACTTGTGACAGATTTAAGCCACACCATTACACTCCTCATACCATGGGGATATTATATAGGTGTGGTGGGAATCGGCGACTGAACATATACTTATCAAATTTAGTGCCCCCCCCCACAATCTTTCATCCAAAACGACAGCAATTTGGCGTCTTTAAATCACATAATTAGATTCCTTGTATCATGGAGAAGAATATATTTCAATTTGGTGGAAATCGGCGCTAAAATTAGTTTTATCATTTTCTGTTCCCCTCTCCCCTATAATGCACCCCTGACGCGAACGGCGCCACTTTTGACATTTTTAAACCACACCATTAGATGCCTCATATCATGGGAATGATTATATATAAGTTTCGCGGCAATCAGCGACAAACATTTTTTCTGCCCCCCCCCCCTTCTGTCCCTGACAACAACGGCGTCACTTTAGAAAATTCGAACCCACTCCATTATCTTTCTCGTAAAATTTTATCCCAAGTAGATCCCTCAGTGCTAAAATTAGTTTGATAAATTTTTGTGCCCCTCTCCCTTTCCGTACATCCCTGACTCGAACGGCGCCGCTTTTGGCATATTTAAACCACACTATTAGAATCCTTATATCATGGGGATGATTATATATAAGCTTCGTGGCAATCGGCGACATTTATTTCTGCCCCTCCCCATTTTCTGCCCCTGACAACAGCGGCGTCACTTTAGAACATTCTAACCCGCACCATTATCTTTCTCGTAAAAAAGATACCCCTAGTAGACCTCTTTGGTGCCATTTAGATGGCCCCTCGGCGCTAAAATTATTTTGAATTTCGGTGCCCCTCTCCCCTTCCGTGCATCCCTTGCTCGAACGGCGCCACTTTTGACATATTTAAACCGCACTATTAGAATCCTTATATCGTGGGGATGATTATATATAAGCTTCGTGGCAATCGGCGACAAAAAAATATTTCTGCCCCTCCCCATTTTCTGCTCATGACAACGGTGTCACTTTACGCACCATTATCTTTCTCGTAAAAAGTTACCCCTAGTAGACCCCATTGGTGCCATCTAGATGGTCCTCTGTGAATTGCTATAGAACACAGACAGACAGACTGACATACATTCGCAAATATAGATATATAAGAGAATGCATTGGCCTAACTCTATTTACCTTGATCCTGTGAGCCAGTGCATTATGTTAATATATATGTGAGGCTCCATGGGGAGTCCATGCATATGGGATATTCGCATATATAAGAGAATTACTGGCACAGTATAGGTAATGCTGTACCAGCGCAGCTCCCACCAAGAAAGGGTCAAAGGGACACACGGACTTCAAAATGGTCTCAAGCGAATTAACATACAAGTCTATAAACCACTAACATCTACATTCTATAAGTATGCTTGCATGAAGAATGTTTTGAGTGTGTTCTTATTTTCATTATATTAATAACTCTACAGTAATGAGATTTCACGTGTCAAAATCATTGTTTTGTAAACATTACCGTTAAAGTCAAATTAGTCCAATATGATACCAAAGTTTAAACCTTTCAGTGTCAAGTCCGATTTTTGTATCAACCCATACACCCTGTGCCAATGCATTCTCTTAAATATGCGAGTCGACCATAGGTCGCCTCGCATATATAAGAGAATGCATTGGCCTAACAATGTTTCATCATTTGTTATTATTTTTTACAATTTTTTACAATTTTAATAATTTTTTCTTATATTCTTTAACAGACTTATTTTGTAGGTTTAGTGCCAGGGAATCTCACGTTTTTCATGGGCATCAAAATTACTACTATGAATACTTGGTGATAGTTTTGAGTTATAACATGCCCCTAAGGTTTTATCAAGTTTGTTTTTAAATTCGTTATAGCATGCTTAAGCATACCCAACAAAATTTAACCCAAAAACAAACAAAAAATCTAAAAACAAAAAACCAAAAAACAAATTTTTTAATTTTTTTTTTAGGTGAGATCGGCCCCTGGCACTGAAAGGGTTAATCAAACCTTGACGGTAAACATTAGAAAATTCCAAAGCATTGTAAGGTATTTGAAAGTCACATTCAGACTAAAATATTGAACTTACTACACGATTATCGATGTGGTTTTTTTTTTTACATAAAACTGGATATATTTATCCATGTTCTTGACTTGACTATTTTTTGTGGTGATGTATTTACAGACTTTTATATGTTTGCACATTTACCGACCGTGAGTAAATTGTATCCCTTTGTCATTATGTCGATTATTTTTCAGCGATGGTGAAGATCCGGGAGAAGAGTCAGATAGTGCGGAGATATCCGATATACAGCGTCAACGTACCAGTCGGAAGAAGAAGGCAATGGGAAAAAGACTATCACCCATGGAGAAATGTCTGCTGGATCTGGCAAAAGAGAAGCATGCATTGGAATGCAAGAAACTAAAAGTAGAAATATCTAACGAGACGCTGCGTGAGAGAATCTTGAATGAGCAGATTGGCACCTGAAGATCATTATTATTACAATCAAAATTTATTAAATAAATGATCATATGTTACATGTATGTTACGAATTATCCGGCATACGAAAACAATCGCATTAGTTGTTTCGCAGCAATAGGTGAGTATATAACCGATTTCCATAGAATGACAGAAGACAATACATTTAATTATATATAAATGGAAAATAGGCACATTTTGATTGAACATATTGGCTGTTTTATAAATATATTGTGTTTATTATATGCAGACGATACCGTGATCCTCTCAGACTTGGAGGACAATATGCATCGTGCACTTTCAGCATTCGCAGATTATGCCGAGGCATGGAATCTCCAAGTAAATACAGTGAAAACGAAAATGGTAATTTTTACTAACAAATTGTCAAAGAACTTACCAATATTCACTTATCGGGGCCAAGAAATACAAATTCTAAAAGAATTTAAATACCTCGGTATTAAATTCTTTTACAATGGTAACAATGGTAGATTCTGCCAATCGATTAAGCAGACCAAGAATACAGCAACGAGAGCCATGTATGGCATTTTGAATAGAACAAGAAAGCTGCAGTTGCCTCTAGATATTATGTTTAAATTGTTTTATTCTATGATTATGCCGATTATGCTGTATGGTGGTGAAGTTTGGTGTTTCGAGAAAACTCAAATTTTGGAAACCATTCATCTTAAATTCTGCAAAATTATCACAACAATGAAGTCTAGCACACCAAATTACATGGTATATGCAGAATTGGGAAGATAACCCGTAATGATCGAAATTAAGTGCAGAGTAATATCATATTGGTCAAAACTAGTATCACACGAAGGATCCGAACTAGCTAAGAATGTATTCCTTCTACTCAGGTATATCAATGATAGTGATGCCATACTACAAAACAAGATTACATGGATTTCCTTTATTAAAGAAACGCTGCGAGAAGTAAATATGGAAAGTGCGTGGCAGCTAGAATCAGTCACCACTAAGCACGACAGACATAAAACGCAATGAAAGCGAAATTAATAGACCTCTTCGGCAATCTAAATATGTCTATCTCAAGCCGTGCGAAACATAAAGGATTCTGTCAGATTGAACCGATACTTAGTATATATTCTCTCTCATCTGGCTACTTATTTACTGAAATTTAGAACAGCCAACCACAGACTACCGGTGGAGCAATGCAGATGGAATAAAAGTACATGTAATGACACGAAATGCCAGTTATGTGGCGAAAATGTCTGTGATGAATAACATTTTGTTATTTTGTGTACAGAACTTAACGACCTGCTAGAAACCTATATCCCGAAGTATTACTGGGAAAATCCTAACAGAAATAAATTCTATAGATCGCTGTCACTGCTTAATTTAAGTATATTGAAAAGAGTGAGCATTTTCTTAAAATTATCGTTTATAAAGATACCATGACGCAAGTATTACATTATATTATATATAATGTAAATATTATATGAGTTATACCATTTAAGAACAAATATTCTTGAATGTATTAGCATTATTTGTATTTATTATTAATATCATATAATATGATGGACTCATTTATTGATGTACATGTATGTTATGTATTGTTTGTATATATGTATATAAGTTGTATAGCATGTTGCAACTTAAATGTTGACTTTGCTAATAAACCATCCATCCATATATATCATATGCGACATGATCCGGTCCTTCTTTGAAAAACGGCAGAGTTTATCAACGGCATAATAATTATAAGAACAACGTGTGAGTGAGTATACTGAATATAAATTTTGACTGAGTCGGATTTTTGTTTAATTCATGCTATTATTGTACATGTATGTTTTATATTATATGTTATATGTTTGCAACTGCCCATTGAGGTGTTATTGCAATAAAATCTTATCTTGTAGTTGTGTGTTCATTCAATTAGAGAAATAATTCCCTACAACTGCTTCCCTAACATCAGCCCCATCAGCGTTGTCCGGTAGATCCAATTGAACGAATGAACCTTCATCAGCATCTTCGTCAGCATCGTCATCATCTTCATCGGGAAGTGTATCTGATAACTGTATCGCCAGGTTGTGCAAGACAGCAACAGCAACTATAATCGGCAACGTATTTTCAACATTTGTTCGCATGAACTTGAGGCATGGAAACCGGCGTTTCATTGACCCAAATGTCCGTTCAATAACTGTCCTCGTCCTGGATAAAGAAAGATTGAAAGCACGTTCAGCTCGAGTCGTTGGGTCACGGAGAGGTGTCATTAGAAATGGCATGCAGGCGTAACCATGGTCCCCAATCAAAAATACCTGGCAAGTTAAATCCTCCATTTCTCGACATACCACGCTGTTGTCAAATATTCTTGCATCGTCCGTGCTGCCTGGCCACCGAGCGACAATGTTCCATATTTTAAGTTGAGAGTCACATATGCACTGCACATTGATAGATGCATGGCCCTTTCTGTTAATAAACCGTGCTGCTTCATCGCCCCCGGGACCGCATATTCGCACGTGAGTGCAGTCAACAGCTCCGATGACACGTGGAAATGCGAACATATCGTAAAACCCTTTCACAATTTCCGGGAATTCTTCTGGCAAAGGCGTTTTTATGTATTCTTCCCGTCTACTGGCTAGCGCCCTCGAAACTTTATGAACTGATTCACAAGTTGTTGACTGGCTGACGTTGCATAAATCTCCAACAACCATCTGGAAGCTCCCCGTCGCAAAAAAACGCAGCGCAAGTAACACCTGCAGAAATGGTGGCATGTCAGTCGGTCTTCCATAGCTGCTCTGGAGGTTATTTTCCACCAAGCGGATAATTTCTCGAGTTGACTCCTTGGTGAATCGAAAACGTCTTTTAAAATCAACGCCGTCGAATGTGTCAAACGGATCAGTTCGATCTCTCCATGCTCTCTGGCGCCAAAGCGACCTCCGAACGAGAGAATCGTAACGCCTATATTGCAAGAAAGCATCCATCACACTGGCCTATTTGTTAGAAGTTATCTCACAAGTACCGACATTAACGCCTCCCTCAATTCCAACAATAAAATATTCAAAATTCCACTGAGACTTTCCTATATGTTCATAAACTGCGCAGTAATATTGAGTGGTAAACGACCCGAACATAAGCGCCTCCCCCAATTCGACAGAAACACTCCCATATACGTGAGAAACAACATCAATCGATCGAATAACAAAACCCAGCGAACTAGGTTTTAGTCAAACCTGGGGTATAGTGGTTTAACTTTCATGTGTTTTCAAAGTATATTTAAAGGTATATTTTCGATACGAGATCTATAATACGTATAAATCATATATACCTAACCTTATCCTGGTGAGTATATAGCCAATTAATCACAAACAATTAGTGATATTATCATAACTTTATCACAATAAAATCTAGTTTAGTTGAGATCGTATTCCACAAACTAAAACTGAGTTTATTACAAAACTGGGCTTAACTACACTAAAACCCAGTTTTACTCCCATAAAATCCAGTTTTACTACAGGTTTACTCCTACTAAAACCTAATTTAAACTAGAGTAAAACCTGGTCTAGAATAAAACCTAGTCTAAGCCAGAGATGCCGATTCGGACCACGGATTCCAAGCCAATACCACCACATTTTGTAGGATAAACATAGCACTTTTGTTTCCACGTGGGTTATATAACTTGAGGGTAAGTTAACTACAAGAAAACTAAGATGCATGCATCAGGTCGGCCGTGAACTATCTACCATAGAATTGTTGTAGCTATCGATTATACATTTTGGAACACCTGTCTGTATGTATGTGTGTATGCATGAATGCATGTGTGTATGTGTTATAGACTCTAACACTGCTCGACTGATCCGACTCGGATTTGGTATTTAACGTGTCAACTTGACCTCGCTCATAGGCATGTTTCTGGACCTTGACCGATCCGACTAAAAATTTGTGTGTAGGACTACTTCGATCTCGGGAGCAATATTGACGGGTCCAATTTCACGTGGGACCATGTTCTCGAACGTGCTGATGTAGGCATGTTTCTGGACTATTTGGACGGGTCAAATCTTGATCCCGACCTGACTTTGACATTCAAAAAGATCAACTCAAGGTCAAATCTGGTAAAACGAAGTATTTCAACGAAATATAATACCTACTGTTACTTTTGTCCCAGGAGTGTTTCGGGTGGGTCAAATTATGACCCTGACCTGATCTTGACATTCAAAATTGTCAATTCAAGGTCAAATCGGGTAAAGCCGGGCGGATTTCGACGGGTACTTTTGTCGTGACTTTTGTCCGGGGAGTGTTTTGGGCGGGTCAAATCGTGACCCGACATGACGTTCACCTTTAAAATGGTCAATTCAAGGTTAAATCGCGCAATTCTCCGAAAATCAGAGGGGAACATCCCGGACGAAGTAGGGTCCACCAGCTACTATTATATATTTCTAGATTTAGTTACAAACTAAATACCTGTATATTGTACAAAGAAATGTTTGACAAATATATCTGTATCAATATTACCATACGGGTCATTAAAATAGATACGACGAAACAAATTTTGAAGGGTGCATGGTATCAGGTAAATTTTTATATTTCAAATGATGACAGGAATGCGGAAAGTTGAAGTACCTACGTAATACTGGCTATCCGAATGAAGAGATATACATGTATATAAAAACCAAAATAGAAGATGACTGCTGGCGACAATGTTTTCCAAAAAAACTGTACTGTACTGTACGGTTGCTAAACAATTCAGTCACGCAAAAGAGGATCAAACAGTAAGATACCAAATTGCTGCCTGTGGTAATGTTTTTTAACGAAATTCGGGAAAATTAGATTACTCTCCCCCTGGTTATCCAGAAGATCATTGTGGAATCTGGTGACGATCGGACAAGGGGTGTCGTCTGTAGGATCAACCAAATTATTTAGCCATAAAAATAGTAAAATTCAAGATCACCGCTGGCAGTGATGTCTTCACAAGGACAGCTTGAGAACAAAACATGGCTCACATCTAGCGGTGACCCAAACTATCCACATGAGAAAAAGTTCTCCAATAAAAGCTGGCTGCAGGGTGCGCCAATTGATTCAAATTCGAAATTTAACAGGGTGTACTGCTTGTGGCCATGTTTTCCCCGCAAATTTGATAGACTGATGGACAAAACCACTGAATCCGTTGAATCAATATACATGTATACATGGATTAATGTATATGCATTGTTATACACAGTACTGGTATATAAAGGTACTGAAAATAACAATATTAGTAGTATACACAAAATAAACCATATATCATGGCTATGGGTTCTAATATCCGAATATGACAGCTGATAACTTGGTGTGAATTGAAGAGTGGTGGTGTTTCACGCATATCTAACCCTCCATGTTAGAAACATGCCATTAAATGTCATAAGTATAATCTAGCTTGAGGACAGAAGTTATCCATAAAAACCCCCCTTAATTCAACCAGGTCCTCGCGCGATGTATGGTCGATCACATGATGATCTAGGGGGGATTAGAATTGTTGTATAAAAACAGCACTGCATGTAAATATAAAATAAAATAGTGCTACATCTTATTACAGATTATTGCCATATATAATCAGTGACTATACAGACAGTCTGACAAAATAAAGTTTCAGTGACACTCTATCCGAAGAGGGGAATAATTCCATCTGTTACAGTCAATGGAGCAATTATGAATCTGGAAAGGTGAAATTTCTAAGTAATACTAGATATCGACATGACGCGATAACATATAACGTAAATGCAATATCGCCGCTGGCGACCATTTTTTCCTATAAAATTAAAAAAATATTTGATAGCTCTCATCTGATAGATCAATATCAAGATAAATATGAAGTTTAGTGATGATCGGATGAGTGAAGTGGACTGTGCTAAACGGTTTAGTAATGCTTAAAAAGATTTTTACCTTAATATTTTTATGTTCACTTTATAAACTTCACTGAGTCATCTTTGTCATGTATTGAGTTTGATATCTTTTGTTAACAGTTTATAAATCATGTATGTCTCATGTTTGTTATTTTAATTTATGTGTTTATTATCATTAAATAAAGTTGAATTCCTTAAAAAGATTCTTACCTCAATGTTTTTATGTTCACTTTATAAACTCCACTGAGTCATCTTTGTCATGTATTGAATTTGATATCTTTTGTTAACAGTTCATAAATTATGTATGTCTCGTGTTCGTTATTATATTATATACACTTTATAGTGTGTTTCGGAACGAAAACAAAATGAATAAAATCAACAAATTTGTAAATTTAAAAACAATTCAAACGTTGTTGTATTCCATGTCCCAGCCCGGACATATACACCAAATTTCAATAATATTCATTGAGAAACAACGGACCAAACGCCATATAACACCCCGTATGCATCTTTTATTCCGAGTTGGCCTTTTATTCCGAGTTGGCACGCGCCGATTGGGCGAGTTAGCCCTGGGGCGAGTACGCCGATTCCGACACCTTTTCTATTTGCAGCAGGTTAAGTTTACGCGTAATTTAATTTACAAAGTTCCCCAATTGGTATCGTAAATAGAGCGACCTTATTTGACAGAGAATGCCTCTGTTATTGATTATAAAGTTGCTATACATTAAAAACGACAATTCACATGCTCGTTCAAGCGCAGTAGTCTATTTTCCCCATGTTAAAGGACATCCACAAATACTAAATAACGCTAACTTACTGCCGAATGTTTTACACGACAACTGTTAACATATTTGGGCTGAATTCATCTGACGCGGTATTATTCCTCAAAATAAACAACAAAACCATCGTTACTTGGAAATGTAGTTTGGGCTAACATTTACATAAATCCTCCACATCATTATTCCGATACACACGTCAGATGAAAAACTCACATGAAGTAACCGGCCAAATTGGCCGAAATAAGTTCGCGGGGAAAACCCTGAGTTTACAAGTGTGGGTTTTCCCATTCTTCCGAAATAATGTGACTTCTAAAATACGAGTTATATGGTAATAGTTGTCGATATATTATTCGACCTATTTTTTTTCTATTTAAAACACATTTAATTTGGTACTATGTATACTATACGTTTTTAAAATCTGTGATCGATACTCTCCGGAAAAAAACAGAATATATATGGAGTATAATCAGAAACAGAAGATAGGAACATGTGAACATATCAAATACAAGCAGGGTTACCCGGCGTTGCCCAGGTTAAAGTGGTGTGAAACCCTCTGCATGCTTTGGATATTTGTTGGGAATAGAGCATACTCTTTCTCAAAGTGTTACACGTATTCTCATAAATTGTATATTCAAATAGCATCACAAAGCACGATTCTTACACAGTCATGGAATATAAGTAGTGGCTCACCTTGTCGATTGTCATTTTGTTTATCGCGATTAATCCGTTCCACCAATAAAGAAGTATTTATTTATTTACAACTGCATATAGGTCAGATGTTATGACATGAAACATGAACATCATGAACACATTAGTTCGCAAAAATAAATGACGACTATTGGGTTTTACATACAGAGATGTATCAATCAATCTAGTGGTTGGATTAAGATCTTGAGGACACCTGGCTATATTTCCATGAAGCTACATATGTTTTAAAGAAATGTCAAGGCGCTCCTCTGTTCATGGTGCTATATATCGGCTAAATATTCTCAGTTTAAAAGAAATGTCGCTACGCAAGTATATCAGCTACATGTGCCCGACACAGAGCGAGATTTTGAGTTGTTTATGTTAGTCGATAAAAAATCCGCTAAAACGGGCAGATATACCGTTGTCAGACAGATGTCATTATCGGAAGTTCCTGAAAAGTCATGTGCTACTGACTGCGTTTTCATTTATATCAGAAGAAAATATATTTGACTGCACACTGTGACCACTATTTTGAACAGGCCTTCGATACATTTACATATCTCTTGACAAATTGTAACTTTTTTGTGGAAACTATATTGAATGGGGCAGACTCAATTGTGTTATAATATATACATGATGAGCCATTCTAATATGCAATCCTCTGACGGTTCGAGATCTCTCAGTTTGCAAGAATATATGTATCTCTTAAATAGAATGATAGATATACTTTTAATGCTTCTTCTATGTATCTGTTTTGCTAGCTCATTATGTGAATGCCCTGATTCCCATCCCCATATAAATACAAGAAAACTAAGATGCATGCATCAGGTCAGCCATGAACTATTTAGCATAGAATAATTCAGTTCGGTTGCAGTTTCACAACGTTACAACTGACATACGATTACACAAGACGAACCTTGAATGTAGAACTATGTAAGAGTGAATATTAATGTTCTAAATCCCATGTTTCACCTTTAGTGGTAATGGGGTCGTACTTTATTAACACGCAAGTAGTGTAATTAAGTACGGGTAATTAGAAGTAACAAATCGTTTAGTTTCTATCGTATCGACTAAAAGGGGTGAGCAGATTGCTGATGATGAATGCTCTCGTTAGCTGCCAATATAATGTACATATTTGCCCCGTTACGTTTATACACTGTAGCATTGGCGGGCCAGAGTGTGTTGACATGTTAAGTGTTTGGTTCATTAATAACAGATCAGCAGGGATTTGTCGTGATAACGTATACGTGGAAATATGCTACCTAAACGGTTAAATTAACGGTTGATCTATTACACCACCGTGTATACTCGGTTTAAATAGGTATATTATATAGGGACGTGTGCTCAATTTTGGTGCGGACCGATGATCAAAAAAAAAATCAGAGGTAAATGTCGGCGGGCGGGAGGGCCATTTTTTCAATAATTTTTAAAGAAATTGAACAGTTGCAGCAGCAGCAAAAAAAAGGGTGTACAATTGGCAAATGATGAGGGGCGGCGTGACGTGTAACTATGATTGAAATTAGATATGCAATTTGGAGATTATTGGATGAGGGATGTTATATTAATTATATTAAAGGGACGAGGGGGCTTAGTTGTCGAAAATATTCATATTTGTTCCAAACACCGTAAACAGAAAAATATTAAAACGCATACATTTTGGTTCAAATATACGATCACTATCGCGTAAACATCATGCTCACATAAAGACCTACTAAATTTTACCTAAACAAGAGTCTGATTGTGTTATAGAAGGCAGCACAATGCTACTGGCTAATCACACACAAATGGTATAAACGCTCTTTATTATTTCCAAATAAGGAATTGAGCAACAAAGAACGCTCTTTATGTTTACCATCATAATATAAAGAAACACCAAGAAAGTAACTTTTTATGCTTTGTTTACATAACAATCGTCAAATTTACGACAATAACATACTGTTTATGAGATATTTCTCATTTGTATATTAACAAAGTATGTCTATATTTGAATATTATTTTCGTTTGTAGCGGTTTTTGACAGGTGGAAATATGTTCACAGGATACCCACCAAGGCCTTCCGTACCTTTAAGGTATACTGCAACTTTTTTTCTTGTCAATAGCAGAATACATAATGCTATTAAGAAGTGACACAAAACACAGAACATTTTTTTTAATTATAAGTATTGAGCAGTGAGAAATATTTGAGTCGAGGAAACCAGTAACGAAAGGCGATATTAACATGATTTCTGTCAGCGAATAATTGTTTACGTTCCAATGAATATTAAAATGTACTGAAAACAAACTGCTAATGGGTGCCAGACTTTCATAAACACAAATTATGTATTAATGGTGTAACGACATATTTCGTTCTTAATTGTCTAAAAAAAATAGGGGATGGGGATGTTTGGATCTCTAGTTTAACGACATTTTTCGGTCTTTGTAGTTTAACGACATTTTTCGGTCTTTAATAGTTTAATGACATTTTTCGGTCTTTATAATATCTCAAGATATAGGGGGTATTTGGATCTCTAGTTTAACGACATTTTTCGGTCTTTATAGTTTGACGACATTCTCGGTCTTTAATATTTCAAGATATAGGGGCCCTTAGTGGGTATTTGGATCTCTAGTTTAACGACATTTTTCGGTCTTTGATAGCAAAATGGAAGAAGTACATCTTTGGAAAGATGTGGTGGCCCTAAAAAGGAAAGTTGTTTGGTGATCTTGAAATGCAGTTTTTCTGAACAGTCTTCCTTGATTAAAGTGACGTGAAACACTCCGGCAGACAACGGGCAGAGTGATCAAATAGAAATTAAGAATAATCTTTCTCAAAGTAGTTATTTGTTACGAATATTAATCTAAATGGATGATACACAACGTCATTCTTATATATTAGTTAAATGCAATGACTCTCGATGGCGAAATCATTTTTGTTTAATTATAGCCGATAGTTGCGCCCCGAATCGAGATGTAAATATTTACAATTTGGAGTAGTTCAGACGATGTTCTCTATGAAGTGGTGTGGTAGATGTTTTTGGAAATTTTCAGTGATGTTAGTAGAATGATAACATTCCCCACGTTGGCAAAGTGCCTGAGCACTAACTTATCAATTTCTCGCACCCGAAAAAGTCCATAACAAGTCCATAATATGTCTTTAAGCATATATATAAATCTCCGAAAACCAAAATTCTAAAGCATTAAACGATTTCTTGAAATGCAGTTTTTCTGAACAGTCTTCCTTGATTAAAGTGATGTGAAACACTCCGGCAGACACCGGGCAGAGTGATCATATAGAAATTAAGAATAATCTTTCTCAAAGTAGTTATTCGTTACGAATATTAATCCAAATGGATGATACACAACGTCATTCTTATATAGTAGTTAAATGCAATGACTCTCGATGGCGAAATCATTTTTGTTTTATTATAGCCGATAGTTGCGCCCCGAATCGAGATGTAATTATTTACAATTTGGAGTAGTTCAGACGATGTTCTCTATGAAGTGGTGTGGTAGATGTTTTTGGAAATTTTCAGTGATGTTAGTAGAATGATAACATTCCCCAGGTTGGCAAAGTGCCTGAGCACTAACTTATCAATTTCTCGCACCCGAAAAAGTCCATAACAAGTCCATAATATGTCTTTAAGCATATATATAAATCTCCGAAAACAAAAATTCTAAAGCATTAAACGATTTGCTATATTTCCAGGGCATATATTTCATCTGATTTTGCGAGAATCCATATATACTTTTTCACGAGAATCCAGGGTAATTTGCGAGAATATTTACGAGAATCTAGATTTGGATTCTCGCCGAAATATAAGCCCTGATTTCACTCTGAAGTGTGCCTAAATGGCATAAATTGTACCGTGGTTCCCTTGTTCGCCAAAGTGGCATAAATTTATTTCAGGATAATACTAATTTTAGGCATTCATTTATATCACTGATATCAGGACAATAAATAGCCATTTCCATTGCATGGAACAAAGAGCGTTATTGTTTATCGGTGTTGTTTTTGGAAGTGGTGGTAGTTAAATTTTATACATTTCTACCCCCAATAAGTATTTCCGAACAAATGAATTATTAACAAGCGTGACATGACATCATTGACGAAGATAATTAACACCGATCTACAAGCAATTAAAGTCTTAAAATGAGCTAAAATTTAACATTTTCTTTAAAAATTTTACATTTTTATCTCTCGCGACATAATTGTCACCAATAAAAACAAATTTGATTCATCGTGGAAGTTAGTCGGTGACTATAAATAATGTCACCATTCAACTGAATGTTGTTGAGCATATTTCAACCAATTTTGGAAGTTTAAATGAATATTTTCTTCACACGCAAAGTAAAATTGACAAATTTCAGGATTTTAGCCTGCTTCGTTGGGACCAAAATTTGTTGTGCACACTCAAGAAACGTCTACCGACACTCGCTAGGCCAAATTATGCCATGACCATGCTATAAACTAGCTTGAAATTGGCAAAACAATGATTTTTTTTTGGTTGAAAAAAATTACATGGGAATCTCCAGTCCATAGGCATAGAGAACGATTATTTTTCGATAAAAACGAAAATAATGCGAAATGAAAGTCGGCACTCGTCAGAATGGTGCAGAATAACATACGAGTCTTGTTATATGCGAAAATTTGACCTCATTCGATAAATTAGTCTTGTAATTAAGGAATCAATGGCGCTCGGACATGTGGAATTCCGTCGCACTGTTAGTGTTACTGTACATGGCAGACGCAATTTTGAAATGTAAACACGCATCAAACACGCATCAAATTTACCTTTTGTGAGAATAACAAAAGCGCAACCTTGATCAAAGTAATACAATACACAACAACACATAGAATAAAACTGATATAAACACGGTATAAGTGAGAATAAGACGCGTATTCAGACGTGGAATTTGACAACATTTCTTCGCTTCGACGCTATAAATATATCTGATCCAGATAACCGAGATGCAGCTATCTGATTTGAAACAAATACCAAGCAATAATCTTAACGTTTCATAATCGAACTGCGGACCTGATAATTATCGAAATATGTAGGCGAAATAATTTTTAATTAGTTAATCACATGATAGAGACATCAACACACTCTTAAAGACGCAATACAGCGCCATTTAATGTCATTATTTAACTGGGTCGGTGTTTGTTGTTATCATTATTGCTTCGTTTTTAGTAAGACCATTGTATCTGTTTTGCGCACGTCACTTTCCATATTTGGAATTTCCATATATGGGATTTGTGTTAACCTCAATACCGATCAAGTTATCTTAGCATAAACATAAAATATATTGTAATTTATGCAACTACGACCCTGGTAACCCTGATAACTAATAAAATATACCGGCGAATTCATTTTAAGATCGTTATTTCACTTTGCTTTAGGCATAAATACACTCTTAAACGCACATAAACGACCCATTGGCGTTAAATTAAATATACTCGGTATTTATTAATATTAGTTTTTTATTGCTCAGTATAGAGTTAGACCCTTGACACCTGTCAATATATTTGGGCTGAATTCATATGATGCGGTATTATTCCTCGAAATAAACAACTAAGCCGTCGTTACTTAGAAATGTCGTTTGGGCTAACATTTACACAAATCCTCCGTGTGTTCTCCTCAATTGACACACAGGTTCTCAGTCGACACACAGGTTATCCCAGAAACACGTGTGAAATAAACAGCCAAGGTTTGGCTGAAATGACAGTTGAGAAGATATAATTGTTCAAGTGACTCCATTGGGTCACCATTTGTTGAGATTGTGAAATGTGAACGCCAAAAACTCCTTAAAACGATATGGAGATGGCCTGGGTGACTATATATAACTTATAGGTGGATATCGGCGAATATCAATCTTATCAATGAGAGTGCATATCCTCTCGCCATCCGTGACCCAAACGACACCAAATGTGATTTAATTCATCGTATCATTAGAGAAGAACGTGTACGAATTTGTGGAAATTAGTGCTAAATATATTTGTATCAGCTTTGGTGCAACTGCCATCCTCGTGCATGACATTAACGGCGCCACTTTTGACATATTTAAACCACGTCCATTAGACTCATGGATACAGGATATACTGGAGATGATTATATATAGGTTTGGTGGTAATCAGCAACTAAACAAACTCTTATCATAATTATGCCCCCCCCCATATCTCACCCAAACGACAGCAATTTGGCGTCTTTAAATCACACATTTATATTCCTCGTATCATGGAGAAGAATAATATATTAATTTGGTGGAAATCGCCATATCGCGATGGTGATTATGTATGCGTTTGGTGGAAATCGTCGACAAAACTATTCCACCATATTTTTTAAATTCTTCCCATGACACCAACAGCATCATTTTAGAAAATTTTAAACCGCACCATTATCTTCCTTGTAAAAAGTTACCCCTCATAGACTGCCTTGGGGCCATCTCGATTGTACCCCGTGACGTTATCTATAGAACACATACAGACAGACATAAAGACAGACAGCACGATTTAAATTCCCCGTATCATTTGAGAAGAACCTGTATGAATTTGATGGTAATTGGTACTAAAAATATTTTTTATTAGTTTTGGTGACCCTCATGTTCCTATTTCGGACTCCAGCGGCGCCACTTTTGTCACCATTAAACCACGCACTTAGACTCATTATGGAATGCATATATATAAAATTGGTGACAATTGGCGAGTATACAATTTCGTATAAAATTTAAGGTCCCCATATCTCTCACCCAAACGGCACCTATTTGGTGTATCTAAACCACAAGATTAGCTTCCTCGTATCACGGAGAATAATTATTATGTATCAATCTGGTGGAAATCTGTGCTTAATAATTTTTTGTGTCCCTCTCACCTACCTCTATGTACAACTGACTCGAATGGCCCCATTTGTGACATCCTTGGACCACACAATTACAATCCTGATATCATGGAGATGATTATTTATAAGTTTGGTGCTAATCGTCGACTAAACAAATTTTTATCAAATTTGGTGCCCACCCCTCCCCTCCCATCTCTCACCAAACAGCACCAATATGGCGTCTTTAAATCACATGATTAGATTCCTCGTATCATGGATAAGAACGTTTATCAATTTGGTGGAAATTGGCCCTAAAAATATTTTCAGTGCACTATTGACTCGAATGACGCCATTTTTGACAGATTTAAGCCACACCATTATACTCCGGCCTCATATCATGGGGATGATATTGTATAAGTGTGGTGAGATTCGGCGACTAAACCCATTATTATCAAATTTAGTGCCCCCCCCCCCCCCAATCTCTCATCCAACTGTCTTTAAATCACACAATTAGATTCATTTTATCATGGAGAAGAATATAAAACAATTTGGTCGAAGTCGGCACAAAAATTAGTTTTATCATTTTTGGTGCCCCTCTCCACTTTCGTGCATCCCTGACTCGAACGGCGCCACTTTTGACATATTTAAACATATGAGATTCCTCACATCATGGGGATGATTATATATAAGTTTCGTGGCAATCGGCGACAAAAACATTTTCTGCCCCTCTCATTTTCTGCCCCTGACAATGACGACGTCACTTTTAATGATTCTAACCGACACCATTATCTTTCTCGTAAAAAGTTACCCCTAGTAGACCCCTTTGGTGCCATCTAGATGGTCCCCTGTGCATTGCTATAGAACACAGACAGACAGACAAAAATTCGCAAATATAGATATAGATGACGGTATGACTTGCATCTCAAGTGGGCAGGTTTCGCGCAAAAGTTTTGGCAAGTCACTTTTTAATTCCGCAAGAAAGTTGAAAAATATTGGTGAATCAATATCATTTATTTCAGGAAACTCTTACAACATAATTATATTAGTGGTGTTTTATAAGCTATAGGTAAATTTAATACCTCTATTAAAGTGATATGAAACACTCTGGTAGGGTGATAAAATATAAATGGAGAACAATCTTGTTCAAAGTAGTTATGTTTACAAATAGTATATCTAGATTGACAACACATATCGTCATTCTTATATATTAATTAAACGCAGTGACTGTCGATGACGAAATCATTTTCGTTAGTTTATCGCCGATAGATGCGTCCCGAATCGAGTAGTACATATTTACAATTTAGCGTAGTTCAGACAATGTTTTCTATGGAGCATTACGGTCGATTTGCTTGAGTTTTCAGTTATGTTAGTAGAATGCTACATTCCTCCAGTTGGCATAGCGACTTGATAATAACTTATCAGTTTCACGTACCCGAAAAAGTACATAATATGTCTTTAAGATGCAGTTAATCTCATAGCATTAGTACCGATGGCTGGAGGGATTACTAGTATTTAGTGTGGTGGTGATGTTTACGTAGCTAATCCTCCTATGATGTGCCATTCTGGTGAGGCAACCCTTCTACCATTGTATTGTTCGGTGATTGGCTTATTGTATTATGATAAACCACAATAGGGATGCGAGTATAATTCTTCATTAACTATAACTGCTTTTCTATCGAAAGTCGTTCAAACCGCGAGTGTCAAAACATACGATATAAGGTTGCAGAAAAAGATACTATCAGGGATAGAATTTGGCAAAAATTATTTCATTTGGCAAATTATTTGGCAAAAGTAAATTTTGGTCCAGCGCGGACCCTGCAAGTGGAGAATATCAAAGAAATCAGGCAGATCATTCAGGAATCTCTACTCAGGGTATACGCCCGTAGAGATCATATTCCACCCGTTAAAACATGGCAATTACTGTTTGATGTTCTGAGAGGCAACTTTATAACATTTAAGAAACAACGCAGAAAATCTAGTTCTTTGTAATACTTGTTCTGTAGTAATCTATTTCACAGTAGAGGTGGTTCCAGCTCGAGATTGCATGATTTTTGTGATTTTTATTATTCGATATAGCAAGAAACATTGAACTAATTGCAGGGAAAAATTCCTTGTTCGTAAGCTATATATGCAAATCAAAATCGGCTTAACATTGTCACACAAATCATAGAATTCGAGCTGGAACCTTCATATATACTGTGGAATACATTATAAAGGAACAGGTATTAACCCTTTACCCAACAGAAGGGCCCTGTGCCAATGCATTCTCTTATATATGCGAGTCGACCATAGGTCGCCTCGCATATATAAGAGAATGCATTGGCTTAACACATTCAAAATTATAAAATTGTTAAAGAATGTAAGGCCAATGCATTCTCTTATATATGCGAGGCGACCTATGGTCGACTCGCATATATAAGAGAATGCATTGGCACAGGGTATAACTGTAACTATCACAATGTGGTAAAGGAGCCGGATCCAATGATATCCATATTTGTATGGTTCTATTGAGACAGACCGAAGATAATTTAGGCTGTTGCAGCTTTATTTGGCCGGTTTTGGCCGGTTTGTTGGGTAAAGGGTTAACTAAGAAATATATGTCCTACACTGCCTTTTCAATGTTGTAAAATTCCCCATATGTCGGAACATCACAAAAGTTCCCAGATTTTGAACTAATGTAGCATGATCTCTGGCGTTTGTTTGACATGATCTGAGAAATCATATTAAACGGTATAGTATTGGGACTTCCTCCCATGCAGTATGAATTGGTGGGAACCGAAGAGAAATATAGTCGTATTATACACAGGTCCCTGGTGCGACAGCTCCACCATGAGTATATACCTTAAAGACATATTATGGGCTTGTTCGGGTGCGAGAAACTGGTAAGTTAGTATTCATGCGCTATGAGGACAACTGGAGGAATGTAACATTCTACTAACATCACCGAAAATCTCAAGCAAATCGACCGTACCACTCCATAGAAAACATTGTCTGAACTACGCTAAATTGTAAATATTTACTACTCGAATCGGGACGCTTCTATCGGAGATAAACTAACCAAAACGATTTCGCCATCGAGTGTCACTGCATTTAATTAATATATAAGAATGGTGGTGTGTGTTGTCAATTTAGATGTAATATTTGTAAAAATAACTACTCTGAACAATATTATTCTCCATTTCTATTGGATCACCATACCGGAGTGTTTCACATCACTTTAATACAAGGTTAATAACTATCGGACATATATTGAGCATAGACTCACTTGCGAACAAAATTCATCGAAATCGCATGAGTATGACATAATGCCACATACCCAGTTATTTAGACCGTATTCGCACCTTTAATTTGACATATATCCACATTGATAGGTTGAAGATCACCAAAGCTATATATGAATATGTGCACACTTTTGAAACCGGAGAAACCTTTGAATATATTTCCATCATAATATAGCATAGTTATACTGCAGATTTCCACATGTCTAAAATACGAGTTATATGGTAATAGGTTTGGAAATATGATTCGACCTAATTTTTTTTCTATTTAAAACACATTTAATTTGGTATTATGTATATTATACGTTTTTAAAATCTGTGATCGATACCCTCCGGAAAAAAATAAAACAGAATATATATGGAGTATAATCAGAAACAGAAGATAGGAACATGTGGACATATAAAATATGATGGTATTTACTCTTTGCATGACTAAATCCTTTGGCACACACTACAGTCCACTCAAATGTTTTTGAATTTCATTCAAAAACATAGCCGCCTATATATCCTATATACTATTTCGAGATATTCAAGAAAATAAGGGTGAATTTTTAAAAATGAGCGATAGTGAAAAATTTCAAACGATTATGAGAAATTATAAAGCAAAGATTATAAATACCGTATGCACATGATCCGGTTGTTCTTTCTCAGAAGGGGGTCTTTGAAAGGTTAGTATATTAATTATAGTGATAAACATGAGAAGTTATTGGTGGTAGTTGAATGACGATGCATTGCATCAAACAGTTAGGGTACGTTCATACGCTGGCAAAATTGCACTGCAAACTGCAGAAATGCATTGCCCGATGGTCGTTTAGTTAGCTAGCTTTTTTGCCATCTGCCGACGAGCTCGTGATCCATCATGTCTGGCTGACAACAATCAACGATGATTTATCTTAACGGCGTGTGCCTCTTTGTCGGTGACCACAAAACGAGGCCACTGACAATAATTGCTAGTGCACATACTGTCCTTTATACGAAATGTGTGTCAGTGAGGGGGGGGGGGGGTGATATAACAGTTGGTTATTAAATGTGGGAGCTAGGGCAAGGGGAATGGCAAAATCGAAATTGCCACGTATCGATCGGACTGGCACACTGAGAGGTTTCGCCCATATCGGGGTTGAACCCGTGCTAACATCGTCTGGCCTTGGCTGCGATGACCGTATCCACTGTATAAGCCTTATCACTGGTTCGCGATTTTCAAGATGGCCGATGGTTCTATATGGTCCGAGTCCTAGCATTTTACCCAACCCACCGGTAAAAGGTCATAGTTAAGAAGTAGCACCCATTTGTAAACATTCGACAGCTGAGAACGAGTATTTTTTATCAGCATTTTATGGCTTACTTTCATTTATTCTGAGTGCAACTACGTGTTTAAGAATTGTTTTGTGGCCATGTCATCTACAGAGGTAGGATCTGGTGACGATGCAGACATTCAGACGCCCTCTTTTGTCAACGAACTTCCCATAAGTTACTGTTAATAGCGAGTACTTGTGATAAAACAAATAACTCAAAAACATATACGTGATATAATCAATCCATCTATACTGTATTGTATGTATCCAGGGTGATTGTTTAATTAGTTTTATGAAATTGTCGCACCTGCGATTCGGTAACGAACTGTTGCCATTTTATTTTGGGAATTCCCAGACTGGAGCCATATGCTAAAAATAGATGCTACTTCTTAACTTTTACCTCCGGAGACCAAATGGCGGATTCACCGCGAGTTAGTGATCTCACTTATTGATGTAACCTAAATGTTATGAAAGTGGTGTTGCTTGTATCGTGGTATGGGTATTGACAGTACAGTGATAATGGTTAGTCTTCTGGGTTGACATAAAGCATATAAAATACAATCTAACATGCATGGACAACGCCGGATAGCCCAGACAACGCCGGATAGCCCAGACAACGCCGGATAGCCCAGACAACGCCGGATAGCCCAGACAACGCCGGATAGCCAAGACAACGCCGGATAGCCCAGTTGGTTATTATATATAAACATTCTCAAGTATATTCATAAACCTAATTTCAATCAAGGCAATACTTTATCACCAGGGGCGTGTGTCAGGGGTGGATTCCCAAAGTACAGCAGTTGGACTTTTCATGCCTGACACAACGTTAGTTGGAAATTTCCGACCGAAATAGTTTGAATTTTGTGCTGATAATTTGATATACCAAAAAACAGTAATAAGTGTGCATTTTAAATTATTTTTTTTTAGACTGAAAGACCGATTTCTATTTTACTGAAATCAGTTGAGAATTATCAACCATAGGGGTGTCACGATGGGAAATTCTAATAGTTGGAAAGTTTGATAATACATATTAAGATTAAATAATGTATGTATGTTACAAGGGGGACTTTGCATGCATGCAGTGGGAATTTGTTTGAGTGAATTGCCAATCATGGATGTAAGGTTGGGAATTTGTGGTACAAGTTGAAAAACACCAATACAAGGCTGGTGGGTACCAATGGGATTTCTCAAATGTCGGAAAGTCGTCGGTATTGTTGCTTAAGTGCGCACCCAACATCTCGTCACAATGTGGCGTTTATGGTACTCATGCATGCATATCAGTAGCATCCGATCGATGGAGCTGGCCGTTCCGATCTTACATTCCAACTTATCAAGTAACATTATTACGCGCGCCGCGTGTATACTGTCCTAGAGATTCTAGATAGCTGTGGGCGCTGACATTAACATGGGTGTCTTATTTATAGAATAGGAAATTTTGGGATGATTAAAAGTCGAACTGCGAGGCTGCGAGCCGGAGTCCGAGTCCGGTAAAAGGTGTAGTTGGGAATTTCAATTTCGTTTATTGTCGTTAATTAACGTTATGTCAATAATGTTGATTTTTGGTTTGTGATAATACATATTATTTATGTGGGCAGTAGCATTAGTCTTCAGCGCCTGTGGCGCATAAGATACTATGGGAGGTGGGTTCAGTCTGCTTCCTCGGTGGACAAATCTAGGGGCGCCTGTGGCGCATAATATACTATGGGAGGTGGGTTCAGTCTGCTTCCTCGGCGCATAATATACTATAGGTGGCGGGATGGGGTGGTGGGCGGGCCACCTTATACATATTATTTATGTGGGCAGTAGCATTAGTCTCCAGCGCCTGTGGCGCATAATATACTATGGGATGTGGGTTCAGTCTGCTTCCTCGGTGGACAAATATAGGGGCGCCTGCGGCGCATAATATACTATGGGTGGCGGGATGGGGTGGTGGGCGGGCCACCTTATACATATTATTTATGTGGGCAGTAGCATTAGTCTTCAGCGCCTGTGGCGCATAATATACTATGGGAGGTGGGTTCAGTCTGCTTCCTCGGTGGACAAATCTAGGGGCGCCTGTGGCGCATAATATACTATGGGAGGTGGGTTCAGTCTGCTTCCTCGGCGCATAATATACTATAGGTGGCGGGATGGGGTGGTGGGCGGGCCACCTTATACATATTATTTATGTGGGCAGTAGCATTAGTCTCCAGCGCCTGTGGCGCATAATATACTATGGGATGTGGGTTCAGTCTGCTTCCTCGGTGGTCAAATATAGCGGCGCCTGCGGCGCATAATATACTATGGGTGGCGGGATGGGGTGGTGGGCGGGCCACCTTATACATATTATTTATGTGGGCAGTAGCATTAGTCTCCAGCGCCTGTGGCGCATAATATACTATGGGATGTGGGTTCAGTCTGCTTCCTCGGTGGACAAATATAGGGGCGCCTGCGGCGCATAATATACTATGGGTGGCGGGATGGGGTGGTGGGCGGGCCACCTTATACATATTATTTATGTGGGCAGTAGCATTAGTCTCCAGCGCCTGTGGCGCATAATATAATATGGGATGTGGGTTCAGTCTGCTTCCTCGGTGGACAAATATAGGGGCGCCTGCGGCGCATAATATACTATGGGTGACGGGATGGGGTGGTGGGCGGGCCACCTTATACATATTATTTATGTGGGCAGTAGCATTAGTCTCCAGCGCCTGTGGCGCATAAGATACTATGGGAGGTGGGTTCAGTCTGCTTCCTCGGCGCATAATATACTGGCGGGATGGGGTGGTGGGCGGGCCACCTTATACATATTATTTATGTGGGCAGTAGCATTAGTCTCCAGCGCCTGTGGCGCATAAGATACTATGGGATGTGGGTTCAGTCTGCTTCCTCGGCGCATAATATACTATGGGTGGCGGGATGGGGTGGTGGGCGGGCCACCTTATACATATTATTTATGTGGGCAGTAGCATTAGTCTCCAGCGCCTGTGGCGCATAAGATACTATGGGATGTGGGTTCAGTCTGCTTCCTCGGTGGACAAATATAGGGGCGCCTGCGGCGCATAATATACTATGGGTGGCGGGATGGGGTGGTGGGCGGGCCACCTTATACATATTATTTATGTGGGCAGTAGCATTAGTCTCCAGCGCCTGTGGCGCATAAGATACTATGGGAGGTGGGTTCAGTCTGCTTCCTCGGTGGACAAATCTAGGGGCGCCTGCGGCGCACAATATACTATGGGTGGCGGGATGGGGTGGTGGGCGGGCCACCTTATACATATTATTTATGTGGGCAGTAGCATTAGTCTCCAGCGCCTGTGGCGCATATTATACTATGGGAGGTGGGTTCAGTCTGCTTCCTCGGTGGACAAATCTAGGGGCGCCTGCGGCTCATAATATACTATGGGTGGCGGGATGGGGTGGTGGGCGGGCCATCTTATACATATTAGTTATGTGGGCAGTAGCATTAGTCTCCAGCACATGTGGCGCATAATATACTATGGGGGTGGGTTCAGTCTGCTTCCTCACGAAACCAATATATTTTATGTTATATAATTACAATCATGTGTATATAATATATGATCTTGAGCGCGTTACCATTTCTGACATTGGTTTTCTTGTTTTGACTGGCCAAAGAATACCAACAGGCACTGTGTTCTTAATACACTGCTAACATCTCAGCGATATCAGCAATCACGCAAAAACCTCTGTCGTACACTGATCACAACTAACGCTGATTTGTTGACAACTGGCAGAAATTAATTCATTTTGGCATTTTTGCAGTTTATTGTGGTCGTCAGAGGGTTCGACCCGGAAGAAATTGGTATAGAAGCGGTTTTGGTGTCATTCGACGCGGGAGAATCTCGTGTATAACATATCCAAAATCCGCTAAAATCCGCTTTGGGCAAAATTCAGGATCCAAGATGGCGTCCAACATGGCTGCCGTTAGTCAAAAGATACTCTGACTGAGATTAATTCGATAACAGTGAGAACAAATGTTGTCATATGTATACAAATGTATACATTTTTGCAAAGGTAAAATGTTGTGCCACCTGTTTATGGCAAAAATGGAACCCATCGTCCCAGATGGCCGCCAAAATGGCGGCCTAAACTCGAACATTTGAAGTTTTTGCCTAATATCTTAAAGATCAATTCCTGTTGTTTGATAATGGTTCAGACTGGCGACATTGGTTAGTCATATTCATGTTAATTCATCATTGGAGCATTGAAAGATACCATAAATGGGGTCCCAGACTCATCTACACCCTCAAAAATTCGATTTTACAGAACGCGGTATAAAATTCCACAAAACTCTCCATTGTGATTACAGTCATATATCAACAAGAAATGGACAGAACTGTACAATGTAAGTTTGGCATACCAATATCTATAAATACTCCAATTCAATAAAACCCAAATTGGCGCTTTGTCTCAAAATGGCTGCCAAAATGGCGGTCGAAATATGGAAAATGGCGGATATTGATCACAGTGTCATTCAATCCATTATAAGTAGTGGTTGATGAATAAAATTGACTAAATAAATACGAATGTATACCTCTTTATGATGCCATTATGCTAGCCCTATGTAAAAACTTAAAAATCAGTACCAAAAATGGCTGCCAAAATGGCCACCCGATGTGAAAAATACTATTTTCTATCACTTCTGTTTATCACTTGTTGCTCTCTGAACTGGGAAACAATGGGTATATTCTTTCAATGATCGTGTCAACTGATCATTACAGCAATGACATTTCTAATAGATTAGATCCTAGTTTACTCTGGTCCTTATAACGAATGTGGTATGAAATTTAACCAAAATTGACTTTGGGGTTCTGGTCACATTTGATATTTAGGGATGAACAGATCTTGTCTACAAAATAATTGATCGTTTCTTTTATTTGTGAACATTCCATCTCAAATAGACCAAAAGAAACAATAAATTTTATCTAATATGGTTCCAAAACGAAAATGGTAGACTCTGCCCAGCTTATCACATAATGGAAGTTGTGAGTGGTGGATGCAGTTGATAGTTGGCTCATATACATGTATGTGGCTCATATACATCAAAACTATTTATTTTCAATCTGTTGGTGGCTTCCCGCGGGTTGACAAAATCTCGACTCATCAGTGCTATAATGTCGTATATCCATGTTGGCGGGAAATGAGTATTTGATACCATTCGAATCGTGAGAAAAAATCCAATCCGATGGGCCAAACTGTCCTTGCATTGGATGACAAATATTCGCACAAACCAGTGAAGCAAATGTCGTATCTCCAGCGATCTTTACAATTATTCGTGCTATGAGGTCGTATGTCCAACAGCAGCCAATCGGACGCTTCAGGTTGTCCACGTGACTTCTGTTTTGTGTTTGTGAATTCTAAAATGTGTGCTATATGGCAGTATCCCATGTTAGTCACGTGATCATTTGGTGATTTAAATTTTGTGATTGTTCCACACATTTCTGTATGATGATGCACATGGGTGAATTTTCATAGTGTAGAATAGGCACTTTTTAGTTCATAGACACATGCGATTGCCACCATATTTAGCTTAATCTGCATTTATTAGCACAACTTCATTATTGCACGGAAACGAATCGTCGCTGGCATGTCATATCTCCAAACAAGCTATTGCTTTTTAAAAGAAAACGAGGGAATAAACAGAAAACAATATGTGGTTCAATGAACAGCTAATGTCAGTTTTCATTGGAATAAATACAACAATACGTCATGCTTTGTCAACATTAGGATAAATGTTGTCTAAAAACTTCAACCTTCATTTTCTCGGAAAGTTGAAAATGTGGGTTACATTATAGCACTGATGCGACGAAATATTAACTGTTCGGGCTCGGCCATCATTTTCAAGTTTCAAGCAGGAACTAAATGTAGCCCATGGATTCCCCATTCGACATGTAAGAAAAGTAGTTTTACTCTGATCTCTTCCCAGATATCAACTCTCCGGTAAATGGTGATCTCTTATGTTCTAGAAAATACGTGTGCCAAATACATATATGTATGAAGAAACTATCCCCATGCATTGTTTACACATCGACTCCGTAAGTATGTGGAGGTTTTCTTGGACAAGCGGGATTTTCAAACCTCGAAACCGTCCGTACAAACAATAAAAGTTAATAGGAAATGACGTTGGATGTAGGTCTAGAGTACATCGTCCGCATGAAATAGTTTTCGTGTCATTAATTTGCACATATTTCGTGCTCTGATGAGCATGGATGAACGCCTTATGTGGCGGTTTGATTGTCTAACATCCGGAAAATAACATGTTCATTGTTCACATTTCTTAGACAAACATGTTGTTAATCACCATGTTCATGTGGCATTTCTATCCAATGACAACCTTGAAATGCCAGTTAATCAAGCTAAATGGTTGATACCTTTACGCCTACGGGTCAGGTCCAGCCGTGACGCACATTGTGTCTACATATCATTAATGAAATTCACTAAATGTGTAGAAGATATAGGTGCGTCTATATATGTACTAGAATGTTTCTATCCACAATCGCATGACACGGAATTGTCACATAAAGTGTGAAGGGTATACAATGTACGTGCGAATTTTCATTTTTCCTCTTGATATTGAAGAAAATAATTTTACATTGAAACTCCCCAGCTCCGATAACCAACTTGCCCACCAATTAAGTAAAACCCAGATTATTCGCTTTTCCCTCCTGTCCTTTTCACTTTCGCCAGCACTGGAAAACCTATTATAGCCTGATGCTTCCGGACTAACACCGATGTCCATATATTTGATGTTCCGAATAGTCGTTATAAGTAGAAATGTTGACACTGTGTTTTGAAATAATCCAGATTCGTAGGGGGACCTGGTCGAGTCACACAGTTTTGGGACGGGTATAAGTGATTATCGCACGAGGGCGTTTCGCGGAAGGATACACTCAGAGGTGAAGGCTCGCGGGGTATCCTTCCGCGAAACGCTCCAGTACGATTAACTTCCCCGTCCAAAAACTATACGGCTCTTTATTTATTACATACCCTAATCACAAATTAAATTGTTAATTATATGAAGTTATTTTCGATGAAATTCATTGTTTTGCAACAATTTTTGCATCACAAAAATAAGAAAGTAAGTCTCGTTACGTCGTGACGTAGATTGCCACACAAACAAAAAAACCGTCAGGATCGCTCTGGGGCCTTCTGTCGAAAATTACCACACAGTATTTGGGACCGGGAAAGTGATTATCGCACGAGAGAGTTTCGCGGAATTATACAATAAGTTCCGAAGGCTCGCGGGGTATCCTACTGTGAAACGCTCTCGTGTGATAATCACTTACCCACCCCAGAACTGCGTGGCTCTATATTTATTACATACCCCAATCACAAATTAAATAGTTAATTATAAGTTTTGCAACAATTTTGACATCACACAAATCAGAAATCCCCGTTGCGTCGTCTGCAGCAACGTAATGACGTAGCGTGTCACAACAAAAACGTCAGGATCGCTCTGGGCTTTCTGTCGAAAATAACCACACAGTTGAAAGCCATTGTTTCTAGAGAGAATATAACAATTGGTATGTAATAACCGCCAGGTTACAACACATTATACCAAGTTACAAGAATAACATAAAGGCCATTGGGTTATATATCTAGAAGTACACATACAAGACACAACAGACAGCTAGCATGTACACAATATATGTACATACACAGAGGAAATTTGGTTTCCCGGGGAACCAAAACTGGGTCCAAGGTTTGTCCCAGTAGGAGAACCAAACGAAAAACCAAACATACAATTTTGGTTCTTAGCGAAAAACCACAGCAAGGAAAACCAAAATAAAGAACCAAATGAAGAACAAAACATGTAAATCAAACGATATCATGTACACAACAGACATTCTGCTTCCACATGGAACCAAACTTGTTTCTATTTTTGTCCTGAGGAGAGAACCAATGTGACCTGCTTTGATTCTATATCTGGTTTCCCGGATAGAACCACAACATAGAACCAAATAGTTCCTTTGTGTTCCCAATAAATGCTTACTAGGAAACAAAGATAAGTGCTTGCGCAAACAATGTCCGTGACACAATGTGTTGGTTATAAGCACTTTTTATGTGTCTTTGTTTCTGAATGTTCTATTAGTTCGTGAATACGTTGTACCGTTTAAAATTGATATCACACTATGTTGGTTCACAGAATAGACCCCGAAGATCGGAAGGTGTGCATGCCTGAAGGAAATATCGAATTATATTAACCCTTTACCCAACAAACCGGCCAAAACCGGCCAAATAAAGCTTCAACAGCCTAAAATATCTTCGGTCTGTCTCAATAGAACCATACAAATATGGATATCATTGGAATCGGCTCCTTGACCACATTGTGATAGTTACAGTTATGCCCTGTGCCAATGCATTCTCTTATATATGCGAGTCGACCATAGGTCGCCTCGCATATATAAGAGAATGCATTGGCCTAAAAAAAAGTTTTTTTAACACTTTTTACCATTTTTTCTTACATTCTTTAACAATTTTATAATTGTTAATGTGTTAAGCCAATGCATTCTCTTATATATGCGAGGCGACCTATGGTCGACTCGCATATATAAGAGAATGCATTGGCACAGGGCCCTTCTGTTGGGTAAGTGATGTGAAACACCCCGGTATGGTAATCAGATTGAAATTGAGAATAATCTTTTTAATTTAGTAATTTTTAGAATTATTATATCCAAATAGACAATACATACAGTCATTCTTATATATTAATTAAACGCAGTGACTTTCGATGGTGAAATCGTTTTAGTTTGTTTATCGCCGATAGCGTCCCGAATCAAGTAGTAAATATTTACAATTTAGCGTAATTCAGACGATGTTTTCTATAGATTTGGATGGTCGATTTGCTTCAAACTTTCGGTGATGTTAGTTAAGTGTTAGATTCTTCCAGTTGGCATAGCGCCCGATTACTTACTTATCAGTTTCACCAACTCTAACAAGCACATAATATGTCTTTAATAAAGTTATTGTTAAATACCCCCTATTTGTGATATGAGCAATATAGTTACCCCTCCCCCACCAGCAATAATATGATAGAGATTATACATATGACTCGAAACAGCCTTTATGTATGTGATCATTATTGGTATTTCAAAGGAATCCCGCTTGATTTAGTCATTTCCATATCATCCAAACGCGTGGACATGTTGTTAATGTTTAGACAGTTAAAGGGGTACTGTACGCCATTTTCAATAAATTTCCGGTGACAACAACGATCTATTATCAATAATATATAGAAAACTAAGTAATTTGAGTCGCAGATGTATTCTGTAAACGTTCAGGTTAATAGGTTATCTTAAAATCAAAGTTAATAATTTGATATAAATTTAATTTATGGCTAGATGGGGTAACGCGTGGCACACAGGATAATGTAAAAAATTAGGTTGATACGGGGCGTAAACTCAAGCCAGACACTGACTATAGTGACTATCCAATGTTTTAAATTAGTATCTGGGGCTAGTATGCATATAATATAACATTTATTTGACATATTTGCTTGAAAACTGTCCAAAAATTACTCGACAACGGCAATTGGTATTTTCGCATTCCGACTAATCAGCAATCCGTAACATTACTTCGAACTCAACAGACTTTCAAATAATGGAAATCTGGTTACATTATTCTACAATTCAGAGAATACAGAAACCAACAACTACATTTGAGTACAGTATCCCTTTAAGCCAGGTCGTGTTCCCACACAGACCTTGAGAATTCGTTAGGTTCTTTGAAGAACCAAACTTAGGATATTGGTTCCAGATGGAAACAAATCAGTGTAGAACCAAACTGTTTGGTTCTGTGTTGGCATTTGTCTCTCAGGGAACCAAATTTGGAGTTGTTTTCTTAGAGTGTACAGTTCTGGGTCGATGGTAAACTCCTCCAGCGTCTCCTATTGCTATTTATCTGGGACCGCCTTAGACATCGCCATTTCGACCATTCACGTGATCCGCGATCATGTGATCTATACCCAGGACCGGATGAATGGTGGCAAACATTTGAATAACAACATCGAAACTGCGCTCATCAAATTTCATCAAATGTAAGAAAACTGACTGAAGTTTTCAAACAACTTGGATGCAGTCATCGACAATGATATAATATGACTGCGCGGATTGGTTCTAAGGTTCCAAATATGATTTAATTATATTTACCAGTCACTTGAATTAGTTCACATGTTGTTCTGTGTTTTCGACGTATTAACCCCCACGACTAATTCAATTGATGGAAATGACCAACTTTTAAGTTGAAGATATGGATTCCACTTGGTGTTCTATGTCTTTCTGAGTTAATTTCCCTCCCAATGGTATGGAGTTTCCCATATCTTCAAGATTTTACATACAATGTTTTCATTCTGAATTTTGCATTTTGATTCCGTCACCCCAGGTCCCATTTTTCCATGCTCATTGAACATTTTCTGGCGAAATATCCATGACACTGATTTAATGCCTTCGCGTGTAAATTGACCAATCATCGGTATAACACTTTATACTACTTCGTAATTGTACGTTACAATTGTTTCATTCTAGATGGTGCACATTTCTCGTGTCACACCTGGTCCAATTCTGGAATGCCAATTTGAGACTTTCTGGCAGAATATATCAATAGCTCTGATTTTAGGCCTTTATGTGTGACCTCCCCGTCCAACGGTGTGCCACTTTCCACAATTTTGCGATTGTACCTTACATGTAATTTAATATTACCAGTGCATTTTACTCTTGTCACATCAAGTCCCACTTTTCAATGCCGTTCAGTGACTTTCTTATTATCACCACGAATTGTGTATCGTATTGGAGCGTCAATACTTATTTTGACTCATTATCATCATGCAATAACATATTTTGAAAGATATATGTACACATCTCTTAAGACGACCTTTGGACAATTCAACAATATGTATTCATTTCTCAAATATACACAACCAATATTCATTGGGTTATAAATTTTATAATGAGTAGAGCCTGGTTGAAATGCTACTGTGTGTCGAGTCACACTCGTCTTCGAGCTACTGATGCCATATATGTGTGGTATTATTAATGATTTGTATTGTGCAGAGGTAAAATAGGCTCGTAAACCTCCACTGTACGTGATTTCACACCAGGCTCTATTCATAAGCAATTGTTTGTATTAAGATGTCATAGTAAAATGTGAATGACTCGATGTTGGTATATAAAATTTGCAAACATCAGCGCTGGCTTTTTCTCAAATCGCTCCGATTGGCCAACACTGCGAAAATGACAATTTTAGAAGAAAACAGCCGTACATTTGTGCAACAGCATCAGTCTGACCTACCAGCATCATAGCAGTTCAGCAGGACACACCACAACACCATAGCAGCCTAGCAGGACCACTTGTCCAGGCGTGAGTAGTCTTTTGTTGGTATCATAATATGTCCTTCGAGAAAAAGCAATGCAGTATGCTGAAGTAGTGTGAATGCAACTGGTGCAATTATTCCATACAATTCGAATCAAGAAAACCGATTTCGAATCGAATCGAACCAGATGAAAGATTCCGAATCACATCGAATCGATTCGCAGGGCCCGAATTGAAACAATCGGATACAATAATTTACATACATTATTATCATAGGTGCTATCGAAATTTATACGTCATGGGTATACTGCCAGTGTTATTCGGATTTCTGTTAACTCAGATGTTTATAGTGGAATTTCACTAATGGTACTCAATCCGATCAGATGCTTCTAAATTACTATTTCTTTGGCTTCGGGGGTTAAAAATATTTGATTCGCGTCGAGGAACCCACACATCAAAGCTCAGAGTGAACAGATATTGTTTTTTGAAGTTTCTTGTTTCTCGAGATGTGTACTAATAATTGGCACTGAAACACGAGGTCAAACGGACAAACTGCGGATGAAGATGGATAACTCTAAAACCAAGTGGTATATAATAACGCAATTTTGACCGAGACCATCCTTTTGACGGCGTGTTTCTGGGCCACAAACAATAGAAATAATAAACTTCAAAAACCGATATCTGATCAATCGGGGCGTTGATGGGTAGGTTCCTCGACTCGAATCAAATATTTTTTACCCCCGATGCCAAAGAAATAGTAATTTAGGAGTACCTTTAAAAACAGAATAATCACTTGATTGAACTGGTGACATGAATTATTTCACTTTACCAGTTCAATCAAGGGATTACTCTATATATTTACTGGTATCCACACATTGGACCATTTATCAGAACCATGGGTTCAAACATTGGAAAATAACGGAAGCTGAGAACCTGGTGTGGATTGCCAAATGTCTTGGTAGTTTGGAACAAACCCTATGTGGTTTGGGTCCAAACCTATGTGGTTAGGAACACCAGTTGCATTGTTTGGGGCTCTACCATTCACTGTGGTTTTGAACAATCGTTGCAGGGTTGCGACACTGATAGAGTGAATTGAGACACTCCTTGGGTGGCTTGTGATACTCATTGTGTGGGTTAGGACACCAGATGCATGATTTGGAGGACTATCTGTGCAGGTCGGGAATCAGGTACATATGGTATGGGGCACTACTTAATTGTTTGTGCCACCCATTGGAAAGTTTGAGACACCAATTGGTTGGTTTTGGACACTAAGTTGTAGGACATACGAATGGTGGAATGTGTCGACTGGTTCACTGATTGTGCCGTGGAATGGATTGAGACGAAAGTTGGTGGTTTGGGACACCTGTTGTATGACATAGGACGATACTCGGATGACCTGGGACACTAGTTTTTGGTGCATATTGGACACTTTTTTCCTTTCGAACACTCGCTGGATTGTTTGGGACATCCAATTGGTGGTTTGGGGCAAAACCTGTCTAGTTTGGAACGTCGGTTGAATTGTTTGTGGCACTACCATGCGCTGTGGTTTGGAACAATCGTTGCAGGGTTACGACAATAATCGGGGTAATTTAGATGGCTTGTGACACTCATTGTGTGACACCAGATACATGGCTCGGGGGACCAACTATGTGGGTTGGGAACCAGTTGCATGTGGTTTGGGGCACTACTTGGTGGTTTGGGAAACTCGTTGGTTGGATTATTTATCATGCTTTACTCGGGACAATATTTGAATTTGGGGCACCAGACGTATGGATTTGGGATACTCATAGTTTGGTTTTGGATACTATGTAAGTGACTCAGTATATTGTTTGGTATACTCGTTAGGTGGTTTGGGACGCTCATTTGATGTATTCTGATACTAGTTGGTGGCTTTGGAAACTTGTATGATGGCATATATACCACTACTTATTGGCTTTATATTTATTCGATATTTGAAGATTTAGTCTAAAAAGTTAAAAAGTTAGAAATTAAAAAGCACTTCAATTGTTGACTTCCGATTGCCATTTTCGTCGTCATTTTTGAAAACTCGGGTTATGACTTACTATTATCGCATTAGGATTGGACATCATGTATGGTGGCGATTCTGGCACCTATGGTGAAAGTTACCGTAAAATGCTCTTTTTGTTACTTCCGGTTGCCATTTTGTCCTCCATTTTGGATTTTTGCAGTCAAATTATGCATGAAATGACAGGCATATGCCATGGAATCAAGAACAATGGGTTTTTGTTGTTAATGTATGTAGTGAGTGGGGTATACTCCCGGAAATGGCCGCCATATTGCCCGGAACATACACTGTCACCTTTTGAGCAGACATCCTTACGAAAAATTAATGAAGTTTAATTCTGGGGACGGGGGGGTGTGTGCACGTTTGACCGACCTTGTTCCCGGACTAAAATTTCAATTTTCATTTTCTTACATGTTTTTCTGCATTTTGTTACCCAAAAATAACGAATTTTCCTCCCTGAAACGCGCCGAAATTTGGGCTGTTTGGTCATATTCAGCAGTTAGGGAACGTTTGTGGTCAGTATATTTGTATATTTATATCAATTTATTCCGGGTTTACCTTAAAATTGTGCTTTGTATTCGACAGTATGTGAAAAAAGTCAATTTTCTGGTTTTTCGGGGTACATACAAAAACCCCTTCGGAAATGAAAACGCCAGGGTATTTCGTTTCAGAAATTGTGTATCATCGATCAGTGATGATTAGAGCACTATTAATACAAAAATCAGCTTGGTACTCGAAGTGCAAATAGAAGTATTTTTTGGGGGTTTTGGGGGTACTATCAGAAACCCCCTTCTGAAATGAAAACGCCAGGAAACTTCGTTTCAGAAATTGTGTATTATAGGTCAGTGATTGCTGGAGCACTATTAATATAAAAATCAGCTTTGTACTCAAAAGTCCAAATAGAAGTGATTTTTTGGGTTTTGTGGGTACTATCAAAAACCCACTTCTGAAATGAAAACGCCAGGAAATTTCGTTTCGGAAATTGTGTATTATTGGTCAGTGATTGCTGGAGCACCTCTAATGTACAAATCAGCTTTGTACTCACAAGTGCAAATAGAAGTCATTTTTTGTGTTATTGTGGGGTCTCTGGCCCCTAAACGCCAGGAATGAGGAACTTAAGAAATCGGATTTCTTTAAACGTTCCTGGGGTGGAACAAATCTGGGGCATCAAACCTTTCGTACGCGATTGTGCAAATAGAACCCAGCAGGCTCTCGGATCAATATCCGCGTCAGACGCACCACAGACGAATCTCCGTCTAATTCAGACGAATCTTCGCCGGTGATGCGTCTGAAATACGTCTTTGTTTCATACGACGGATTTTTGACGACTCGAATCTAATACATGTTACTGAAAAAGCCGAAAGCTGCCGAAGTACCCAATGCAAATTATATGATAATGATATAATAATAAGAGAGTTCCCCATATCTGCGTAAATGCACACATGGCGTCATTTGTCGCCATGTTAAATAAATAAAGGAACAATGTTAAATAAATAAAGGAACACACACTGACAATTATATACTTATCATTAGAATATCTCAATAGAACCATACAAATATGGATATCATTGGAACCGGCTCCTTGACCACATTGTGATAGTTACAGTTATGCCTTGTGCCAAAGCATTCTCTTATATATGCGAGTCGACCATAGGTCGCCTCGCATTTATAAGAGAATGTATTGGCCTAAAAAAATCTTTTTTTTAACACTTTTTACCATTTTTTCTTACATTCTTTAACAATTTTATAATTTTTAATGTGTTAAGCCAATGCATTCTCTTATATATGCGAGGCGACCTATGGTCGACTCGCATATATAAGAGAATGCATTGGCACAGGGCCGTTCTGTTGGTTAAAGGGTTAAAATGACATAAGAGGACAATGACAGGCACCTACAAACATATAATATATACGCACAATCTTATGATTGAATTTGAGTGTATTTTACTCAAGCATTCTTCTTTAGGCTAGCAAACTTTTCAAAGGCTACGTATGTAAAGGCTATTGCCCGCCACTGCATCAGTGGAACTACTAGTACTAGGTACTGCCGCACTATAATATATGCCTTCTAGTTAATATTTCTTATAATTTACTACTATAGTGCAACTACTAATAATAAAAGGTCAGTTGACCACAGTGTCCCCCGAAAACGTGGCAAGTCGATGCCGCTTTGTTAAAGAAATTTAAAAAAATGTTGAAATGTTTTAAGTCGAAAAGCGTTAATAACTCCCGTAAAAATTAATATTTCCGTCATCTATATACATGTTGCACTTCTCTAATATGTGGGTAACAATACTCTGAAGTTTCAAATATCTACGATCAAAACTGTTGGAGGAGTTGATTACACCATGAAGGTACCCTCATACAGAAAAGGGTTGATAACTCCGTCAAAAAATTATTTTTCCGTCATCTATATACATGTTGCACATCTTCATTATATGGGCAACAATATTTTTAAGTTTCTAATCTCTGGGATGAAATATGTAGGAGGAGATGATTACACCATGAAGGTATTCAAAAGTTTGACGGACGAACGGACGGACGGACGACAAGGCGGACGGACGGAACCCGTTTATATAGTCCCCCAAAAATAAATTTTTCGGGGAACAATAATGTATTGTCACTGGCAGTACATGCATGGTACACTCTCGGGTCCAAATAATAGTACAGAACACTGCATGAAAAGACGCTCTTTATTATAATATTAACTATGACAAACATAATAAAGAGCCGGTAACTATGGGCGGCCATTCGGTCGGAAATTACATGAAATAAAAGTTAATGGTGGTTTGTGAAAACCGATAGTCTCTATTTTCAAACCAAGAGTCGTTCTTGGATTCAATAAGAGACAATTCCGTTTGAATAGATATAGATTCATAATCAATGTTGACCGATGCAGAATTAATGTTCTATTTTAATTTAGTATTCATTGTTCAACTAATATATAATAACAAACAATTAGTACAGCTATCGCATATTCAACAAACGTACATTCCGTTTCAATGGCCATATTTTCTTAATCAATTGACATATTTCAAACCAATAGACGATTTCCCACGATCAATGGTTATCGTTATCAAACTATTAGACCTTATTGTAAAACTAATAACTTATTGTAAAACTAACAAGCAGTCGCAGACGGCGGTATCCCCCGCCGAATTGTGCAGTTGAGGAATTGCATTCTCAATAATGTTTACATTCTCAGTATGCGCTAAACAAGAGGTGGTATTTTGTCAAAAAGCCTGGCTTGCGAACTCATTTTAGGTACTGGTCATGGGAACTCATATACCAAATATCTTTGAAATCCGTTGATATTTGTGGAAATGAGCCCTGTGATGTCGTCTATTTGCTATTTGGTAAATTCGACAAAAATAATAAACAAAGTCCAACAACTCCGGTAAAAATATCCGGCCAGACCTGGCTTGCGAACTCATTCTAGGTAATGGTCAGGTGAACTCATATACCAAATATCTTTGAAATCCGTTGAGATTTGTGGAAATGAGCCCCGGGACGTCGTCTATTTGCTATTTGGTAAATTCGACAAAAATAATAAACAAAGTCCAATAACTCCGGTAAAAATATATGGCCAGACCTGGCTTGCGAACTCATTCTAGGTAATGGTCAGGTGAACTCATATACCACAAATCTTTTAAATCCGTTTACATTTATTCAAGTTATGACTCTTACAAATTCGGGACGGACAGACGGACGGACGGAACCCATTACTATATCCCCCGCCAAATTAAAAATAATAACTAACTAACTAAAACCGTAATGAACTTATTGTAAAACTAATAACTTATTGTAAATTAATAGACCTTATTGTAAAACTAATAACTAAAACCGTAATTAACTAATAGACCTTATTGTAAAACTAATAGAACTTATTGTAAAACTAATAGAACTTATTGTAAAACTAATAACTAAAACCGTAATTAACGCTAGATGTCTCTGGTGAAGAAACTTTGTTCATGTGACGTCAGAAATATATAAACAAACATGTGAATTCCCAATGGCATGTCGGTGTGACGATTTTCTCGATATCTCCTACGTCTGGCTCCCAATTGGGCACGGTACATATCGCATTGGTTTTTCGGCTCAAAGCGAGTTGTGATTACAGACAGAAGCTCGTTATAATCCATGTGATTGGGTAGTTTCCGGCCGCAGGCCTGGTAGGATGGTCGGAACGCATTGTGCAATTCCCTTCACCCTTTCTTGATTTCTTCGATGAATATCGATCGTTGAGGCTGTTGTATTTGGAGGCAAAGCGGATATAATCCAACAATTGGTATGGATTTAAATCGGCCAGGACATTCTTGCTGGGCCCTTCAGATGAATGCCAAGCTGTATTAATTTGTCTTCCTCTGACCATTTATTTCCTTTGGCAACTAAATTGAAGTGTACCATGTAGTCTGTCCAACTACTACTGCCGTCGTACATGTCGGGTCTGCAATCACTATGCTGGACTTGAATAATTTAGTTGTGAGAGTAGCAGATAATCTGAGTTGATACACATGCAAATAATTCACTGACTAGTTGAATGCACTGATGACATCTATTTTCAAGCCATTGGTACTTTGGTAGTCATGTTAATGTTTGGGATTTTTTCTCGCTCTTGTTCCATGCAAACAATGATCTAGGCTTAAATGTATTAGTTACATCACGACAAGTTTATTTATTTAAATTTTACATTTCTCGAAGCTTCTTTCCAAGGGGTTGTCGGGAAGGAAGTTTTTCACCTCACCGTCCCATATGCAACATGCCATAGCTTAATGTCAGCTCCACTAAAGCCTATACGAGGTCCCAGTAAAATTCATATGGTGTTTTTACAGTTATAATATGTTTTATACTGTTACAATGTCAAATATGGACACAAAAGGTCTTTTGTTTAAAAATTTGTATGAGTTTGTAAAAATGAGTTTTTTGGTCCTGTAATAAAATGATAATGAAAATAATGGATAATTCTGTCGTATAATGGGGGGTGTGGCGGCATAATCTGGAAATTTGACTGTCTTCCTGCCATCCACAGTATGGTAAATTTAGTAATAACTTATAGTAAGATCTCAAGTGAGCCGTGTACAGATTGTGTATATGTAATTTATGAGTTTAGATCTTAGTTCAAGAGTGTGTGAAAATGGATACTACCCGAGGACTGTTCAATATCTGACATGTATATTGATAACATTGGAGCAATAAAATAGATGACACACTTCCCATACCCAACAGGCAGATTGACGATTACATCATTTCCTTTCAAATATACTCCAGTGCATAAAGTTGCCACTTCTTTAAATCGTATTTTGAAATTAACCTGCTCCTTGGCAAGAATGCAATATGTTTTAAAATCCATAATTGAAATCGTGTTTTGAAACATGTGCTTGTATTTACTTCCGGTGAAACGTCAGCGTAGGATTTTTTCAGCGGACTATTTTGCGCTGATATATCGGACAAATTTCGACTAATTTGATCTGATCCGGCCAATTTCCAATGGCAGATGAACAGTTCAGTTTCTCAGAATAGTGTAGAATGAATTGTGACCAACACAAGTCTTAAATTAAAAAAATGCGATGATTCCTCTCATAATTCAAACTCCAGAGTTATCTCACATCGCTCCGCTGAGATACCACTGCCATAAGGACATTAATTGGTAAGGATTTCTTACATATTTTTAGTTCTTATGTTTTAGGATTAAAATTGTCTATGTTTGGCTCAGTTCATATTGTTCTTATCAATACCGAAAGAATTACCATTATTGCAAACTTAAAAAAAAAAATTGTGGTCAAAACAAATATTGGTAAATATTGTTCCGCGACGATATGTAAAAATAGATTTATCGTCTGCAAAGTACCATCCTTGTGGCAGTGCAGAGGGCGATGTATGGAGTTTGCTCATAATTTAGGTGTGGGCAGCGGTAAGTCCTGCGTAGCGTAGGGGACTGAACTCTGCCTTGCAGCTTGCTCAGGAACTATTCTTTTGTGTTGTAACCTGTTGTCAGCAGCTGATTCATCAGTTTAGGTGCACCTAGTAATGTGTGTACACTGATATTGGCGCAAAGGTAGCGTGACATGTCTGACAAATATAAACTGACAGGCGTGGATGCATAAGTTCTTATTTCAAAAGCCAGGGACATTTTATTCGAATTGGTGCGTGGCCAATGGAGGGGAATACGAAACACGAAGCACGGCCAGCATATTACATATGTCGATAGTGAATACGAAACTTGATTTTATATTAGGAGTGACATGTTTTGTTCATCTTTTTCCCTCGATGATCTATTCTGTGCGTTGAATGGAGACATTTTATAAGCTTCAATTTTTTCTGACACGTTGTGCTTGTTTACAGTTGTATGGGTTTAACACTTCTACTAAAACTGAGATCCCCTCTGATTTTCCTTCTTATATATGTATGTCAAACACACCCAATATATAAAACTTAAATTCCTTCAGAGTTTTCCTTCTGGTCTCTGTATATGTATAACACTCCCAGTATAAATTTGAAATCCAATCGGAGCTTTCCTTCTGGTATAATGTACTCATGGATGGATTTTCTCTTTCATTTATAAAGCTTTTAATTGTAATGATATGCTTAGCCTGATTCCATGCCGACTAGCATCAGTTAACTACGGCTTACCAAACTAAACTCCCAACTAGAAATAACAATAGAAGTATATTCACAGCGAAGTCATAGACAAACGTATGGTTATACATTGGCAGTTCTGAATCAGTTCTCACCGAAAAGAAGTAAAATCTGCTTGAGGGGGAACTCTACAAATGTTGTCGTAAACCATTAATTGTTTATTTGCCAAAATATATTGGGGAGCTTGATAATTCCCCGCTATATACATGTACATGTAAGTAACATGTGGTTAAACACCAATATACACAATAATGTGCATTCATAGAATATGATTAGCAGTTTCACAATATATATCAGTCTTCAATTTATAATCCAAAAATGCAATACAAGTCAACATTCTACTACATATTATAGAAGGAGTTGAGAAGTATAATATGCCTTGCAATTATAGGGTTGGCTACAAAATTATGTTATATCGGATGAAATATTTCAATAAAGGGAAAATCGAGCGTGTGGGAAAATTCGGAGTTAAAACCGTGCGTTTATGTACTATATTCACATCTATTTGACAACCATACTTATTTGTCAGAACAATCAATACTTATTTTGCAAACGAAAAAATGTCAATATTAGAATCCTTAAAACAGTTGTAAAATAAATATGCATGTAGTTCTATATTCTCAAATGCTCTTTTTGTGTGGTAATCTCGACCAACATCATCCATGCTAATCCGTTTTCCAGCCACCCCTATATTACAACCATACTTATTTGTCAGAAAAATTCAATACTTATTTTGCAACCGAAAATATGTCGGTCAACGTATATTTGCACGTAGACCGATATACGATGCAGACCGATATAATGATATCTGACTTGTGAACTTGTGTGCATATGGCTCAATAAAACAGGTATAAAATACTTCTCCGAGACCCCAATGTTTGTTTGGGAAATAAACAAACACAACATACATAGGAAGCCCCCTGAGGGCACAGCGAATTTATTTTTGTGCTCAATTTAAACAGGAAGTGAAGTCGTTTCGATCCTTGGACTACGGATACTGGCAGCATTCCCATAACGTCTCTTCCAACATCCTGACATTCCGTTCACATGTATCACAGAACGTTGACAGAATATGCCAAAAACCATCCAGCAATACTGCTGAAAAACACCGATAGCTTCAGGCATACGCCACAAAACAGCTATCATGCTTAGCGATACCGCTTATACCGGGCACAAGCACACCCTGCATACATAGAAAGCACATAATCAAGAATCTGGGATAATGATCCCTCCAAGCTTCAAGCTGCACTTAAGATACCAGAATAACTTAACACATATCATGAACATATCATGGAGCTCTGTAGATCGATACCGATCAAGAACACACGGGCACTGAGATCTTTATATTAATACTCCGGCTGATAATTAATCACCGTTAAAACCACGATATCAATTAAAGATGAACACACTCATATGAATTAATCGTCACATCCTCAGCTCATACATACGCCACCACCAATATCCGCAGTCGAGGCCAAAACAACTAGAAAAAGAAAGAAAAAACATTCAATATATATATACATATATAGACATGAATGCGCATCATTATTATAACCAGACAATGATCTCAAATAGTATGTCATGCATATACTATACTATAATACTCGGAGGCTTCGTGTGTATGTTATCGTAGTGGTAAATTCAATATTTTTGCGAAAACGAGTTATGTAGAAATTGTTAGCAGAAGTTTCTATATATATCATATGCGTCTCCTTGCATGTATACGTGAATCACAAACAAGTCTAAACTTATATATATATATCCTTAAAATAAACAACCGATCGCCGTGTCTCTACAGGTGCGAATGACCCTGAACCAATCAGCACGGATTGACGATACCTCACACAATTCGTGCTGAGTACCGAACTACGCGCAATCATGCGCTACAATATATCAACAGCTTGATTACCCAATCAAACATTAACCCCTCGGAGAAATCAGTTCCATTCTAATTCGTCCCTCAAACGAATAGAACTATATATCGCACTGCACTATGCAGGTATCTTGCCAAATGTTCGTTTCGTATCGACCAGATCAATCCTGTAATCACTCTCCTACCATGCATGCACATACATATTTTATAACCGTAATTAGTTGTCAAAATAAATAATACTTATTTTACAAACGAAAACAATGTCAAGTCTTGTTAGAAGCCTTGTTTAAACATTTGTAAAATAAGTATGCAGTGTTAATGCCAATTATTATGTTTGTATGATAAACTGGACCAAAAAATCATTCCTGCTAAACCGTTCTCTAACCATGTATACATATTTGACAATGCCAATTGTACAGTAAGTATGCAGTTTTATTCTCAAATGTAATTTTATAATTTATACGACCATCGATAAAAACAATAATTCCTGCTAACCCCTCTCCGATCATAAACATGAATGATACCAAGGTGGACGCACTCTTCGGAGTCTGAGAAGATCTCATTGCCGAGAGTCCACGAACGGTTGGGCCGGTTGGCTACGGTTGGCTGTATTCATGACACATTGTCTGATTGTCAGCATACTATCGAGTCCTGTTTTAGTCATGGAAATTATCGCGATATCGGATTATCGTCGGTATTGGTCGGACATGAACATTGTATATTGGAGATATTTGCACCATGCACAAGTTGGGTAAGCTGGAGTAGAAGATCATTGATGTACACCAAGTAGAAGAAAGGAGACGTAACGGCCCCCTGGCGAGTTCCTTGCGATATTACAAGAGAGTCAGACATATAACCATTCGCGATGACTCTACTAGTACATTCCTGGTGCATGTTGAGTATTATGCGCAGAATTTTTTCATGGAAGCCATGCATGTTGTGTAGCTTGACTAGCAGCCCAGAATGCCAAACTTTATCAAAAGCTTTCTTGCTATACAAAAAACTGACGTATGCTCGTGATCCCATGTCGGCCGCGTAGCTTATCGTTTCTTGAAGAACATAGGAAGTCATAGAGCAACTGATGCCAGTTTGGAAGCCATTTTGTAGAGGACTTGGAAACCCGGAGAGAATTGAGCTTTTGATGAATCTTTTGTGGAGTACACTTTCGAAAATCGTATAGATAACGAGTAAAAGTGTTATAGCACGGTAGCTATCTGGATTCTGTTCCGGTTTTGGTGCACCTTTGTACAATGGGATGATAAGCCCCAACTTCATTCATGAAGGAATCGATTCAGTCAATATAATACAGTTAAATAATGCTGCCAAGATATGAATCACAGTAGGTGGTGCGTGTAATAGATGTTCGTTGACAACTCCGTCCACACCTCCCATTTGTTAGACGTCAAAGTTGCAATAACGTCAGTAATCTCTTTGGAAGATATATTTTCACAGAAAATATCTGAATGTTCATATCTGGGTCCAGTAGAGAGTCGAGTGTGGATTCCACACGAGAAGGGAAGCTCGGGTCTGCATGATGTGGGTCCAGGAGAGAGTATAGTGTGGATTTCACACGAGAAGAGAAGCTCGGTCTGCATGATGTGGGTCCAGGAGAGAGTATAGTGTAGATTCCACACGAGAAGAGAAGCTCGGGTCTGCATGATGTGGGTCCAGGAGAGAGTATAGTGTGGATTCCACACGAGAAGCGAAGCTCGGGTCTGCATGATGTGGGTCCAGGAGAGAGTATAGTGTGGATTCCACACGAGAAGAGAAGCTCGGGTCTGCATGATGTGGGTCCAGGAGAGAGTATAGTGTGGATTCCACACGAGAAGAGAAGCTCGGGTCTGCATGATGTGGGTCCAGGAGAGAGTCGAGTGTAGATTCCACATTCGAAGCTCGGGTCTGAATGCGTGTCGGCCGAGTACAGATGAGAAAAGTATTTCTGCCAGCTAGATCACTGTACATGTCCTGCTCTTGTTTCTTTATTGCTAAACGGAAAACTCTGCGAAACTCTCGTTTCGCAGACTTGTATGCAAGATATGATGTAAAAATGTTGTGAGTGTATTTTCCCATCTCCAATCCATAAATGACAACACTGTTTCGATATTTGTAGAAGTGCGGATAGTTCTGAATTCCAGAAAGGGTTTAAGTGTTTTTTGAACTTGTTGTATCCAGCAGGGGGGGGGGGGGGTCATCCACTTTTTTCCATGGAGTAGGCCGGGTGGGTGGGTGGTTCAGCTGCGAAAAAGTAACTTTTTTCCTGAGTGGTCGCAATTTTTTCCTCTTACAACATTTCTGCAATATAATTCCCTCAAAGTGTTCAGCATCATTGTTAAGGTGTGTATGACACTTAGGGCAGTGCTTAGGGTGGTAGTTAGTGTGGATATAGGCATGATGCTTCTCAGAAATCCAGATTACGAACCAACTCTCAGGAATCGCCTTTTACAACCGAATACATTGCCATGTACCAATGCTACTGGTTCCAGATGAAAATGGACAGTTATGTAGCACATGAATAAACTTTAATGTAAATAAAATGAAAAAAGCTATTCATTTAGCCTATAGCATTAATATTTACTCATTATACCCCCTTTTTTTTAAACAAGACAGTCAATGATTGTGGGGTCGCTCACCAGACTGTAAAGACGGAAAATAGACTGGGACTCTAAAGATTACAATAGTCAGTATGTTGTTATTTACTGGGTTTTTTTCATTTAAAAATTATTTTTTTTGTTAAATTTAGCAAAAGGAGTTAAATCTATAAACTTAAATCTAAAAATAGTTTAAAAAAAAATAGATATTGACCCTGCCCATGTCTGCCCCAGTGACCCCATTTTAACAAATCTGAACCCCAGTAAATCAAAGACCCTTCATACCAAATATGAACTCATTCGGCCTGATGCCACTTGAGAAGTCGTTTTAAGAATTACTATGGAGGGAAAGGGTTATGGCACTGGCTTCGGAACTAATTGACCCAGTGACATCATTTGAACAAATCTGAATACTAGTCACCTAGGGAACATCCACACCAATTATGAACCCATTCGGTCCAATGGATCTGGAGAAGAAGATGTTCAAAGAATTGTTGATGGACGGACGACGAGTGGTGACTTTTGCTCCACCGGAGACTTCGTCTCAGGTGAGCTAAAAAAGATGTCACCAGTCTTAGAAACAAAATCCATGCAAGTAAAGGTGGATTATTATCGTTATAAACCTGGAGATAGAATCTGAGAATTTAAATTAAAAATATCGCAAAAGCATAAAATTGGTGACAAGGGTTAATACATGTAACCCATTAAATGATGGAACTGTACCCAGTATGTCACTTGAATGTATCATAGATACAATGCTAATATTTCAAATGTGTTGATAAACAAATACCACAGCTGGCACACACAATTACAGTAATCCCCCTGCTGCCCACTAGCAGAATGAATTCTAATTTATTGTTTATTTAATCTGAGAGACCAAGTGTATGGTGATTGATTGGCCAATTCTATATCACCCAGATAATGGATCATTTTCAATTAATCTCAATATGTCTGTATTTAAAATGGATCAAATAAATTTTGATAGCATGCCTTTATGTGGCTTAAAATAATATGCCAGAATGAGGTCCCCAAAAGGTGAATTTAATGACACTATTCCGCAAGGCGGGCTAGCATCAGGGTATAATGAGTTCAACTGGATAGGTGGTGGTTAAGAATATAATATTGGAACAGCCAAGCCTGAATATAGTGTCTGACATTTGCAGAATGAGGTCCCTAAAGGTTGAATTTAGTGACGCAATCCTGCAATGTGGGCTAGCATCACCAAATTCACCCTCTGGGGACCTCATTCTGTTTAGGCCTCAACTGCTATGGGTGACATAGGAACAGACTGATGTTCTCCAGTTAAAGTTGGTGATGTGCACCCATTGGGCACATCAATTATCCATTTTATCTTCTGTAAATTAAAGGGATATAGAAACTAAACATAAGGGAAAAGGTAAGTCAAAATGTCAAATTAAGACCCTATATACTTCCCTGAAGATGAGGCATAATGTGACTGGGGTCCCTGGAGAGTGTATTTGCCGATGCTAGCATAATGTACAGGGCAGCATCACTAAATTTACCCACTGGGGACCTCATTCTGCAAATGTCAGACACACAGGCATTTTGATTTGATTTGATTTTAATGACACACATGGGACATCATGACTGCTAAGCAGTTGTTTACTGTTCACAACTGTCTGTCAGATAACATCTCATTATGACTGTTATTAGCTCTCTCTGTCTAGAGCTAATACCACTTGCTGAATCTGCTGGCGGAAGAGGTGAGATGGGTGGGGTGCTGTTGGTTGGTGGCAGGGTGGTGGACTGGGTCATGAGGGGGGGGGGGGGGGGGGGTGATGGAAAGGGACAGTTTCCATGCTATCATTCAAGCAACTAATTGACCGGGTGATCTCATTTGAACAAATCTGAACACCAGTCACACAAGGACCCTCCATGCCAAATATTAGCTAAATCGGCCCAATGGTTCTTGACAAGAAGTCGTTCTAAGAATTACTATGGAGGAATAGAGTTATGGCCCTGATTTCGCAACTAATGGACCTGGTGACATCATTTGAACAAATCTGAATGCGAGTCACCTACTAGGGAACATCCACACCAAATATGAACCCATTTGGTCTTACGGTTCGGTAGAAGAAGATGATTCTTGACGGACGGACGGACGGACGGACGACGGACGAGGAGTGATGACTATAGCTTCACCGGAGACTTCGTCTCAGGTGAGCTAAAAAAAAAGGGGGGGGTATACTGTTTTGCACCTGTCCGTACGTACGTACGTACGTCCGTCCGATGTCTGTTCATCTCATAACTTGAACAGTAGTACTCGGATCTCAATGAAATTAGGTATGGATGTTCACTACTATGAGGACATTGAATAGAGAGTTCCATCGTTTTGTTCCGATTTTCCATTCTAGAGTTATTCATCTTTGATTATCTGGAAATGTTGGCTTTTTGGTCCGTCTGGTGTCTGTTCGTGTAGTAACTTCAACAGTTGTGCTGGGATCTCAATGAAATTTGGTATTGATGTTCACTACTATGAGAACATTTAATAGAGGGGTCCATTGTTTTGTTCGGGTTTTCCGTTCTAGAGTTATTCATCTTTGTTTATCTGGAAATGTTGGCTTTTTGGTCCATCCGATGTCTGTTCAGGTCATAACAGTAGTTCTCGTACCTCAATGAAATTTGTATGGATGTTCACTATTATGGCGACTTTCAATAGAGGATTCAATTGTTTTGTTCGAGTTTCCGTTATAGCGTTAATTATTCATTTTTTGTTTATATGGAAATATTGGCTTTTTGGTATACCCGATGTCTGTTCAGGTGATAACTTGAACAGTAATGCTCGGATCTCAATGAATTTGGTATGGATGTTCACCACTGTTTTGTTTTGGTTTTTCGTTCTATAGTTTTTCGTCTTTGTTTATATAAAAATGCTGATTTTTGGGTCCATCAGACATAAGTTATAAATATGCCCACACCAGGCGGTATGCCACAAGGGGGTATGCACCGGACGACAGTCCATCTCTTGTTATACCTGATCAGACAGACATAATTAGAGGCAAAAACATAGAAATCTCATCATTCTAGAAATTATTGAATCCTATTTAAAGCAACATCCAGTGTTAATTTTTGTTTGTTTTATTTAGTTGTATTTATTGTTTGTTTATAGACAAAAAATTTAATTTCACATCAAAGCCATATGGATGCTGATAAATCTGTTAAAAGCCATGGTGTGAGATGGTATAGATCTTGTGGATCAAGTATTATTTAGCATAAATGTTTTGCCAAAATTGATATTTTATTATTTTGATACAGGTTTCAGGTGATTACTAATCTGAAAATCACTGGAAATTTCGTAAAATGTTCACATAACTTGTTTACAAGTCAATACTGTCTTGCATCAATTAAGTCTACAAAAACAAACTGGACAACGCTGGTGCAGCTTTATACGATTCTTATCTGTTCTGAGACTGAAATTTATGTTTCATCCATTTTTTCATGCGGTTCTTCGCGATGTTGGAATGACTTAGAAGAACCAGAAATGGAAATAGGCTAATTGTAATACTGCACATCAAGCTTAAATGGTGTGAGACTACAGATTTGGAGGTAAAAAGGGTACCCCGCATGAAATTGGAAAAAAATATGTTTTCCTTCAAATATGGGGGTGGTGGGTACACAAGAGCCGGAAAAAAGTTTTTTCAACCTACTGTGATGTCACTTTTTTCCGACCCCTCTCCTGTATCCAGCGGATATTTCAGACGACGATAACAGCATTGAAACGATATTGTCATATAAACGCGACAGGTCGTCGGGCATAGTTGTCTGGCATAGTGTCAATGAGAGATATGCATGACTTTTCAATACACGAGTGATATAGAGGATATCTACACTTTTTGGTTGGATATGGGAATTATCTCATGAATTATATCATCACGAATGAGATAATTACCATATCCAACCAAAAAGTGTAGATGTTCTGTTTATTATATGCTCCGCTCAGTTGGCCCATGGCTCAACTCGAAAGAGGAGTAAAGGTGCGTATTTGCACAGCCATGCTAATAAGATTGTGCATATAAAAATAGTTCCATTTTTCAGACAGATTGGTTGAGGGGAAAAGGGGCGAACATTATAGTATGTTTAACCAAACAAAAATTGATCACATATTACAATTTTTCAACCTGATCACTCAGGGACTTTTAGTTTTAATTAACTCATTTAGTACCGAATCACTTTTAATTTTAGCGCGGATGAATACCATTGAGATATCGATATCTCACTAGACGGATAACGGATTTTATCTGATTCAAAAATACCATTCTTTAATAAAGGTTTGTATGTTCATTCTTTTCCGGTTGAATAACAGGACTGTGTGTGTTCACGATAGGAATGTCCAAACCGCACGACACAGGCGGATGACACGACGTGTTGAGAGAATGGTATGGAAGAATACGAAAGTTAAACACTAAGTCACTTAACATCAGAGAAACAATGATATGGTCGATGGGGGTGGGTGATCCATTTGCTGCAAATAGGTTCGTTTATCAGAAGCAGATACACGTATAGCGTCCATAATAGCGCGCGTGATGAAAGTATTAAGCAAGGCATGGCGTCCCACGTGACTCTCAGGAATACGGTCGAAATTATCAGATTTGTGCATTAAAGTCACCCATAGCGACGACTGGACCCGCGACTGATAGTTGAGCAACTGTTGCCTCAACTTCATCCAAACATTCCTTGAAAAAAGGCGTCACTGTGATTCGTGCTCGTAAGATATAGTTGTATCACGCTTTGGAAGGAGCAGATGCCGAACCTATAAACTGCACTGCGATTTGTCTGTCATTGATTATGGTAGATGGAAAAGAATAAATGCCAGGTTTCGGCATATTAGGATAGCGACAGAACCGCCGTTATGTGTCCTTATTAGTCTCGCTATTGTAGAAACGGCAACATAATCAGGAGAGATCGAGTCGAGAAAAGACAAATGTTCGGCGTTCAGCCAGTGTTCAGAGATCCCGATCTCATCAAATTGTTGACACTGCAGAAGTATGGAGAGATACAATGAATTAGGTTTTACACCTGTCGCATTCCAAGTCACGATGTTAAGTCTCTTTGTAGATAGAGCCATTATGTGAATTGTGGTGAGTTGCGCTGCCAGGCTCTACATGAATCAGGCAGCTAAATGTGATCCAGAGTCGGGGAGCGAGTACACCGTGGAATGCTAAAGGTGAATGTAACTGAAGAATGACCTTCAGCTGATACACGTGACACGTTATTAAAGGGTGACATCGTGTTTATTTGATTTGTACATCATATTTAAATAATTTAAACTGGTGAATTAATGGGGGAATGGATTCTTGTGAGTGGGAAATTGATCTAACTAGCTGCTGTAGTTCTGGGTTATTCCAGACCAAATTTGGCTGTGGGATAGCCCTGTCGTACACTTGGGGATTTATTTTTAAAAGTAAACACATGACCTATGAATTCGGTCGAAACGTTAACACTGTCGCCTATGGGAAACCATTTAGTTCAGTGATTCCTGCAGCGCACTCCTCTGGGCAGGAAACTGTCGCTGAGTATAGAGTGTCTGCGTCCGGTGCAAAAACAATTATTCTCGGATTGGGTTCCACTAATTGAACTTTTGATGAGTCTCACAAATGTGGGTTATACGCCCCTCTTGATCGGGTAACTACGGATATCAGCTGTAGTTTTAAGCGATATTCCACCTAAGAAGAACATTTTTGGTGTGTTTTCGTTTTCTGGATGAGGCACCAATGAATCCGTCCAACTCTTCATTGGTTTGCGTGTAGTTTACAGCGCCTGTGTCTGATGCAGGGATGTCGAGATGGAATTGCTCCAGATGGTTTATCAGGAGATAACACCACATACATGCTGTTAATGTCAGAGTTATCGTGTCGAGTGGGTGGTAAGAAGGACGAGTTCCCAGATGCGGGGGTGGTCTGGCTTTCAACTTCGTTGTGTTCGGTGATCGGGCTTTCGTCGGTGCTGAATGCAGTCGGAATAATATCATCACTGACATCACATCCTATTGATAACGGCCGGTACTTTGACATGTTTTGTTCACATAAAAACTGTGGTGAATGAGAAACCTGCAGTAATGAGCCGTAGTTTTTTGTAATAATTTGAAGGATTAGTTGTTTTAACGGAATTCTGAGACGGTGCATTCATGTAACCAATATATTTTATATTATAATTTATATTTATGGCCAATAATACAGGCAATTCTTCAAGGATTGTCCACTTATAAATGGACAATCGGTACCATGATTATATATGTGCAGGAGATACCCGGGCTAGGATTCTTCTTTTACCTGAGTTGGGGAATATTCATCCAAATCCTAGATGGTGGCCAAAATGGCCACCAGAAATAGAAAAATCGCCGAAAATCGCTGATTTTAACATTAGTGAGAGTTATTGTCACGACAACTCCACACCTGCTTACTATTGTGAGTTGGAGACACTGAGTCGAAGAACTGTCCTTATATTGCATCCAAATAAAAGTCCCCCAAATCCAAAATGGCGGACAGATTTAGAAAAATCACCGAAAATCCCTCATATTCACATCATTGGGCATTATTGTCGAGACAACTCCACCCATGCTTATAGCTGAGTTGGAAATACTGTGGTGAAGTAAATACCTTAAATCCCATGCAAGAAATGGTTTTCCAAATCTAAGATGGCGGCCAAAATGGCGACCGATATTTGACAACACGCCTACATTCCTCTACTTTCTTACGACGGGCGTTACTGTTTCGCGAATTCTACCCACTATTGCATGTTGATATGGAATATTGATATGAAGCATTCATTTGAGTTTTGCAATTGATACTCAAGGTCAAGATGGCAGCTAAACTGGAGGCCGAAATGTGGCATTTCGAAATCCATTCGACACTTCGCGCCGATAATGGCCGTAACCGTAGGTGCGCCGAATAACCATATTAGAACAATTACCTGATAACATATTCTGATTTGCCACGTCCTTAATGATCTGGACCAGTTTCCATTTCTTTGACTGATAAATCTAGCTCGCTCACACCGACAAAGTATTCAACGTACACTTCCTAGGAGAAGGGTCCCTCTAATCATAACGTTTCAAACAATTAATATTCCGGTGTCTAGCTTAAGATTTTAAATACTTGCTAAATATGGGATTTGTTCGTCATCTTGGAATAGAAAGGCATATGGTCGATAAGTATACAAGCTTACAGAAGGTCATCTCTATGTATATCTTTCTCATACCCCATGGGATAACAACATGCACACCTGGCGAACTTCCCAGTTAACTAGTCACTTCTCAATAGATGGTTCAACTCACAAACTTAGCGAACGTATTGGCCTACGTGGACAACTTCGGCAGTATTTCGAAGGTAGCTAGCTGTCTCATTCCCTTGGACGGATGCCTATCTGCTAATGAGAAGACCATAATGCACCGACTACCCACACTTCTTGATCATGATCCTAAGCAAACTGTGTGACGTCCCGCAGTCGTCTCGTCGAATAGCTCCCTGCAGAGAAGAACAATACTCGCGGTGCTAGTGTGTGGACATGCGCCATGACAGTGGGAATGAATACACCCCTACACCAGGTGAATGTTTCAGATATAGAATGTCTTGCGTGTTGGTGTTTTTGGTGTGGTAAGATTGTATTTCCACATCCGTTTCAAGGCCGTTCTGAATCAACTTGACCCGACGTATAATTTTGTCGGATGGGCTAAGGGATAATGTCTTTATGGAATGAAGATATGCGTTGTTGTTATCCTCTCTCAGGGTTAGTGTAAGTATGTGGGCGGTATTATTCAAGAAAATGTCAGGAACTGTGGTGCATTTATTTCACTGTGTGTGAACAATTTATAGTATCGACGGCAATGGATGTGGACGTTGGTGAACGTGACCTTTATGATCATATAGCTTTATATTATATATTTAGAATATAGTAGTTAATATGTATCATATAGGACAATGGTTTTGAATGGTGATGTTACCAAGAAATCACTTGGTTTACCCAACGTAGGTTAAACTGAATGCACGATAGCATCAAAGTAACATTACTCTAGATGTTGTTCGCGTTGAACATTTCACCCTTGTGTTGATGGCAATGTACTTTATTGAACCATACCGACCATTATCCAGCGTGAGTATGACATACCAACTATCAAAAGACTGCATCCCAGTCTGTGTTGGGCTTATATAGTAGTAGCCAATGGTACACGCCTGGTCCAGTTGATTAAGAACGGCTTCCAAATGGATTGGAAGATACAATCTTAGCACACAGGGAAAGCAAAGCCACATGAGATCATGTCTGAATCTAAAACATACCCAAAGAAGGGGCGGTGCAGTCATGGTCCAATTTAATTTCCACTATCAAGACACATGCCCACAAACTAGCACCGCTTGTATTGTTATTATCTGCTTGGATCTGTATAGTGAGACGATTGATGGACGCCACCAGGACTGTTCTTATGATCATGGTCAAGAAGTGTGGTTATATTATGCATTATGGCTATCTACGCCTCAGCAGAAAGGCATCCGTCAAATGGTAGGCTTTCAACATTGGAAGCCATATACAGAAGTTGTCCGGCTACGTCAGTACGTGAATATGTGAATTGATGAACCATGTACATGTATTGAGAAGTGGTTAGATGGTAAGATCACCAGATGTACATTTATTTTATCCACATTAGGTAACCAAATCTGAAAAATACGCAGATAGAGAGGTCCTTCTGAAAGCTAGTATTCGCATCGACCGCATACCTTTCTAGTTTATCACGCAAGAAGACGCTCAGATCCCATATGTAGCATCTGAATTATGCCATAAGCTACCACGAATGAAGCTCGCCAAGAATAAGGATAATAATTCCCAGCTTTCCAGATAAACACGTGAGCTTGACACCGGCATATGTGTTGTTTGAAACATTCCGATTAGTGGGACCCTTCTATCAAGAAGTGTAGAAAACTGTGTTGGTGCGAGCGAGATAGATTAATGTGACGAAGAGACGGATGCTGGTCCAGATAATGCTGAATGTGGCAAATAAAAATAAGCTCAGGTACTGTTGATTTGATTCTTGGAAGTTACGGCCATTATGGACCATTATGGGTGCTTGGTGGAGAATGGATTTCGAAATGCCACATCGAGATTATTGTGGGTTTTCATCCCTCCAGAAGGCGACGACCTATGTTGGAACTAATAGATGGCTTATGTACCGTTTCGTTCAATCCATACATATTGATATTATGACAAAAAGTTGAAATTAGTATGTGACAATTTCGACTTCTTTTCAATTTCTGGCCGTCAGTTTGGCAGCCATCTTGACTGTGAGAGTTGGCCAAACTCAAATGAATATTTCATATCAATGTTCCATATGAACATGTAATTGTGGGTAGAATTCGCGTAACAATAACGCCCATAGTAAGAAAGTAAAAGAATGTAAGCTTGTTTTCAAATTTCGAACGCCATTTTGGCCGCCATCTTCGATTTGGAAAACAATTTTCTTCATCAGATGCAAGGTAATTACTTCACCTCAGTATTTCCAACTCAACTGTCGGCATGTGTGGAGTTTTCTCGACAATAATGCCCAATGATGTGAAAATGAGGGAATTTCGGTGATTTTTAAAAATTTGTCCGCCATTGTGGGCGCCATTTTGGATTTGGGGGACTTTTATTTGGATGTGACATAAGGGCAGTTCTCAGTGTTCCCAACTCACAATAGTAAGCAGGTGTGGAGTTGTGACAATAACTCTCACTAATGTTAAAATCAGCGATTTTTCTGGTGGCCATTTTGGCCGCCATCTTGGATTTGGGTGAATATTCCTCAACTCAGGTATAACAGGAATCCTAGCTCGAGTATCTCCTGCACATATATACGAATGGGTTTTGTTATGATAGCAATAACATTCATTGATTCGAAACAGACATTGCGTTATTAGCGTCGATTTGGCTTTGACCGGATTATACCGGCATTTGGGAAAACGTGATATCGGACAAAACTATCCAGCAAGGAATGTATATTATGGTCCATGTGTGTTCGCCAATGACTCTTCTAGACGATAACTGTATAAAATCGCGTCAAAGTGCCAATATTTTCCCATAGAGACAAACGAAAGGTGGTGAAATTTCCGAAAAATAGCAAATTTTCACATTTCGGCGGTCATCTTGGCCGCCATATTTGATTTTTGTGTCAGATTTTTGGCTAGTTTGTAAGGGTTTTATGTTACCATAACGAATCGAACGGAAAACAAGACCGCATGTGACATCATCTTTTATACTATAACGGCGACCAAAGAGACCTGGTGCATATAAAAAAAATGGCCGCCATGATGGACGCCATCTTGTCTGGAGTCTCTGCGGCCACTTTTTTTCTTGTTAACAACCGAAAAAAATTAGAGAGACATTAAGAAAGAAAATTAGTGGGGTGAAGTTGAGTCCTGGTGGGGGGGGGGGGTGCAGAGGTCTACCAATAATAATGTTCAGTCCTCAAACTAAATTAATTAATTGTGTAATTATGCTTTCGCCTTGTGGATAAATATAGATCAATACATATATGATATATCATCCTGCGTGGCTGATAGACACACATAAAACCCCCAGAGCATGTCTACAGGAAGCCCACGGCATGCAGAAGATCCCAAACCAGATGTTAACAGCCCACTTAATTTCGAATACCCCAGATTACTTTATATAAAATATATGCCATATATATACCATTTGAAAGAGGAAGCTCCAAAACATTGTATTATCAACTTATCCGGTGCAATATACTGTGGACTTCTTGTTTTTGTTGAGTTGCCAATGCGTTTTTTCATCAAGATTGAAGTAAAAATCAGTATTATTTTCAATGCAGGGGGAATAACTCTATATATTAAAGATAGACTTGTTCCCATTTAATTGAACAAGTTTGAATTCTGGATGCAAGAGGGGGGAAGTCTTCAGCAGTTTTTTATTTCTCTGTGGGCATCTTCTGAGACACAGATGTTTCAAATAGTGATGAATTATAGTATTTTAATCATATTTTATGGCATATATTGTTATTAAAACCGTATATCAAGTCACTATAAAAAATAATCGGTGACTCGAAAATTAAAGGTACTCAACCCGTAAAGAGGGTCCCCATCTCAACAGATTCCAACAACAACAATCCGATCAGAGGGTCCTATATTACTATTTCTTTGGCTTTGGGGGTAAAAAATATTTGATTCGAGTCGAGGAACCCATCAAACAAAGCTCGACAGAGTTATTAGATATTGATTTTTCAAATTTGTTATGTTCTCGAGATGAGTACCAATAACTGCCGTAATCTGCTCTGGATGTGTACTCCAAATCTATTCAAACAGACAAGGATGAATAACTCTAAAATCAAGTGGTAATTTTAACGCAATTTTGACTGAGTTCTGGGCCAGATAGTATTCCCGATAATGAAAAATAATAGATTTCTAAAATCGATATCTAACAAATCTGAGCTTTGATGGGTGACTTCCTCGACTCGAATCAAATATTTTTGACCCCCGAAGCCATTGAAATAGTAATTGAGAGGAGTTTTATCGGGTTGAGTACCTTTAAATGGGCCTTTAATATAAATCCCATGTCTTGTGAACAAAATAAGGGAACGACAAAGAAAGACACCCTGAGTACAAACCTGCAAACAGCGTGTCTCTCATTTGCAGAATGAGGTCCCCAGAGGGTGAATTTAGCGATGCTATCCCGCACAGCGGGCTAGCATCACAAAATTCATCCTCTGCGGACCTCATTCTGCTTAGGTCTCATCTTCTGGGAAGTATCTATAGTATCAAATTAACATTGTTTTTAGTTACGTTTTCCCATCTGGGAAGTTTCTATATCCCCTAATTTGCAGAAGGTAAAATCCATAATCGAGGTGCCCAATTGGGTGATCATCACCGACTTCAACTAGGGAACTTCAAACTGATCCTAGATCTACCATAGCAGTTGAGGGCCTAAGCAGAATGAGGTCCACAGAGGGTGAATTTAGTTGTGCAGGATAGCGTCACTAATTTCACCATCTGGGGACCTCATTCTGCAAATGACAGACACGCTATTTGCAGGCTTGCCGGAGCAAGTTTACAAGAAACTGGGGAACCAACAACCCCGGAGACATTGTCCACTAGAAGCCTGATTGAATATCAACATTTGATCCGGGGTCCTTGTGTTTTTCCAGGCTTCGTGTAGACAATGATCCGTGTTCGTTGTATACATTGTCTGGGTTTCTATATCTGCCATTCACCCACTACATGTGGACCATGTCAACAAGAAACTCAGTTCGGATTTCATAATTTTCTCACACCTGGCCGAACCATGAGATACAGTGGAATAGAAGACATGCGTCATTGGGCAGGGGCGTGAGAAAATGTCATACCTACTCGCTTTGGAAAGCCTATTGTATGAGTCTAGATATTTCTGCGGTTAGTGATAAAATGTACAGTCAGGCTATAATCACAGTACAGGGTGAATCTGTTAATTTTGATACTTACCTGTCAATTCAGTTTTATTGATGGAAGCACCTTCAGCCTCTCCAAATAGCAACGTTCTGGCCACAGAGGCGGCCTTTTAGAGCAGTCTTGTCAGCCAGAGAGGCGGCAAATCGAATGGCAGGCGTGGTATTGGAAGTAATAAAACTTGAAGTGAATTGTTTTACATTTTTTTATTGAATTAGTTAAATTTCTCTGTTTTTCTTGGTCCTATACAGATTTTAAACCAAATTTGATTTGATATGAAGGGAAACAAATACATGAATACAATGGCTACATTCACAGACCACAGTGTGGGGCCCCACACCAAATATGGTCACACTAGAAAGTCTTTAGTTGGGGGTTTCTAACTTTGAATTTGACACTGCACCCCAGATGGGCTTTTAGAACTTAAAATTGATCCGAAATAGGATAATTTCTGGTAAAGATATTGATCTCAACATATTTATCAGACTGAAATTTCAAACTCCTGTTACCGCAGTTGTAAAATAAAAATAAAAACATCAAAAAGGGCATAATGGGCCATTTAACAATTACCTGAACATTTCTCAAGTAAGCTACTCATCAATAACTATTTAGTCATCACATAGTTAAGCATACTTTTTTGTCTTTTTACATAGATGGAGACACTTAATAAAGTTATTGTGTGTGCAGAACTGGGAATGGAGCCATTGTTAACATATAAATTAAATGCTCAGCACTGTTGAAGGCATTTGAAAATATCTGGGTGAGAATGAAATTAATAAATTTACTTAAAATTATTTGCATCTGGCATTTGGAATATCAATGAAAACGAACAATGGAATATCAGGCCCCTACAGACATCGGTGTGATATAACCCCACATGTAAATATCACTCACAACAGCTTCTCAAGCTCTCTAAGATAGCTAATACTCAGCCACAGTGGGGTATCTCTCTGTCGTTAACTCTTACATGACGGGAGCTGCACTTGGTGCAGCATTAAAGATCCTGTGTCAGAGCATTCTCTTATATATGCGAGTTGCCCATAAGGACCCTCACATTAATAAGAGAATGCACTGGCTTACAAGATGAAGGTAAATATTTTAAGGCCAATGCATTCTCTCTGTTATCAACATATGGCATACAAACCACCTTGTGATAATACCCTCAAAGTCAAAGTTCAAAAGTATAGAATTTTCATTTAAAATACTTTGAAAGCTCAATTGTATTTGAAGCTCTGAATCTGAAGCTGAGTATTAGCTTATTTTGGGGGGCAGGCTCTTTATGAAAATAATAATGTATGAATGATTATTAATAACAATGAATAATGATGAGGTTTAATTATGATTCTGTGAATATGTGGTACGTATTACAGTAATTTACCAATTCCTATGGTGAAAAGTATGAACTCTTCTGTCCACGAAACTGCCACACCATAGAAGCTACTGACTTAGAAATGGGGCGTAGTACCATAACCACTAACATACATGTAGTAAAATTTGATGATGAGGGGAAATTGAAAAAAAAAAACATATTGATCAACAAAAAATGCAAAATTCATTTATTAGTAAAAAAGTTTATGTCAATTAGAATCCATTGATTGAAATGGTATCATTTCCTGGCCTATTTTATTGATTTGGTAACGTGCTATTTTACAATGCTTATTTAACCCTTCCATGACTGGAGCTTCATGAATTTTGGCGAAAACCCTGTGCCAATGCATTCTCTTATATATGCGTCTCCCATAGGGCGCCTTGCATATATAAAAGAGAATGCATTGGCGTAAAAATATTTAACTTGATCTTGTAATTCAGTGCATTCTCTTATATATGCAAGGCTCCCTATGGGAGACTAGCATATATAAGAGAATGCATTGGCTTAACAATATTTAACTTGATCTTGTAATTCAGTCCATTCTCTTATATATGCAAGGCTCCCTACGGGAGACTAGCATATATAACAGAATGCATTGGCTCAGTGTTTTCTCAAAATTTCAGGAAGCTCCAGCCACGGAAAAGTTAAGTTGGAGAGTCATTTTCTTAAATTTCACAAAGTTGTACTCATTCAAAAATATATAATCAGCAAGCTTAAACATATGATCAACAAACCAGCAAACACTTCAAAATTTAGTATGTAAGTTAATTAATGGATTGCATTTGCACATAACAAAAGCATGTAATAATTTTAATCTTCTAAACACAAGACCTATTTCAGTGACGCGCAAACATTATTTCAAGTAAAAAAAACACCAGAACTGGGAATAAGGTGCCTGACATTGCAGAATGAGGTCCCCAGAGGGTGAATTTAGTGACACTACACTTCATAGTGGGCTAGCATCACTAAATTCACCCACTGGGGGGCCTAATTTCTGCATATATGTTTAAACTTTTCTGGAAAGTATATTTATTATCAAATTAACAAGTTGTTTAGTTTCTATAGAAACTTCTTTACAAAGATTCTTTTTCTTTTTTTTTAGTTTAGTTGCTCTTAATCCCCAAATTGGCAGAAGACACATAGCATAATCAAGGTTCCCAATGGGTGCATATTACAATATTCACCATTTGGGGAACAAATTTAATAAATGACCCTGGGCTTGTTTAATCCCCTTTCCAAATCATTTATCTATACTATATTGTCTAAACTTTTGTTAAATGTTCATATGTTACATGTATTATGATAAAATATGTTTACATCAATATTCACCATCTGGGTGTCTGACATTTGCAGAATGAATTCCCCAGAGGGTGAATTTAGTGATTCTATCCTGCACGATGGGCTAGCTTCACCAATTTTATCCTCTGGGGAACTCATTCTGCTCAGTCCTCATCGCAACTGCTATGGGATACATAGGATCAGATTAATGTTGGTGACATTCACCCATTACGCACCTCGATTATGCAAAATTAGGGGATATAGAAACTGAACAGAGAGGAAAAGGTAACTAAAAACAATGTTATTTTGTGACTATAGATACTTCTCAGAAGATGAGGCAAATGTAGAATGAGGTTCCCAGAGGGTGAATTTGGTGATGCTAGTCCACTGTGCGGGGTACCATCACTAAATTCACCCTCTGGGGACCTAACTGTAGAAATGTCAGACACACTATATTCATGCTTAAATAGAACAGATGAACAAATGGGGAAGGGGAAACACATAAACATTAACTTCTGAAAGACTGTAGGTAAAAAATAACATTGCATCAGGAGAAAACATTGTGTGGAAAACTGGGTCAATACTATGACAAAACTGTAAGATTGACAACTCCGCGGACATTCTTTAAAATTTGAAGGGCATCCTCATGCGTGATGCCTTCAAAATTTTGTCCGTTGACGGCAAGTATCTGGTCTCCTCGCTTCAGGTCTCCGACTTTAGCAGCAGCGCCCTCTGCGAAGACGTTTTTGATGTAGATTGGCAGGACTCCGTGCGGACTTCCGTGTCCCCCGACGATCGAGAAACCCAAACCCTGAGTTTCCCTCTCCAGCGTGACGGTTTGCACAGTTGGTAATGGTCTGTGAAGAAAAGAAAAAGCTTTCATTAAGCAACAGCAACTTAACAACATAATGGGTATTATTATTCATCCCTTAACTTACACTATTTCTGAGTGGGCAAAAGCCGCCACGTGATAATCGGGGAAAAAAAGTCACATTGGACTCCCGAATGTCATATACTGGACTCCCAAGAGTGCAATATGACTCTTTTATCGGGACTATGTGACATCACGAATTAACTATTGCGAAATGAATCGTGAAATTGTGATGCGCGCGCAACACTGGTGGATTTAGCAGACGTTTCACTTCCGCATTGAGTTTTTTTTTCATTTCCGTGTTTACTGTCCAAATCATGCTTTCTGATGATCAAATACAGGCTTTTATAGAGAATTAAGTGCCGACACATACCAAAAATAACCACTAAAGTTTTATTCCGAATATTTGGATAATCATACATTCCCCTCTCCAGCGTGACGGTTTGCACAGTTGGTAACGGTCTGTGAAGAAAATAAAAAGATTTCTTTAAGTGACAGCAACTTAACCCTTCCATGATTGGAGCGTCGTTAAATTTTGCGAAAACCCTGTGCCAATGCATTCTCCTATATATGACAGTCGCCCATATGGCGCCTGGCATATATAAAAGAATGCATTGCCCTAACAATATTTATCTTGATCTTGTAAGCACAGGCCCCTGGGGTAAAATTACTAAAATACCAATATAGACTAAACCGGTGGTATTTTAGTAATTTTTCCCAGCGGCCTGTGCTTGTAAGCCATTGTATTCTCTTATGTATGTGAGGCTCCCTATGGGAGACTGGCATATATAAGAGAATGTACTGGCACAGGGTCATTAATGCTGCACCAGCGCAGCTCCCGTCATGAAAGGGTTAATAACATAATAGGTAGTATATCCAAAATCCATACAGGGACATCTCTTCCAAAAGGTAAATAGACACAAATTCGTCGATATAGCGCTGAAAATACGGGTTTTATTTCTTATATATTTTTGATAAATTTGAGAATTTTACCTCATTCTGCATGGCCTCATCATTCTGCTATGATTGAAGTTCCGAAATAGTGAACATTGTGTTGTACACCCATTGGGAACCTTGATTATGCAATGTGTTGTCGGTCAATTTGGGATATAGAAAAACTAAACTAAAAAAGAATTTTCTATAGAAATTTGATAATAAAGAAACTGTCCATAGCAGATGAGACCAAAGCAGAATGAGGCCCCAGAGTGTGAATTTAGTGATGCTAAATTATGGGTGGTCCCAGCTCGAGATTGCATTATTGTTTGAGTCAATATATCGCATTGAACATTGAACTGAATACGTGGCCCTGAATAACAAAAACTTCCCAGATTTTGAACTGTTGGGGTATGATCTATACGGGCACAGGGACCAGCCAAGAGGGTGACTTTGGAGACATCTTCTCCCTAAAATGTGCAACTTCTCCCTATCTTTGTCCCAGGGAAAATTGGAAATTTGGGCGCGTTGGATCGATAAACCGCTTCTGTCAACTTCCAGGCCAATCCAGGGTTGGCATTTTTTGTCAACCTGTCATTTTAAAGTTTGACCCGATACTGGTCCGATTTTGCATCATGTTTTAGAATATGGTTCATAATGACACCACGCTTTATTACCATGTCGTGCTCAAACCCGATAGATCTGCCTTGGCGTTAATCTAGGTTGTCGGACGCCCAACAATGTGGTCTCACGTTCATTAAAGGGGCATCCAAGGGCCCCAAAACAGGTCGAAAATGGCAATTTTTCGGTTCTACAACGAAAAGCAGAGATGGCATCTGAGGGGTTAGTTTTTAATTTTATGGGACGGGTCCCGCGCCAAATAATCTTTCGTGTCGCATACTTTATGTTTCCAATTTCCTTTATGGGGATAATGAGCACGGGACTTGTTTCAGAGCAGAAATCTGAAAAAACGACAATTTTTCACTCTAGGTGACAATACACCAAATGATTTGCAAAGGCCCCAGTGTTAACAAATCCCACAGGAAAGGATTGACCCTGCGAGAACAAAATAAATTAAAGAACGTCCTTTTAGACACACGAAAATGTGCCCAAAAGTACTTGTCAATGTATTGCGTCACACTGCAGTTTTGACAAACGTCACACTACCCTTAAAATGGAGGGGGAAAATGACAAATCACAAACCCCTGCCAAAAATTATTCACCAATTTAAATCCGTAACCTTTCACCGTGTGGCTATGTTGCATGTTTCTTGACGGGAAACACGTTTGTGCCTTTTTTCGTGCACTTTTCATCCATGCATCATTGACCATTCAGCTATCAGGATATTTTTGTTATGTTGATCCTAGCTTGGGGTGCCAGGGGAAATCACTCTACTAATTTCTATTTCGTGTATTATAACCAACAGGTTACACTGTTAGAAGAATAGCCGCCTCGTTAGAGCCACATCTAAAAATAGAATCTTTGGGTCTAAAATTGGTTGTACTAAAATATTCCCAAAACTTCCAAAATATCAAAACCCAAATTTTTTTTCAAAAATTCCAAAATTTATTTTTTCCAAAAAATTTCAAAACCCTAAAATTAATTTTTTCCACAAAAAAATTCAAAACCCCCAAATTTCAAAAAAAGAAAAAATTTCAAAACCCTCAAAATTATTTCTCTAAAAAAAAGTTTAAATAAAAAAATTATAACGAGTTTTTCGGTTTCTGATAATCTCGATATTAAAAAATATCGAATGTTAAATTATTTGCGCGTAATATCTTTCGTTATTTTTTTGTTCAACCAATGTTTCAATGTATTTATTAATCGATGTTTAGAAATATCTTTATACCAATTATATGTGTATGGACAGTCGCTGTAATGTTGGACATTGTGACCAACGGTATGAATGCATACATTCCAGTGTTTAACGGACGCAGTTCATATAATTGTCATACCTGAAAATAGACACCATTACTTTTACATAAATAATAAAGAGCGTTTATTCTTTACTTATCTCTATATGAAGTTATTGAGTATATGACAGGCGTGTATTTTCGTGAATTATTGGAAGTATTGAAATGTACTATGTTGAATCACTAACGGTCGAAAATGGTAAGGCGAAATTACAACCCCCCAGAATGAACTGTCATATTGAATGAATCATGATTTAATCTCAGCCATTTTTACATGGAACATGAGCGATGTACACGCAATCACACACGCCACATTGGTGGTAACAATGTGTCTTTCACACCTTTGCTTTACCAAATGAATTCTATTATTTCCCCGGTCACAGCTATATGGTATTCAGAAAACATATCGATTTGAGCAGAAATAGTTGTTTAACGGGTTAGTATCAATTAAGGTTGATAAACTGTGTCATTCACACGATAATTAGTTATCCAAAACATGCATACGTCCAGGACACTCAATTATAGAAATTGCTTTGATGACATTGTTATAACAACATTACGTAATAACCACTTATCACTCCAGTCACACTTACGATCATATACCGAAACTACAGGTAGCACCGATGATGTAACATTATATCACTGCTATTGTACCAATGATAGGTTCAGACATGTTATCAAATTCGATCACCAATAGATTTTGACTGTGGAATGTAATGACCTTTAACTTATTTATCGATCTAAAGGGACACTCATTATGAATGAATGTTAACAATACAAGCGCACGAATGAAGAGCGTTGAACATATACGAAATTACTACACGAATGAGTTGAACCTTGAAATTTATATTTCACATCTTACCAACAACAGCTACAGACATAATCATAGTATTATACTGTCTTGCATGTACACACGCTATGACATCATTAAAGGCGGACAATCCACTCAAGGTGTGACAACAGATACGGACATAGGCATAGTGTTATACAGTCTTCTATGTACCCACGCTATGACACCATTAATGTACATTGGATGTTAGGTCTATGACTCTTGAGTATGCACCAATCAATGAGCAAATGAGCAATAAAAATGAGCAAATAAGCAAAAAAATGAGCAAATGAGCAAGAAAATGAGCAAATGAGCAAGAAAATGAGCAAATGAGCAAGAAAATGAGCAAATGAGCAATAAAAATGAGCAAATGAGCAAAAAAATGAGCAAATGAGCAAGAAAATGAGCAAATGAGCAAGAAAATGAGCAAAAAAATGAGCAAATGAGCAAAAAAATGAGCAAATGAGCAAAACAATGAGCAAATGAGCAAGAAAATGAGTAAATGAGCAAGAAAATGAGCAAATGAGCAATAAAAATGAGCAAATGAGCAAAAAAATGAGCAAATGAGCAAGAAAATGAGCAAAAAAATGAGCAAAAAAATGAGCAAATGAGCAAAAAAATGAGCAAATGAGCAAAAAAATGTAATTCTGCTGTGGTTAAGCAGTCCATTATTTAGGGCATACCTGTATGTAGGCCTATCAGTGGATGAATAGTCTGCCGGAGAAGTACTGTGTAGACAGGTCTTGCCGGTAAGAGAGTCAGACGAGAAGTGAAGGCTCGGCTATTAAAACATAGTAATGCGATAGCGAACATCAAACGAGTCTGCGCACGCATATCTGTCAAAAGGATACAATAGCAGCTATTGGTCAATTTATCCCCGGTGTCAGCTCAGTAACCAATCGGGACGAAGCCGAAGGTCAACTCATTTTTTTTGTGCTCAATATAGTACGTCACTTGGACATTTTATCAGTTTATCACGTGATCACTAAATGTGGCAATCGGGTATCCACCGATGCCTGCAATTTATTATTTATAATAATTGGACTCATTGATCTCACGTAAATAATACTCTTAGTTGTTCCAATAAAATAGTTATCAAAGTCGATCACCAATAGATTTGACTGTGGAATATAATGACCTTTAACTTATTTATCGATCTATGTTAGAACATGGTCTTAACAAAAAACTTGACCATAACAAAAATTACCTTACATTTATGCATGAATCTAATTAGACCATACGTAAATATTGTCAGCTTATCGTCTGATGAGCAAATCCGATGTTTATCAAAAATAGTACAACTTCCAGTTGGTAATTACTCTTACGAATGAAGAGCGTTGAACATATACGAAATTACTACACGAATGAACTGAAATTTATATTTTCACATCTTACCAACAACAGATACAGACATAGTCATAGTGTTATACTATCTTACATGTACCCATGCTATGACATCATTCGAAGGGGCAATACACTCAAGGAGTTAAAGTGACACACGAAACAAGGGACGTGATGTAATATTGGTGTTTGAATCTTAAAGGAACACAAGACACTCTAAAGGGACACTCATTATGAATGAATGTTAACAATACAAGCGCACGAATGAAGAGCGTTGAACATATACAAAATTACTACACGAATGAATTGAACCTTGAAATTTATATTTCACATCTTACCAACAACAGCTACAGGCATTATCATAGGGTTATACTGTCTTGCACATACACACGCTATGACATCATTAAAGGCGGACAATCCACTCACGGTGTGACAACAGATACAGACATAGGCATAGTGTTATACAGTCTTCTATGTACCAATGCTATGACATAATTAAAGGGGGATAATACACGCACGGTGTGGAATGTTAAAGTGACACGCGGTAAGGGACGTGATGTAATATTAGTGAAACCACCTCCCCACTTATAGATATATAACGAAGACGAGAATAACATGTTGATGAAGTTTATTGAAATTTAATCATTGTCTGAATCTTCGACCGTTAGATTTACTTCTAAGAGTTTCTTGAATTTTCTCATCGCTTCATCTGCAGCCCATTCATTATTATATCCGTGTTTGGTCAGTTTGACCATTTTCTTCATGATCATGGTATGTATGCGTGATGTTTTCAATCGATACTGGTATTCTATTAATCGTCTATAACTTTTGAGAAACAGAGCAAACTCTGTGTCGATGGTATCCTCTTTTCCCGACATGCTCTCATCTCCCGAAATGCTCTCTTCTTCTTTCACATCATTGGTGACACGTTTCATCATACTTTTGAATGTGTCCATCTCGTTGACACATCGCGCAGCTTTCTTAAGACCGAATACCGTTCTACTACCGACGCCATTACCATCTTCTGAATCTGATAGCGTTCCACGTTCATCTTCATCTGAATCTAGAACCGCTTCGTCAGATTCATCGGTATCTTCTCCGAAGAGAGTTGGTTTTGTCTCGGACATAACTCCGTGTTTAATCTGTTTATGTCTTTGTAGATTGTAGTTCGTCGATAAAATAATGCCACATAAATCACACCCGTGCATTATCGCGAATTATTGGAAGAACCATCACTCTTATAACTAGCGATAAAAAGAGAGAATAAGGTGTGGTATACAACCGTCGCTCTAAGAGTACGTTCGTCCCGGGGGCTAGTGTATAGATATTTGACCGCCGGTGATTCAATTAATGCCAATTTATCAGTATGGTACTCATGTATTCATTCATGATTTGGCTAATCGTATGACACTGATCTTTTCATTTTCTTCTTATTATTAGACAAACCTCCATCAGACACTCTCTTGTTGGTTTGTTTGGACGCTTTACGTGTGTTTGTCAACTTATTTGCTGCAAATTCAGCCTTAGCCATTTCAATCGCTTGAGCGATGGGTGTCACCACGTTAATAAGTGGTTTTAGAACGTCTTCTTCACTATCACTAGTTTTAGTTCTGTCAATAAAGTATCGACCCTGATTATCTGGCATTAACTTCCCATCAACCATATCTCTGAAATGTTTTCTCCACATTTCAAGATCTGCTGGAATATACGGGATCGACATGTTTCTTCAAAATGTACAAGTCACTCTTTTTTCTGCATTTTATTTTAGAAAGTTTATCGCCTCTTATAAAAATCGATTATTGGCCATGAATGCCAAATGCACCATGATAGTTATCGATGTCAATAATGCGTTTCGTTGAGATCTTGATTGAGTATGCACCAATCAATGAGCAAATAAATGAGCAAGCAGGATGTTATGTCGCTTGGTGGCGGAGGTAGCATCACCAAATTACCCTCGGGGGGACCTCATTCTGCCATCTAAAAATAGAATCTTTGGGTCTAAAATTGGTTGTACTAAAATATTCCCAAAAACCCAAAACTTCAAAAATTTCAAAAAACTTCAAAAATTTCAAAAAATTTCAAAAACTTCAAAAATTTCAAAAATTTCAAAAACTTCAAAAATTTCAAAAAACTTCAAAAATTTCAAAAACTTCAAAAATAAGACCCCGGCGGAGGCGGCGGCGGCGGCGGCGGCGGCGCTGGTATTTTACTGCGGCGGCGGTGCCTCCGCCGCCGCCGCCGGGGTCCGCCGCCGGCGGACCCCCAGTAAAATACCGGCGGCGGCGCCGCCGCCGCCGCCACCGCCGCCGCCGCCTGGGGTCTTATTTTTGAAGTTTTTGAAATTTTTGAAGTTTTTGGAAATTTTTGAAGTTTTTGAAATTTTTGAAATTTTTGAAGTTTTTGAAATTTTTGAAATTTTTTGAAATTTTTGAAGTTTTTTTAAATTTTTGAAGTTTTGGGTTTTTGGGAATATTTTAGTGCAACCAATTTTAGACCCAAAGATTCTATTTTTAGATGGCAGAATGAGGTCCCCCCGAGGGTAATTTGGTGATGCTACCTCCGCCACCAAGCGACATAACATCCTGCTTGCTCATTTATTTGCTCATTGATTGGTGCATACTCAATCAAGATCTCAACGAAACGCATTATTGACATCGATAACTATCATGGTGCATTTGGCATTCATGGCCAATAATCGATTTTTATAAGAGGCGATAAACTTTCTAAAATAAAATGCAGAAAAAAGAGTGACTTGTACATTTTGAAGAAACATGTCGATCCCGTATATTCCAGCAGATCTTGAAATGTGGAGAAAACATTTCAGAGATATGGTTGATGGGAAGTTAATGCCAGATAATCAGGGTCGATACTTTATTGACAGAACTAAAACTAGTGATAGTGAAGAAGACGTTCTAAAACCACTTATTAACGTGGTGACACCCATCGCTCAAGCGATTGAAATGGCTAAGGCTGAGGTTGCAGCAAATAAGTTGACAAACACACGTAAAGCGTCCAAACAAACCAACAAGAGAGTGTCTGATGGAGGTTTGTCTAATAATAAGAAGAAAATGAAAAGATCAGTGTCATACGATTAGCCAAATCATGAATGAATACATGAGTACCATACTGATAAATTGGCATTAATTGAATCACCGGCGGTCAAATATCTATACCCTAGCCCCCGGGACGAACGTACTCTTAGAGCGACGGTTGTATACCACACCTTATTCTCTCTTTTTATCGCTACTTATAAGAGTGATGGTTCTTCCAATAATTCGCGATAATGCACGGGTGTGATTTATGTGGCATTATTTTATCGACGAACTACAATCTACAAAGACATAAACAGATTAAACACGGAGTTATGTCCGAGACAAAACCAACTCTCTTCGGAGAAGATACCGATGAATCTGACGAAGCGGTTCTAGATTCAGATGAAGATGAACGTGGAACGCTATCAGATTCAGAAGATGGTAATGGCGTCGGTAGTAGAACGGTATTCGGTCTTAAGAAAGCTGCGCGATGTGTCAACGAGATGGACACATTCAAAAGTATGATGAAACGTGTCACCAATGATGTGAAAGAAGAAGAGAGCATTTCGGGAGATGAGAGCATGTCGGGAAAAGAGGATACCATCGACACAGAGTTTGCTCTGTTTCTCAAAAGTTATAGACGATTAATAGAATACTAGTATCGATTGAAAACATTACGCATACATACCATGATCATGAAGAAAATGGTCAAACTGACCAAACACGGATATAATAATGAATGGGCTGCAGATGAAGCGATGAGAAAATTCAAGAAACTCTTAGAAGTAAATCTAACGGTCGAAGATTCAGACAATGATTAAATTTCAATAAACTTCATCAACATGTTATTCTCGTCTTCGTTATATATCTATAAGTGGGGAGGTGGTTTCACCAATATTACATCACGTCCATTACCGCGTGTCACTTTAACATTCCACACCGTGCGTGTATTATCCCCCTTTAATTATGTCATAGCATTGGTACATAGAAGACTGTATAACACTATGCCTATGTCTGTATCTGTTGTCACACCGTGAGTGGATTGTCCGCCTTTAATGATGTCATAGCGTGTGTATGTGCAAGACAGTATAACCCTATGATAATGCCTGTAGCTGTTGTTGGTAAGATGTGAAATATAAATTTCAAGGTTCAATTCATTCGTGTAGTAATTTTGTATATGTTCAACGCTCTTCATTCGTGCGCTTGTATTGTTAACATTCATTCATAATGAGTGTCCCTTTAGAGTGTCTTGTGTTCCTTTAAGATTCAAACACCAATATTACATCACGTCCCTTGTTTCGTGTGTCACTTTAACTCCTTGAGTGTATTGCCCCTTCGAATGATGTCATAGCATGGGTACATGTAAGATAGTATAACACTATGACTATGTCTGTATCTGTTGTTGGTAAGATGTGAAAATATAAATTTCAGTTCATTCGTGTAGTAATTTCGTATATGTTCAACGCTCTTCATTCGTAAGAGTAATTACCAACTGGAAGTTGTACTATTTTTGATAAACATCGGATTTGCTCATCAGACGATAAGCTGACAATATTTACGTATGGTCTAATTAGATTCATGCATAAATGTAAGGTAATTTTTGTTATGGTCAAGTTTTTTGTTAAGACCATGTTCTAACATAGATCGATAAATAAGTTAAAGGTCATTATATTCCACAGTCAAATCTATTGGTGATCGACTTTGATAACTATTTTATTGGAACAACTAAGAGTATTATTTACGTGAGATCAATGAGTCCAATTATTATAAATAATAAATTGCAGGCATCGGTGGATACCCGATTGCCACATTTAGTGATCACGTGATAAACTGATAAAATGTCCAAGTGACGTACTATATTGAGCACAACAAAAATGAGTTGACCTTCGGCTTCGTCCCGATTGGTTACTGAGCTGACACCGGGGATAAATTGACCAATGGCTGCTATTGTATCCTTTTGACAGATATGCGTGCGCAGACTCGTTTGATGTTCGCTATCGCATTACTATGTTTTAATAGCCGAGCCTTCACTTCTCGTCTGACTCTCTTACCGGCAAGACCTGTCTACACAGTACTTCTCCGGCAGACTATTCATCCACTGATAGGCCTACATACAGGTATGCCCTAAATAATGGACTGCTTAACCACAGCAGAATTACATTTTTTTGCTCATTTGCTCATTTTTTTGCTCATTTGCTCATTTTTTTGCTTATTTTCTTGCTCATTTGCTCATTTTTATTGCTCATTTGCTCATTTTCTTGCTCATTTGCTCATTTTCTTGCTCATTTTTTTGCTCATTTGCTCATTTTCTTGCTCATTTGCTCATTTTTTTGCTCATTTGCTCATTTTTTTGCTCATTTGCTCATTTTTATTGCTCATTTGCTCATTTTCTTGCTCATTTACTCATTTTCTTGCTCATTTGCTAATTTTTTTGCTCATTTGCTAATTTTTTTGCTCATTTGCTCATTTTTTTGCTCATTTTCTTGCTCATTTGCTCATTTTCTTGCTCATTTGCTCATTTTCTTGCTCATTTGCTCATTTTTTTGCTCATTTGCTCATTTTTATTGCTCATTTGCTCATTTTCTTGCTCATTTGCTTATTTTCTTGCTCATTTGCTCATTTTCTTGCTCATTTGCTCATTTTTTTGCTTATTTGCTCATTTTTATTGCTCATTTGCTCATTGATTGGTGCATACTCAAGAGTCATAGACCTAACATCCAATGTACATTAATGGTGTCATAGCGTGGGTACATAGAAGACTGTATAACACTATGCCTATGTCCGTATCTGTTGTCACACCTTGAGTGGATTGTCCGCCTTTAATGATGTCATAGCGTGTGTACATGCAAGACAGTATAATACTATGATTATGTCTGTAGCTGTTGTTGGTAAGATGTGAAATATAAATTTCAAGGTTCAACTCATTCGTGTAGTAATTTCGTATATGTTCAACGCTCTTCATTCGTGCGCTTATATTGTTAACATTCATTCATAATGAGTGTCCCTTTAGATCGATAAATAAGTTAAAGGTCATTACATTCCACAGTCAAAATCTATTGGTGATCGAATTTGATAACATGTCTGAACCTATCATTGGTACAATAGCAGTGATATAATGTTACATCATCGGTGCTACCTGTAGTTTCGGTATATGATCGTAAGTGTGACTGGAGTGATAAGTGGTTATTACGTAATGTTGTTATAACAATGTCATCAAAGCAATTTCTATAATTGAGTGTCCTGGACGTATGCATGTTTTGGATAACTAATTATCGTGTGAATGACACAGTTTATCAACCTTAATTGATACTAACCCGTTAAACAACTATTTCTGCTCAAATCGATATGTTTTCTGAATACCATATAGCTGTGACCGGGGAAATAATAGAATTCATTTTGTAAAGCAAAGGTGTGAAAGACACATTGTTACCACCAATGTGGCGTGTGTGATTGCGTGTACATCGCTCATGTTCCATGTAAAAATGGCTGAGATTAAATCATGATTCATTCAATATGACAGTTCATTCTGGGGGGTTGTAATTTCGCCTTACCATTTTCGACCGTTAGTGATTCAACATAGTACATTTCAATACTTCCAATAATTCACGAAAATACACGCCTGTCATATACTCAATAACTTCATATAGAGATAAGTAAAGAATAAACGCTCTTTATTATTTATGTAAAAGTAATGGTGTCTATTTTCAGGTATGACAATTATATGAACTGCGTCCGTTAAACACTGGAATGTATGCATGCATACCGTTGGTCACAATGTCCAACATTACAGCGACTGTCCATACACATATAATTGGTATAAAGATATTTCTAAACATCGATTAATAAATACATTGAAACATTGGTTGAACAAAAAAATAACGAAAGATATTACGCGCAAATAATTTAACATTCGATATTTTTTAATATCGAGATTATCAGAAACCGAAAAACTCGTTATAAATTTTTTATTTAAACTTTTTTTTAGAGAAATAATTTTGAGGGTTTTGAAATTTTTTATTTTTTTTGAAATTTGGGGGTTTTGAATTTTTTTGTGGAAAAAATTAATTTTAGGGTTTTGAAATTTTTTGGAAAAAATAAATTTTGGAATTTTTGAAATTTTTTTTGGGTTTTGATATTTTGGAAGTTTTGGGAATTTTTTAGTACAACCAATTTTAGACCCAAAGATTCTATTTTTAGATGTGGCTCTAACGAGGCGGCTATTCTTCTACTGTTGTAAATGTTTGCCATAGGCCTCATGCAGCATATATTGCATGAATCCCGTACATTTTTCCTCCACTAGACATTTTGTAACAGTGTTACAAGTGTTACAAATGATTTAAAGTCCCAGTAGAAAATCGCAGCATATTTTATTCCTACCGTCTCAGTGTAGCAACATGTTACAAAGCGTTGCAAGTGTTACATTATTTCTGAGATACCAGAGAGACCGCTCGTAGACGGGTGTTACAAGTGTTGTACCGGATTCATGCAGTATCTATATCATGCAGTGCAAACGTTTTAGTGTATGCTGTTTACAATATAAATCCTCGTTCCAAAATTTTCTTTCATGAAATCTGAAAGATTGACATTTGCGAAAAAAAATTATGCACAAAAAAACAATTTCCGTCCAGCAGGGAAATCGCCTTTAAGTCGTGTTTTCGTAACTAGCGTCAGACCCGCGTTAAAAAAAATAATGTCATACTTTTAGACCACACCAAACAATTTAAGCTTCACTCAATACAAATGGTTTATTCCTGTGCCAATGGCACCTATGGGGAATCACAGGGAAGAGGTGTGATTATTTTTTAAAGCAAAAAAGCACAAAAGGCTATTGACCAATCAGGGCCCAGTGTCCATTTTATTCTCTCCTATATATTCCTCCCGCATCCGCTAGATGTCTCTCCCAAATATATTTACATCAGTCTTACCTATGCACAAGACCCCCTAACCAAATCATCATAAATCCCATTTCGTGTAAGGGAATGACAACGAAAGACACACGGAGCGAGTCTAGAAGAAATCTGGGAGACCACAAGAAACATGATTGAATATCAAAATTTGATCCGGGTTCCTTGTGTTTTTCCGGGCTTCGTGTAGACACGATCCGTGTTCCTTGTATACGTTGTCTGCATGGGTTTCTATATCTGCCATTCACCCACTACATGTGGACCATGTCAACAAGAAACCTAGTTCAGATTTCATAATTTTCTCACACCTGGCCGAACCATGGGATACAGTGGAATAGAAGACATGCGTCATTGGGCAAATGTCATACCTACTCGCTTTGGAAAGCCTATTGTATGAGTCTAGATATTTCTGCGGTTAGTGATCAAATGTACGGTCAGAGCAGTCTTGTCAGCCAGAGAGGCGGCAAATCGAATGGCAGGCGTGCTATTGGAAGTAATAAGACTCGAAGTGAATTGTTTTACATTTTTTTTATTGAATTAGTTAATTTTCTCTGTTTTTCTTGGTCCTATACAGATTATTAAACCAAATTTGATTTGATATGAAGGGAAACAAATACATGAATACAATGGCTACATTCACAGACCACAGTGTGGGCCCCACACCAAATATGGTCACACTAGAAAGTCTTTAGTTGGGGGTGTCTAACTTTGAATTTGACACTGCACCCCAGATGGGCTTTTAGAACTTAAAATTGATCCGAAATAGGATAATTTCTGGTAAAGATATTGATCTCAACATATTTTTCAGACTGAAATTTCAAACTCCTGTTACCGCAGTTGTAAAATAAAATAAAAAACATCAAAAAGGGCATAATGGGCCATTTAACAATTACCTGAACATTTCACAAGTGAGCTACTCATCAATGACTATTTAGTCATCACATAGTTAAGCATACTTTTTTGTCTTTTTACATAGATGGAGACACTTAATAAAGTTAGTGTGTGTGCAGAACTGGGAATGGAGCCATTGTTAACATATAAATTAAATGCTCAGCACTGTTGAAGGCATTTGAAAATATCTGGGTGAGAAAAAATAATCATTTACCAACAGTTAGAAGAAATTGGTGTTTGTCACCAATCGTTCATAACTTGCGACAGAATACATGGTATAATTAACCAAAACCTTAACCCTTTCATGATGGGAGCTGCGCTGGTGCAGCATTCAAGACCTTGTGCCAGTGCATTCTCTTATTTATGCAAGTCTCCCGTAGGGAGCCTTACATATATAAGAGAATGCACTGGCTGACAAGGTCGAGGTAAATATTGGTTGGCCAATGTATTCTCTTATATTTGCAAGGCTCCCTATGGGAGACTCGCATATATAAGAGAATGCATTGGCACAGGGTTTTCGCAAAATTTCAGGAAGCTCCAGTCATGAAAGGGTTAATTAACTAACAGCTTAATTATGTTATCATTATCAATTGTAGAAAACAAATAATTAAATATTATAATTTTTATTTAGTTGATTACAGAAACAAATTTGAACATTTAACATATTCTGATTAATTTTCAGTTTAATTTCTCTATATCGCCACATTGGCAGACGACACAATGCATAATCGAGGTGCCCAATGGGTGCGCATCAACATCTGGGAACTGAAATATGTGTCTAAGTCTCCCATAGCAGATGAGGCCATGCAGAATGAGGTCCCCAGGGGGTGAATATAGAACTAAATTCACCCTTTGAGGACCTCATTCTGCAAATGTCTGGCACCATATTTCGAGGCCTGGTGAAAGTCCTACGTTATCACGATGCTATAATCCATATATTGAGTCCTGGTGAAAGTCCTACGTTATCACGATGCTTTAATCCATTATATTGAGTCCTGGTGAAAGTCCTATGTTATCACGATGCTATATTCCATATATTGAGTCCAAACTTGATCACAATTAAAGATAAAGAAGGGTTGATGCACATAAGGGACATGTTGCATAAAATAATTTTCTTTGCAAGTAGAGTTTAAAGGGATTAAAACACTCTCAGAATTAAATATAATAACAAGTGTGTCAACAAAAATTGTAAATGGAAATATAAACTTATTGTAATATTAAGGATAATTCAACATGGATTTACATATTCTGTTCAAAATTTACAGATAAGTGGTACAAAAAAATCTACACTGAGAGTTCAACATAAATGTAAATTTTGATGAGATAAGTGATGAACATTTCTTTTAAAGGGACCCAAGGCACTCGTATTGAGTAAATGTACAAACAAGATAAAGTCTTAGAAACATTATCACATAGAACGTGGAGAAATAGTTTCTTATATTCATTATTAAAAGTTCTCCAAACAACTCCAATAACGAAATTTCGTTTGTTGAAACCATTTTTATGTAAACAAAACTATTAGTGATTTGTCAATAAACATCACTAATCGTGCAGTAAGTTAAATTAATTTAGTCTGAATATGATTTTCAGAATAATTTTCGATGTTTTGACCCTTTTCAATGTTTACCGTTTTAATGAAACATTGTTATCTTATCGGACTCTATATATACTTTTATTATATGCTCTACGATGAAATAGCTCTAAATGCTCGAGAAATAAACAGTGTATCAATAGCTTGTCCCAGCGAGCTAATACCAAAATGTTATTTCCTTTTCGTATTAGCCTTCATTACGTTGCTATCGATAACGTTAATGACATCATCTACTTTTAGATGGCGATAGTCTGTACTCATCTCTTATGGCAATGCACGTATACAGAGCGATATCGAGCTTCATGTAGTGTTTTATCTATGAGCCAGAGACGAGTCAATCAGTTGGCGTTCAGCTCGTTCAGTTTTGTCCACATTTAATTCGGCAATAATTGAAATAACGAAACCGCATATGATAAAAAGGAAATCTACGTTTTCAGACTGAACACGAGAATTAACATTCGTGGATACAAGCAAATATAGATTTTCCACTCGCGGCAAGCCGCTCATGGAAAATCAGTATTTTACATCACATCAGTACCCACTCATGTTAATTTATCGTATTCAGTATTCAGTATTTATTGGCAATACATAGACAAGTGTAACTGTAATGTTTACATAACAATGGTTTTGATATGCGCGAAATCTCTTTATTAAGAGAGTTATTAATAAAGAAAATGATAACAAAGCCAATTATTTTAATTGTAATTCGTTGATGATAGTTGTTTCACAGACTTCATCTTTTTCACATGAACCCACTTTGAAGGCTTTGGGTCCCTTTAGCGTAGTGAATATTAATGAAATTTGAGATAATTTTTATAAATTGATGCGATTTGAGTTAATTTTATGACAATTATCATATTTACAATTTTTATAAAACATTTAATTACATCTAAGGGTATTTACAATCACAACCATCAACCATGTATGGGTGTGCATTAATTAGAATTTATAATTAATAAATTTACTTAAAATTATTTGCATCTGGCATTTGGAATATCAATGAAAACGAACAATGGAATATCAGGCCCCTACAGATATCGGTGTGATATAACCCCACATGTAAATATCACTCACAACAGCTTCTCAAGCTCTCTAAGATAGCTAATACTCAGCCACAGTGGGGTATCTCTCTGTCGTTAACTCTTTCATGACGGGAGCTGCACTTGGTGCAGCATTAAAGATCCTGTGTCAGAGCATTCTCTTATATATGCGAGTTGCCCATAAGGACCCTCACATTAATAAGAGAATGCACTGGCTTACAAGATGAAGGTAAATATTTTAAGGCCAATGCATTCTCTCTGTTATCAACATATGGCATACAAACCACCTTGTGATAATACCCTCAAAGTCAAAGTTCAAAAGTATAGAATTTTCATTTTAAATACTTTGAAAGCTCAATTGTATTTGAAGCTCTGAATCTGAAGCTGAGTATTAGCTTATTTTGGGGGGCAGGCTCTTTATGAAAATATTAATGTATGAATGATTATTAATAACAATGAATAATGATGAGGTTTAATTATGATTCTGTGAATATGTGGTACGTATTACAGTAATTTACCAATTCCTATGGTGAAAAGTATGAACTCTTCTGTCCATGAAACTGCCACACCATAGAAGCTACTGACTTAGAAATGGGGCGTAGTACCATAACCACTAACATACATGTAGTAAAATTTGATGATGAGGGGAAATTGAAAAAAAACAACATATTGATCAACAAAAAATGCAAAATTCATTCATTAGTAAAAAAGTTTATGTCAATTTGAATCCATTGATTGAAATGGTATCATTTCCTGGCCTATTTTATTGATTTGGTAACGTGTTATTTTACAATGCTTATTTAACCCTTCCATGACTGGAGCTTCATGAATTTTTGCGAAAACCCTGTGCCAATGCATTCTCTTATATATGCGTCTCCCATAGGGCGCCTTGCATATATAAAAGAGAATGCATTGGCGTAAACATATTTAACTTGATCTTGTAATTCAGTGCATTCTCTTATATATGCAAGGCTCCCTATGGGAGACTAGCATATATAAGAGAATGCATTGGCTTAACAATATTTAACTTGATCTTGTAATTCAGTCCATTCTCTTATATATGCAAGGCTCCCTATGGGAGACTAGCATATATAACAGAATGCATTGGCTCAGTGTTTTCTCAAAATTTCAGGAAGCTCCAGCCACGGAAAAGTTCAGTTGGAGAGTCATTTTCTTAAATTTCACAAAGTTGTACTCATTCAAAAATATATAATCAGCAAGCTTAAACATATGATCAACAAACCAGCAAACACTTCAAAATTTAGTATGTAAGTTAATTAATGGATTGCATTTGCACATAACAAAAGCATGTAATAATTTTAATCTTCTAAACACAAGACCTATTTCAGTGACGCGCAAACATTATTTCAAGTCAAAAAAACACCAGAACTGGGAATAAGGTGCCTGACATTGCAGAATGAGGTCCACAGAGGGTGAATTTAGTGACACTACCCTTCATAGTGGGCTTGCATCACTAAATTCACCCACTGGGGGGGGGGGCCTAATTTCTGCATATGTTTAAACTTTTCTGGAAAGTATATTTATTGTCAAATTAACAAGTTGTTTAGTTTCTATAGAATCTTCTTTACAAAGACACATAGCATAATCAAGGTTCCCAATGGGTGCATATTACAATATTCACCATTTGGGGAACAAATTTAATAAATGACCCTGGGCTTGTTTAATCCCCTTTCCAAATCATTTATCTATACTATATTGTCTAAACTTTTGTTAAATGTTCATATGTTACATGTATTATGATAAAATATGTTTACATCAATATTCACCATCTGGGTGTCTGACATTTGCAGAATGAATTCCCCAGAGGGTGAATTTAGTGATTCTATCCTGCACGATGGGCTAGCTTCACCAATTTTATCCTCTGGGGAACTCATTCTGCTCAGTCCTCATCGCAACTGCTATGGGAGACATAGGATCAGATTAATGTTGGTGATATTCACCCATTACGCAATAAAATTTGGGATATAGAAAAACTAAACTAAACAAAAAATAGAATCTACGTTACGAATTTTCTATAGAAATTTGATAATAAAGAAACTGTCCATAGCAGATGAGACCAAAGCAGAATGAGGTCCCCAGAGTGTGAATTTAGTGATGCTAAATTATGGGTGGTCCCAGCTCGAGATTGCATTATTGTTTGAGTCAATATATCGCATTGAACATTGAACTGAATACGTGGCCCTGAATAACAAAAACTTCCCAGATTTTGAACTGTTGGGGTATGATCTATACGGGCACAGAGACCAGCCAAGAGGGTGACTTGTGAGACATCTTCTCCCTAAAATGTGCAACTTCTCCCCATCTTTGTCCCAGGGAAAATTGGAAATTTGGGCGCGTTGGATCGACAAACCACTTCTGCCAACTTCCAGGGTTGGCATTTTTGTCAACCTGTCATTTTAAAGTTTGACCCGATACTGGTCCGATTTTGCATCATGTTTTAGAGTATGGTTCATAATGACATCACGCTTTAGGGTGCATTTACATTGCTATAGAAATGTACACAGATCTACACGCAGACAGTGTAAACGGGTTGATATAGAACTGCACACAGAAAGAAAACGGTATTAGTTCGTGTGAGCAAAAATCGTGACCGCTACACGTCACGGTCAACGCCCATATATTGCGACAGGCAAATCAGTTTTGATTAATTGTTACTCGGGCTTGGCGAATGTTTTCGTTGTCATTTCAACCCGTGTATTTCGAATATTGAACACGGATAGGGACGTGGCAACTTGTTCAACGGTTGGATATTTCATACCTGACACAACATTAGTTGTAATTTCCAAACCAACAATAGATTAAAAATGATCTTGTAGTTTGATTTTCAAACATTTTATTTGGGGGGGGGGGTATTGTTTTCGGACCAATATTTGCATAATTTCCTACTTTTTATCAAAATTTTGGACTGGAATGGCCATCAGCTGGAAATTTTCCAACCTTATCATAGGGGCGGATGTAATGTTGGAAATGTCCAACACTTGGAAAGATTGTGTCCTGGTCCCTCCCCGTGGCCAGTCATCATCATCATATTTATTGTCTAACAGCTATATATAGAAACTGCATGTAATTTAAGAAAACAATATTGTCCTACATTGGTTAACATTGTCATTGGAATTGTCATCAGTTGAAAATTTTACTACATTTGGTCAAATAAAGGGTGTTGTAGGGTAACTGCATGATTTTCATTCTTTCTTCGAACCATTATCAAGTGGTATAAGGATACACTTTAAATACATGCGGCACATACCAAATCGCTGTTATCTGCTGATAGTTGATACATTTTCATGTCTGGCCTAAACTGACACGTCTCGCAGTGAATTGTCAATTACCAGAGTACAGATCAGCGCGCGTTCACTATTGGTAATCATGTTGTGATCACAGTAATGCGCGACACGTGACTTCATACAGATCTATATACATTTCTATAGCAATGTAAATGCACCCTTACTACCATGTCGTGCTCAAACCCGACAGATCTGCCTTGGCGTTAATCTAGGTTGTCGGACGCCCAACAATGTGGTCTCACGTTCGTTAAAGGGGCATCCAAGGGTCCCAAAACAGTTCGAAAATGGCAATTTTTCGGTTCTACAACGAAAAGCAGAGATGGCATCTGAGGGGTTAATTTTTAATTTTATGGGACGGGTCCCGCGCCAAATAATCTTTCGTGTCGCATACTTTATGTTTCCAATTTCCTTTATGGGGATAATGAGCACGGGACTTGTTTCAGAGCAGAAATCTGAAAAAACGACAATTTTTCACTATAGGTGACAATACACCAAATGATTTGCAAAGGCCCCAGGAAAGGGTTGACCCTGCGCGAACGGGAGGGGGGGGGGGGGACACAATAAATTAAAGAACGTCCTTTTAGACACACGAACATGTGCCCAAAAGTACTTGTCAATGTATTGCGTCACACTGCAGTTTTGACAAACGTCACACTACCCTTAAAATGGAGGGGGGAAATGACTTCGAAAAAATCACAAACCCCTGCCAAAAATTATTCACCAATTTAAAATCCGTAACCTTTCACCATGTGGCTATGTTGCATGTTTCTTGACGGGAAACACGTTTGTGCATTTTTTCGTGCACTTTTCATCCATGCATCATTGACCATTCAGCTATCAGGATATTTTTTTTATGCTGATCCTAGCTTGGGGGTCCCAGGGGAAAACACTCTACTAATTTCTATTTCGTGTATTATAACCAACAGGTTACACTGTTGTAAATGTTTGCCATAGGCCTCATGCAGCATATATTGCATGAATCCGGTACATTTTTCCTCCACTAGGCATTTTGTAACAGTGTTAAAAGTGTTACAAATGATTTAAAGTCCCAGTAGAAAACCGCAGCATATTTTATTCCTACCGTCTCAGTGTAGCAACCTGTTACAAAGCGTTACAAGTGTTACATTATTTCTGAGATACCAGAGAGACCGCTCGTAGACGGGTGTTACAAGTGTTGTACCGGTTTCATGCAGTATCTATCATGCAGTGCAAACGTTTTAGTGTATGCTGTTTACAATATAAATCCTCGTTCCAAAATTTTCTTTCATGAAATCTGAAAGATTGACATTTGCGAAAAAAAATTATGCACAAAAAAACAATTTCCGTCCAGCAGGGAAATCGCCTTTAAGTCGTGTTTTCGTAACTAAATCGCCTTTAAGTCGTGTTTTCGTAACTAGCGTCAGTCCCGCGCTAAAAAAAAATAATGTCATACTTTTAGACCACACCAAACAATTTAAACTTCACTCAATACAAATGGTTTATTCCTGTGCCAATGTACGTCACCTATGGGAAATCACAGGGAAGAGGTGTGATTATTTTTTAAAGCAAAAAAGCACAAAAGGCTATTGACCAATCAGGGCCCAGTGTCCATTTTATTCTCTCCTATATATTCCTCCCGCATCCGCTAGATGTCTCTCCCAAATATATTTACATCAGTCTTACCTATGCACAAGACCCCCCTAACCAAATGATAATAAATCCCATTTCGTGTAAGGGAATGACAACGAAAGACACACGGAGCGAGTCTAGAAGAAATCTGGGAGACCACAAGAAACGTGATTGAATATCAAAATTAGTGGGGTGAAGTTGAGTCCTGGTGGGGGGGGGGTGCAGAGGTCTACCAATATCTCCTGGACTATAATGTTCAGTCCTCAAACTAAATTAATTAATTGTGTAATTATGCTTTCGCCTTGTGGATAAATATAGATCAATACATATATGATATATCATCCTGCGTGGCTGATAGACACACATAAAACCCCCAGAGCATGTCTACAGGAAGCCCAATGGCATGCAGAAGATCCCAAACCAGATGTTAACAGCCCACTTAATTTCGAACCCCCAGATTACTTTATATAAAATATATGCCATATATATACCATTTGAAAGAGGAAGCTCCAAAACATTGTATTATCAACTTATCCGGTGCAATATACTGTGGACTTCTTGTTTTTGTTGAGTTGCCAATGCGTTTTTTCATCAAGATTGAAGTAAAAATCAGTATTATTTTCAATGCAGGGGGAATAACTCTATATATTGAAGATAGACTTGTTCCCATTTAATTGAACAACTTTGAATTCTGTTGCATTCTGGATGCAAGAGGGGGGAAGTCTTCAGCAGTTTTTTATTTCTCTGTGGGCATCTTCTGAGACACAGATGTTTCAAATAGTGATGAATTATAGTATTTTAATCATATTTTATGGCACATATTGTTATTAAAACCGTATATCAAGTCACTATAAAAAATAATCGGTGACTCGAAAATTAAATGGGCCTTTAATATAAATCCCATTTCTTGTGACAAAATAAGGGAACGACAAAGAAAGACACCCTGAGTACAAGCCTGCAAACAGCGTGTCTGTCATTTGCAGAATGAGGTCCCCAGAGGGTGAATTTAGCGATGCTATCCCGCACAGCGGGCTAGCATCACAAAATTCATCCTCTGCGGACCTCATTCTGCTTAGGTCTCATCTTATGGGAAGTATCTATAGTATCAAATTAACATTGTTTTTAGTTACGTTTTCCCATCTGGGAAGTTTCTATATCCCCTAATTTGCAGAAGGTAAAATCCATAATCGAGGTGCCCAATTGGGTGATCATCACCGACTTCAACTAGGGAACTTCAAACTGATCCTAGATCTACCATAGCAGTTGAGGGCCTAAGCAGAATGAGGTCCACAGAGGGTGAATTTAGTTGTGCGGGATAGCGTCACTAATTTCACCATCTGGGGACCTCATTCTGCAAATGACAGACACGCTATTTGCAGGCTTGCCGGAGCAAGTTTACAGGAAACTGGGGAACCAACAACCCCGGAGACATTGTCCACAAGAAGCCTGATTGAATATCAACATTTGATCCGGGGTCCTTGTGTTTTTCCAGGCTTCGTGTAGACAATGATCCGTGTTCGTTGTATACATTGTCTGGGTTTCTATATCTGCCATCCACCCACTATACATGTGGACCATGTCAACAAGAAACTCAGTTCGGATTTCATAATTTTCTCACACCTGGCCGAACCATGAGATACAATGGAATAGAAGACATGCGTCATTGGGCAGGGGTGTGAGAAAATGTCATACCTACTCGCTTTGGAAAGCCTATTGTATGAGTCTAGATATTTCTGCGGTTAGTGATAAAATGTACAGTCAGGCTATAATCACAGTACAGGGTGAATCTGTTAATTTTGATACTTACCTGTCAATTCAGTTTTATTGATGGAAGCACCTTCAGCCTCTCGAAATAGCAACGTTCTGGCCACAGAGGCGGCCTTTTAGAGCAGTCTTGTCAGCCAGAGAGGCGGCAAATCGAATGGCAGGCGTGGTATTGGAAGTAATAAAACTTGAAGTGAATTGTTTTACATTTTTTTATTGAATTAGTTAAATTTCTCTGTTTTTCTTGGTCCTATACAGATTTTAAACCAAATTTGATTTGATATGAAGGGAAACAAATACATGAATACAATGGCTACATTCACAGACCACAGTGTGGGGCCCCACACCAAATATGGTCACACTAGAAAGTCTTTAGTTGGGGGTTTCTAACTTTGAATTTGACACTGCACCCCAGATGGGCTTTTAGAACTTAAAATTGATCCGAAATAGGATAATTTCTGGTAAAGATATTGATCTCAACATATTTATCAGACTGAAATTTCAAACTCCTGTTACCGCAGTTGTAAAATAAAAATAAAAACATCAAAAAGGGCATAATGGGCCATTTAACAATTACCTGAACATTTCTCAAGTAAGCTACTCATCAATGACTATTTAGTCATCACATAGTTAAGCATACTTTTTTGTCTTTTTACTGTGTGTGCAGAACTGGGAATGGAGCCATTGTTAACATATAAATTAAATGCTCAGCACTGTTGAAGGCATTTGAAAATATCTGGGTGAGAAAAAAAAATCATTTACCAACAGTTAGAAGAAATTGGTGTTTGTCACCAATCGTTCATAACTTGCGACAGAATACATGGTATAATTAACCAAAACCTTAACCCTTTCATGATGGGAGCTGCGCTGGTGCAGCATTCAAGACCTTGTGCCAGTGCATTCTCTTATTTATGCAAGTCTCCCATAGGGAGCCTTACATATATAAGAGAATGCACTGGCTGACAAGGTCAAGGTAAATATATGTTGGCCAATGTATTCTCTTATATTTGCAAGGCTCCCTATGGGAGACTCGCATATATAAGAGAATGCATTGGCACAGGGTTTTCGCAAAATTTCAGGAAGCTCCAGCCATGAAAGGGTTAATTAACTAACAGCTTAATTATGTTATCATTATCAATTGTAGAAAACAAATAATTAAATATTATAATTTTTATTTAGTTGATTACAGAAACAAATTTGAACATTTAACATATTCTGATTCATTTTCAGTTTAATTACTCTATATCGCCACATTGGCAGACGACACAATGCATAATCGAGGTGCCCAATGGGTGCGCATCAACATCTGGGAACTGAAATATGTGTCTAAGTCTCCCATAGCAAATGAGGCCATGCAGAATGAGGTCCCCAGGGGGTGAATATAGAACTAAATTCACCCTTTGAGGACCTCATTCTGCAAATGTCTGGCACCATATTTCGAGGCCTGGTGAAAGTCCTACGTTATCACGATGCTTTAATCCATTATATTGAGTCCTGGTGAAAGTCCTACGTTATCACGATGCTTTAATCCATTATATTGAGTCCTGGTGAAAGTCCTATGTTATCACGATGCTATATTCCATATATTGAGTCCAAACTTGATCACAATTAAAGATAAAGAAGGGTTGATGCACATAAGGGACATGTTGCATAAAATAATTTTCTTTGCAAGTAGAGTTTAAAGGGATTAAAACACTCTCAGAATTAAATATAATAACAAGTGTGTCAACAAAAATTGTAAATGGAAATATAAACTTATTGTAATATTAAGGATAATTCAACATGGATTTACATATTCTGTTCAAAATTTACAGATAAGTGGTACAAAAAAATCTACACTGAGAGTTCAACATAAATGTAAATTTTGATGAGATAAGTGATGAACATTTCTTTTAAAGGGACCCAAGGCACTCGTATTGAGTAAATGTACAAACAAGATAAAGTCTTAGAAACATTATCACATAGAACGTGGAGAAATAGTTTCTTATATTCATTATTAAAAGTTCTCCAAACAACTCCAATAACGAAATTTCGTTTGTTGAAACCATTTTTATGTAAACAAAACTATTAGTGATTTGTCAATAAACATCACTAATCGTGCAGTAAGTTAAATTAATTTAGTCTGAATATGATTTTCAGAATAATTTTCGATGTTTTGACCCTTTTCAATGTTTACCGTTTTAATGAAACATTGTTATCTTATCGGACTCTATATATACTTTTATTATATGCTCTACGATGAAATAGCTCTAAATGCTCGAGAAATAAACAGTGTATCAATAGCTTGTCCCAGCGAGCTAATACCAAAATATTAGCAACCACAACGCGCCGCAGGCGCGTTGTTGCTTTTCATGTTTAGGCGTGAATGACGTCATTAATTTTTACAATACCATGAAACAGCATTTCGACGCGATGAAAATCCGGACAAGAAAAATGGGTTAAAAATCACGTGACTTCCGCTTCGCTTTCGCATAGAATCATGGGAACAATAATATCCCAAAAAGAAACGGTGACACAGAATCGGAAGTGGACCAACGGGATGGTTATAAAATTAACAACTTTAGTTTTTCTGAACAATTCCTACGTGATTTTGGCCTATAGATTAGTTTCGTTTGACCAATTTCGTTGGTTAGCTGAATAAAATCAGCGAAGACGTCATGACATGGTCCATGACGTCATTTGCGTCATTTGGTGTCGTGGGCTAGAATCCAGAAAAAATTGGTCTCCGCAGGAAACACTGATTTCACATCAGTATACTAGACTTGGTTGCATTTATAACCGTTTTCGCAAAAGATATATGCGAAAATAGCACAAGCAAACGTGCCTGCTTCAGAATCAAATTACCACAGTTGAATAGCCAAGGATGTACCCTTTCCAACAATGTATAGCACGACATCGTGTGTTGCGCCGATGTTTACTTATGGTGTTTTGTAATAACGATCCCGCCTTAGCTGCGTGTAATTTTCCTCCGGACAAATTGCTCAGCGAAAAATCCCCCTAATAGGCGGACAACACATTCAATAAGTTCCCGTCTCGCAACGATTTGGCCTCACAGACATATCAGCGGCTTATCAATTCCTTCGAGATAAATGATTGAACCAATCTACCCTAACAAGGGGGATTTTTTCACGGTTGTATGTCGCGCGAATAGTATTGGCTGGCTGCCAGGTATTCACACTCAACATCGGAACGCGGCTTATTATTTGAAATCATTTGTGAGCAGTGGTGGCAGCGAGGAAGTCAAATGATATGTCCATCATAACATGGGTCGCCTTCGTTGGTGAAGTTGGAATTAAGCCTCAACCAAATTTGTTGTCAAGTTGATGTGGGGGGCTTATATGACCTTGACCTTGACCATAAAATGACCTTGACCTCTGTTGAAAGACATCTCACTTAAAGGGCCATTTTGCTAGATATGTGTTGCGATGTACGCGCTAATGTCAATATGCAGAGGCCTTTTATAGCTATCCTTTAGAAATATACCGGTATTGAGGCTCCTACATACTCGAGCCTGTATCTGACGAACAGAAACATGGGAGTACGATATCAATTTAAACTTGACCTCCATAAAGAATCTATTATATATTTGAAGAAAGTTTGTGGTCTGTGCGTGTGGGTGTGTGTGTATGTATGTGTGTGTGTGTTTCCGCGATGGAATCGGAAACGGCTAACCGATTTTGATGAAACTTGGTACGGGTATGTAGTTTGACCTGAGGACTAACATGGGTATATCCGTTTGCCCGTGCGGCGTGACCTTGACCTTCAAATGACCTTGAACTCAAGTTCTCCGCTGAGCCGATTTTCACCAAATTTGGTATGTGGGGGTAGTTTCAGGCGCTGAGCAATTTCGTCACACCCGGATGCCCGTGCGGCGTGAACTTGATATTTTAAATGACATTGAACTGTATCTGGGTATCCACTGGCCCGATTTCCACCATTTTTTGGGGGTGTTGGTGTAGATGGGGATGCCAACAAATTTCGTCTCACCCACATGCCCGTCAGACAGGTACCCAGCTAAAACCTAATGTATAGTTTGTGACTTTTGTCTGTTAGCTATGGCCGGGAAAACTTCCGGACGGATTTCGACGAAACTTGATACCTAAGTGTACGTTTGTCCGGGAAGTGTTTTGGACGGGTCAAAGTGTGATGCTTGATCTTCAAAATGGTCGATTCAAGATCAAATCGGGTATTAGTGGCGGATTTCGACGATATTCGATAGCTAGGGATACTTTTGTCCGGGCAGTGTTTTGGGCGGCTTAACTCGTAACCCCGACCTGACATTGACATTCAAAACGGTAAATTCAAGGTCAAATCTGGTCAAATTTCGCATAACTAGATCCGACGAAGCACCGCGTGTGGTTGCCCCGTTACGTGTCACGTACGATCATATTATTTCCTTTTCGTATTAGCCTTGTCAGACACACTATATTCATGCTTAAATAGAACAGATGAACAAATGGGGAAGGGGAAACACATAAACATTAACTTCTGAAAGACTGTAGGTAAAAAATAACATTGCATCAGGAGAAAACATTGTGTGGAAAACTAGGTCAATACTATGACAAAACTGTAAGATTGACAACTCCGCGGACATTCTTTAAAATTTGAAGGGCATCCTCATGCGTGATGCCTTCAAAATTTTGTCCGTTGACGGCAAGTATCTGGTCTCCTCGCTTCAGGTCTCCGACTTTAGCAGCAGCGCCCTCTGCGAAGACGTTTTTGATGTAGATTGGCAGGTCTCCGTGCGGACTTCCGTGTCCCCCGACGATCGAGAAACCCAAACCCTGAGTTCCCCTCTCCAGCGTGACGGTTTGCACAGTTGGTAATGGTCTGTGAAGAAAAGAAAAAGCTTGCATTAAGCAACAGCAACTTAACAACATAATGGGTATTATTATTCATTCCTTAACTTACACTATTTCTGATTGGGCAAAAGCCGCCACGTGATAATCCGGGAAAAAAGTCATATTGGACTCCCGAATGTCATATACTGAACTCCCAAGAGTGCAATATGACTTTTTTTATCGGGACTATGTGACATCACGAATAAACTATTGCGAAATGAATCGTGAAATTGTGATGCGCGCGCAACACTGGTGGATTTAGCAGACGTTTCACTTCCGCATTGAGTTTTTTTTTCATTTCCGTGTTTACTGTCCAAATCATGCTTTCTGATGATCAAATACCGGCTTTTATAGAGAATTAAGTGCCGACAAATACCAAAAATAACCACTAAAGTTTTATTCCGAATATTTGGATAAACATACATTCCCCTCTCCAGCGTGACGGTTTGCACAGTTGGTAACGGTCTGTGAAGAAAAAGATTTCTTTAAGTGACAGCAACTTAACCCTTCCATGATTGGAGCGTCGTAAAATTTTGCGAAAACCCTGTGCCAATGCATTCTCCTATATATGACAGTCGCCCATATGGCGCCTGGCATATGTAAGAGAATGCATTGCCCTAACAATATTTATCTTGATCTTGTAAGCACAGGCCACTGGGGTAAAATTACTAAAATACCAATATAGACTAAACCGGTGGTATTTTAGTAATTTTTCCCAGGGGCCTGTGCTTGTAAGCCATTGTATTCTCTTATGTATGTGAGGCTCCCTATGGGAGACTGGCATATATAAGAGAATGCACTGGCACAGGGTCATTAATGCTGCACCAGCGCAGCTTCCGTCATGAAAGGGTTAATAACATAATAGGTAGTATATCCAAAATCCATACAGGGACATCTCTTCCAAAAGGTAAACAAGTAAATAGACACAAATTCGTCGATATAGCGCTGAAAATACGGGTTTTATTTCTTATATTTTTTTATAAATTTGAGAATTTTACCTATGGGACGGGTATTATTTATGGGACGGGTCCCGCGCCAAATAATCTTTCGTGTCGCATACTTTATGTTTCCAATTTCCTTTATGGCCTCATCATTCTGCTATGATTGAAGTTCCGAAATGGTGAACATTGTGATGTACACCCATTTGGGAACCTTGATTATGCAATGTGTCGTCGGTCAATTTGGGATATAGAAAAACTAAACTAAACAAAAAATAGAATCTACGTTAAGAATTTTCTATAGAAATTTGATAATAAAGAAACTGTCCATAGCAGATGAGACCAAAGCAGAATGAGGTCCACAGAGTGTGAATTTAGTGATGCTAAATTATGGGTGGTCCCAGCTCGAGATTGCATTATTGTTTGAGTCAATATATCGCATTGAACATTGAACTGAATACGTGGCCCTGAATAACAAAAACTTCCCAGATTTTGAACTGTTGGGGTATGATCTATACGGGCACAGGGACCAGCCAAGAGGGTGACTTGGGAGACATCTTCTCCCTAAAATGTGCAACTTCTCCCTATCTTTGTCCCAGGGAAAATTGGAAATTTGGGCGCGTTGGATCGACAAACCGCTTCTGCCAACTTCCAGGGTTGGCATTTTTGTCAACCTGTCATTTTAAAGTTTGACCCGATACTGGTCCGATTTTGCATCATGTTTTAGAGTATGGTTCATAATGACATCACGCTTTACTACCATGTCGTGCTCAAACCCGACAGATCTGCCTTGGCGTTAATCTAGGTTGTCGGACGCCCAACAATGTGGTCTCACGTTCATTAAAGGGGCATCCAAGGGCCCCAAAACGGGTCGAAAACTGAACGGCAATTTTTTCGTTCTACAACGAAAAGCAGAGATGGCATCTGAGGGGTTAATTTTTAATTTTATGGGACGGGTCCCGCGCCAAATAATCTTTCGTGTCGCATACTTTATGTTTCCAATTTCCTTTATGGGGATAATGAGCACGGGACTTGTTTCAGAGCAGAAATCTGAAAAAACGACAATTTTTCACTATAGGTGACAATACACCAAATGATTTGCAAAGGCCCCAGGAAAGGGTTGACCCTGCGCGAACGGGAGGGGGGGGGGACACAATAAATTAAAGAACGTCCTTTTAGACACACGAACATGTGCCCAAAAGTACTTGTCAATGTATTGCGTCACACTGCAGTTTTGACAAACGTCACACTACCCTTAAAATGGAGGGGGGAAATGACTTCGAAAAAATCACAAACCCCTGCCAAAAATTATTCACCAATTTAAAATCCGTAACCTTTCACCATGTGGCTATGTTGCATGTTTCTTGACGGGAAACACGTTTGTGCATTTTTTCGTGCACTTTTCATCCATGCATCATTGACCATTCAGCTATCAGGATATTTTTTTTATGCTGATCCTAGCTTGGGGGTCCCAGGGGAAAACACTCTACTAATTTCTATTTCGTGTATTATAACCAACAGGTTACACTGTTGTAAATGTTTGCCATAGGCCTCATGCAGCATATATTGCATGAATCCGGTACATTTTTCCTCCACTAGGCATTTTGTAACAGTGTTAAAAGTGTTACAAATGATTTAAAGTCCCAGTAGAAAACCGCAGCATATTTTATTCCTACCGTCTCAGTGTAGCAACCTGTTACAAAGCGTTACAAGTGTTACATTATTTCTGAGATACCAGAGAGACCGCTCGTAGACGGGTGTTACAAGTGTTGTACCGGTTTCATGCAGTATCTATCATGCAGTGCAAACGTTTTAGTGTATGCTGTTTACAATATAAATCCTCGTTCCAAAATTTTCTTTCATGAAATCTGAAAGATTGACATTTGCGAAAAAAAATTATGCACAAAAAAACAATTTCCGTCCAGCAGGGAAATCGCCTTTAAGTCGTGTTTTCGTAACTAAATCGCCTTTAAGTCGTGTTTTCGTAACTAGCGTCAGTCCCGCGCTAAAAAAAAATAATGTCATACTTTTAGACCACACCAAACAATTTAAACTTCACTCAATACAAATGGTTTATTCCTGTGCCAATGTACGTCACCTATGGGAAATCACAGGGAAGAGGTGTGATTATTTTTTAAAGCAAAAAAGCACAAAAGGCTATTGACCAATCAGGGCCCAGTGTCCATTTTATTCTCTCCTATATATTCCTCCCGCATCCGCTAGATGTCTCTCCCAAATATATTTACATCAGTCTTACCTATGCACAAGACCCCCCTAACCAAATGATAATAAATCCCATTTCGTGTAAGGGAATGACAACGAAAGACACACGGAGCGAGTCTAGAAGAAATCTGGGAGACCACAAGAAACGTGATTGAATATCAAAATTAGTGGGGTGAAGTTGAGTCCTGGTGGGGGGGGGGGGGGGTGCAGAGGTCTACCAATATCTCCTGGACTATAATGTTCAGTCCTCAAACTAAATTAATTAATTGTGTAATTATGCTTTCGCCTTGTGGATAAATATAGATCAATACATATATGATATATCATCCTGCGTGGCTGATAGACACACATAAAACCCCCAGAGCATGTCTACAGGAAGCCCAATGGCATGCAGAAGATCCCAAACCAGATGTTAACAGCCCACTTAATTTCGAACCCCCAGATTACTTTATATAAAATATATGCCATATATATACCATTTGAAAGAGGAAGCTCCAAAACATTGTATTATCAACTTATCCGGTGCAATATACTGTGGACTTCTTGTTTTTGTTGAGTTGCCAATGCGTTTTTTCATCAAGATTGAAGTAAAAATCAGTATTATTTTCAATGCAGGGGGAATAACTCTATATATTGAAGATAGACTTGTTCCCATTTAATTGAACAACTTTGAATTCTGTTGCATTCTGGATGCAAGAGGGGGGAAGTCTTCAGCAGTTTTTTATTTCTCTGTGGGCATCTTCTGAGACACAGATGTTTCAAATAGTGATGAATTATAGTATTTTAATCATATTTTATGGCACATATTGTTATTAAAACCGTATATCAAGTCACTATAAAAAATAATCGGTGACTCGAAAATTAAATGGGCCTTTAATATAAATCCCATTTCTTGTGACAAAATAAGGGAACGACAAAGAAAGACACCCTGAGTACAAGCCTGCAAACAGCGTGTCTGTCATTTGCAGAATGAGGTCCCCAGAGGGTGAATTTAGCGATGCTATCCCGCACAGCGGGCTAGCATCACAAAATTCATCCTCTGCGGACCTCATTCTGCTTAGGTCTCATCTTATGGGAAGTATCTATAGTATCAAATTAACATTGTTTTTAGTTACGTTTTCCCATCTGGGAAGTTTCTATATCCCCTAATTTGCAGAAGGTAAAATCCATAATCGAGGTGCCCAATTGGGTGATCATCACCGACTTCAACTAGGGAACTTCAAACTGATCCTAGATCTACCATAGCAGTTGAGGGCCTAAGCAGAATGAGGTCCACAGAGGGTGAATTTAGTTGTGCGGGATAGCGTCACTAATTTCACCATCTGGGGACCTCATTCTGCAAATGACAGACACGCTATTTGCAGGCTTGCCGGAGCAAGTTTACAGGAAACTGGGGAACCAACAACCCCGGAGACATTGTCCACAAGAAGCCTGATTGAATATCAACATTTGATCCGGGGTCCTTGTGTTTTTCCAGGCTTCGTGTAGACAATGATCCGTGTTCGTTGTATACATTGTCTGGGTTTCTATATCTGCCATCCACCCACTATACATGTGGACCATGTCAACAAGAAACTCAGTTCGGATTTCATAATTTTCTCACACCTGGCCGAACCATGAGATACAATGGAATAGAAGACATGCGTCATTGGGCAGGGGTGTGAGAAAATGTCATACCTACTCGCTTTGGAAAGCCTATTGTATGAGTCTAGATATTTCTGCGGTTAGTGATAAAATGTACAGTCAGGCTATAATCACAGTACAGGGTGAATCTGTTAATTTTGATACTTACCTGTCAATTCAGTTTTATTGATGGAAGCACCTTCAGCCTCTCGAAATAGCAACGTTCTGGCCACAGAGGCGGCCTTTTAGAGCAGTCTTGTCAGCCAGAGAGGCGGCAAATCGAATGGCAGGCGTGGTATTGGAAGTAATAAAACTTGAAGTGAATTGTTTTACATTTTTTTATTGAATTAGTTAAATTTCTCTGTTTTTCTTGGTCCTATACAGATTTTAAACCAAATTTGATTTGATATGAAGGGAAACAAATACATGAATACAATGGCTACATTCACAGACCACAGTGTGGGGCCCCACACCAAATATGGTCACACTAGAAAGTCTTTAGTTGGGGGTTTCTAACTTTGAATTTGACACTGCACCCCAGATGGGCTTTTAGAACTTAAAATTGATCCGAAATAGGATAATTTCTGGTAAAGATATTGATCTCAACATATTTATCAGACTGAAATTTCAAACTCCTGTTACCGCAGTTGTAAAATAAAAATAAAAACATCAAAAAGGGCATAATGGGCCATTTAACAATTACCTGAACATTTCTCAAGTAAGCTACTCATCAATGACTATTTAGTCATCACATAGTTAAGCATACTTTTTTGTCTTTTTACTGTGTGTGCAGAACTGGGAATGGAGCCATTGTTAACATATAAATTAAATGCTCAGCACTGTTGAAGGCATTTGAAAATATCTGGGTGAGAAAAAAAAATCATTTACCAACAGTTAGAAGAAATTGGTGTTTGTCACCAATCGTTCATAACTTGCGACAGAATACATGGTATAATTAACCAAAACCTTAACCCTTTCATGATGGGAGCTGCGCTGGTGCAGCATTCAAGACCTTGTGCCAGTGCATTCTCTTATTTATGCAAGTCTCCCATAGGGAGCCTTACATATATAAGAGAATGCACTGGCTGACAAGGTCAAGGTAAATATATGTTGGCCAATGTATTCTCTTATATTTGCAAGGCTCCCTATGGGAGACTCGCATATATAAGAGAATGCATTGGCACAGGGTTTTCGCAAAATTTCAGGAAGCTCCAGCCATGAAAGGGTTAATTAACTAACAGCTTAATTATGTTATCATTATCAATTGTAGAAAACAAATAATTAAATATTATAATTTTTATTTAGTTGATTACAGAAACAAATTTGAACATTTAACATATTCTGATTCATTTTCAGTTTAATTACTCTATATCGCCACATTGGCAGACGACACAATGCATAATCGAGGTGCCCAATGGGTGCGCATCAACATCTGGGAACTGAAATATGTGTCTAAGTCTCCCATAGCAAATGAGGCCATGCAGAATGAGGTCCCCAGGGGGTGAATATAGAACTAAATTCACCCTTTGAGGACCTCATTCTGCAAATGTCTGGCACCATATTTCGAGGCCTGGTGAAAGTCCTACGTTATCACGATGCTTTAATCCATTATATTGAGTCCTGGTGAAAGTCCTACGTTATCACGATGCTTTAATCCATTATATTGAGTCCTGGTGAAAGTCCTATGTTATCACGATGCTATATTCCATATATTGAGTCCAAACTTGATCACAATTAAAGATAAAGAAGGGTTGATGCACATAAGGGACATGTTGCATAAAATAATTTTCTTTGCAAGTAGAGTTTAAAGGGATTAAAACACTCTCAGAATTAAATATAATAACAAGTGTGTCAACAAAAATTGTAAATGGAAATATAAACTTATTGTAATATTAAGGATAATTCAACATGGATTTACATATTCTGTTCAAAATTTACAGATAAGTGGTACAAAAAAATCTACACTGAGAGTTCAACATAAATGTAAATTTTGATGAGATAAGTGATGAACATTTCTTTTAAAGGGACCCAAGGCACTCGTATTGAGTAAATGTACAAACAAGATAAAGTCTTAGAAACATTATCACATAGAACGTGGAGAAATAGTTTCTTATATTCATTATTAAAAGTTCTCCAAACAACTCCAATAACGAAATTTCGTTTGTTGAAACCATTTTTATGTAAACAAAACTATTAGTGATTTGTCAATAAACATCACTAATCGTGCAGTAAGTTAAATTAATTTAGTCTGAATATGATTTTCAGAATAATTTTCGATGTTTTGACCCTTTTCAATGTTTACCGTTTTAATGAAACATTGTTATCTTATCGGACTCTATATATACTTTTATTATATGCTCTACGATGAAATAGCTCTAAATGCTCGAGAAATAAACAGTGTATCAATAGCTTGTCCCAGTGAGCTAATACCAAAATATTAGCAACCACAACGCGCCGCAGGCGCGTTGTTGCTTTTCATGTTTAGGCGTGAATGACGTCATTAATTTTTACAATACCATGAAACAGCATTTCGACGCGATGAAAATCCGGACAAGAAAAATGGGTTAAAAATCACGTGACTTCCGCTTCGCTTTCGCATAGAATCATGGGAACAATAATATCCCAAAAAGAAACGGTGACACAGAATCGGAAGTGGACCAACGGGATGGTTATAAAATTAACAACTTTAGTTTTTCTGAACAATTCCTACGTGATTTTGGCCTATAGATTAGTTTCGTTTGACCAATTTCGTTGGTTAGCTGAATAAAATCAGCGAAGACGTCATGACATGGTCCATGACGTCATTTGCGTCATTTGGTGTCGTGGGCTAGAATCCAGAAAAAATTGGTCTCCGCAGGAAACACTGATTTCACATCAGTATACTAGACTTGGTTGCATTTATAACCGTTTTCGCAAAAGATATATGCGAAAATAGCACAAGCAAACGTGCCTGCTTCAGAATCAAATTACCACAGTTGAATAGCCAAGGATGTACCCTTTCCAACAATGTATAGCACGACATCGTGTGTTGCGCCGATGTTTACTTATGGTGTTTTGTAATAACGATCCCGCCTTAGCTGCGTGTAATTTTCCTCCGGACAAATTGCTCAGCGAAAAATCCCCCTAATAGGCGGACAACACATTCAATAAGTTCCCGTCTCGCAACGATTTGGCCTCACAGACATATCAGCGGCTTATCAATTCCTTCGAGATAAATGATTGAACCAATCTACCCTAACAAGGGGGATTTTTTCACGGTTGTATGTCGCGCGAATAGTATTGGCTGGCTGCCAGGTATTCACACTCAACATCGGAACGCGGCTTATTATTTGAAATCATTTGTGAGCAGTGGTGGCAGCGAGGAAGTCAAATGATATGTCCATCATAACATGGGTCGCCTTCGTTGGTGAAGTTGGAATTAAGCCTCAACCAAATTTGTTGTCAAGTTGATGTGGGGGGCTTATATGACCTTGACCTTGACCATAAAATGACCTTGACCTCTGTTGAAAGACATCTCACTTAAAGGGCCATTTTGCTAGATATGTGTTGCGATGTACGCGCTAATGTCAATATGCAGAGGTCTTTTATAGCTATCCTTTAGAAATATACCGGTATTGAGGCTCCTACATACTCGAGCCTGTATCTGACGAACAGAAACATGGGAGTACGATATCAATTTAAACTTGACCTCCATAAAGAATCTATTATATATTTGAAGAAAGTTTGTGGTCTGTGCGTGTGGGTGTGTGTGTATGTATGTGTGTGTGTGTTTCCGCGATGGAATCGGAAACGGCTAACCGATTTTGATGAAACTTGGTACGGGTATGTAGTTTGACCTGAGGACTAACATGGGTATATCCGTTTGCCCGTGCGGCGTGACCTTGACCTTCAAATGACCTTGAACTCAAGTTCTCCGCTGAGCCGATTTTCACCAAATTTGGTATGTGGGGGTAGTTTCAGGCGCTGAGCAATTTCGTCACACCCGGATGCCCGTGCGGCGTGAACTTGATATTTTAAATGACATTGAACTGTATCTGGGTATCCACTGGCCCGATTTCCACCATTTTTTGGGGGTGTTGGTGTAGATGGGGATGCCAACAAATTTCGTCTCACCCACATGCCCGTCAGACAGGTACCCAGCTAAAACCTAATGTATAGTTTGTGACTTTTGTCTGTTAGCTATGGCCGGGAAAACTTCCGGACGGATTTCGACGAAACTTGATACCTAAGTGTACGTTTGTCCGGGAAGTGTTTTGGACGGGTCAAAGTGTGATGCTTGATCTTCAAAATGGTCGATTCAAGATCAAATCGGGTATTAGTGGCGGATTTCGACGATATTCGATAGCTAGGGATACTTTTGTCCGGGCAGTGTTTTGGGCGGCTTAACTCGTAACCCCGACCTGACATTGACATTCAAAACGGTAAATTCAAGGTCAAATCTGGTCAAATTTCGCATAACTAGATCCGACGAAGCACCGCGTGTGGTTGCCCCGTTACGTGTCACGTACGATCATATTATTTCCTTTTCGTATTAGCCTTGTCAGACACACTATATTCATGCTTAAATAGAACAGATGAACAAATGGGGAAGGGGAAACACATAAACATTAACTTCTGAAAGACTGTAGGTAAAAAATAACATTGCATCAGGAGAAAACATTGTGTGGAAAACTAGGTCAATACTATGACAAAACTGTAAGATTGACAACTCCGCGGACATTCTTTAAAATTTGAAGGGCATCCTCATGCGTGATGCCTTCAAAATTTTGTCCGTTGACGGCAAGTATCTGGTCTCCTCGCTTCAGGTCTCCGACTTTAGCAGCAGCGCCCTCTGCGAAGACGTTTTTGATGTAGATTGGCAGGTCTCCGTGCGGACTTCCGTGTCCCCCGACGATCGAGAAACCCAAACCCTGAGTTCCCCTCTCCAGCGTGACGGTTTGCACAGTTGGTAATGGTCTGTGAAGAAAAGAAAAAGCTTGCATTAAGCAACAGCAACTTAACAACATAATGGGTATTATTATTCATCCCTTAACTTACACTATTTCTGATTGGGCAAAAGCCGCCACGTGATAATCCGGGAAAAAAGTCATATTGGACTCCCGAATGTCATATACTGAACTCCCAAGAGTGCAATATGACTTTTTTTATCGGGACTATGTGACATCACGAATAAACTATTGCGAAATGAATCGTGAAATTGTGATGCGCGCGCAACACTGGTGGATTTAGCAGACGTTTCACTTCCGCATTGAGTTTTTTTTTCATTTCCGTGTTTACTGTCCAAATCATGCTTTCTGATGATCAAATACCGGCTTTTATAGAGAATTAAGTGCCGACAAATACCAAAAATAACCACTAAAGTTTTATTCCGAATATTTGGATAAACATACATTCCCCTCTCCAGCGTGACGGTTTGCACAGTTGGTAACGGTCTGTGAAGAAAATAAAAAGATTTCTTTAAGTGACAGCAACTTAACCCTTCCATGATTGGAGCGTCGTAAAATTTTGCGAAAACCCTGTGCCAATGCATTCTCCTATATATGACAGTCGCCCATATGGCGCCTGGCATATGTAAGAGAATGCATTGCCCTAACAATATTTATCTTGATCTTGTAAGCACAGGCCACTGGGGTAAAATTACTAAAATACCAATATAGACTAAACCGGTGGTATTTTAGTAATTTTTCCCAGGGGCCTGTGCTTGTAAGCCATTGTATTCTCTTATGTATGTGAGGCTCCCTATGGGAGACTGGCATATATAAGAGAATGCACTGGCACAGGGTCATTAATGCTGCACCAGCGCAGCTTCCGTCATGAAAGGGTTAATAACATAATAGGTAGTATATCCAAAATCCATACAGGGACATCTCTTCCAAAAGGTAAACAAGTAAATAGACACAAATTCGTCGATATAGCGCTGAAAATACGGGTTTTATTTCTTATATTTTTTTATAAATTTGAGAATTTTACCTATGGGACGGGTATTATTTATGGGACGGGTCCCGCGCCAAATAATCTTTCGTGTCGCATACTTTATGTTTCCAATTTCCTTTATGGCCTCATCATTCTGCTATGATTGAAGTTCCGAAATGGTGAACATTGTGATGTACACCCATTTGGGAACCTTGATTATGCAATGTGTCGTCGGTCAATTTGGGATATAGAAAAACTAAACTAAACAAAAAATAGAATCTACGTTAAGAATTTTCTATAGAAATTTGATAATAAAGAAACTGTCCATAGCAGATGAGACCAAAGCAGAATGAGGTCCACAGAGTGTGAATTTAGTGATGCTAAATTATGGGTGGTCCCAGCTCGAGATTGCATTATTGTTTGAGTCAATATATCGCATTGAACATTGAACTGAATACGTGGCCCTGAATAACAAAAACTTCCCAGATTTTGAACTGTTGGGGTATGATCTATACGGGCACAGGGACCAGCCAAGAGGGTGACTTGGGAGACATCTTCTCCCTAAAATGTGCAACTTCTCCCTATCTTTGTCCCAGGGAAAATTGGAAATTTGGGCGCGTTGGATCGACAAACCGCTTCTGCCAACTTCCAGGGTTGGCATTTTTGTCAACCTGTCATTTTAAAGTTTGACCCGATACTGGTCCGATTTTGCATCATGTTTTAGAGTATGGTTCATAATGACATCACGCTTTACTACCATGTCGTGCTCAAACCCGACAGATCTGCCTTGGCGTTAATCTAGGTTGTCGGACGCCCAACAATGTGGTCTCACGTTCATTAAAGGGGCATCCAAGGGCCCCAAAACGGGTCGAAAACTGAACGGCAATTTTTTCGTTCTACAACGAAAAGCAGAGATGGCATCTGAGGGGTTAATTTTTAATTTTATGGGACGGGTCCCGCGCCAAATAATCTTTCGTGTCGCATACTTTATGTTTCCAATTTCCTTTATGGGGATAATGAGCACGGGACTTGTTTCAGAGCAGAAATCTGAAAAAACGACAATTTTTCACTATAGGTGACAATACACCAAATGATTTGCAAAGGCCCCAGGAAAGGGTTGACCCTGCGCGAACGGGAGGGGGGGGGGGACACAATAAATTAAAGAACGTCCTTTTAGACACACGAACATGTGCCCAAAAGTACTTGTCAATGTATTGCGTCACACTGCAGTTTTGACAAACGTCACACTACCCTTAAAATGGAGGGGGGAAATGACTTCGAAAAAATCACAAACCCCTGCCAAAAATTATTCACCAATTTAAAATCCGTAACCTTTCACCATGTGGCTATGTTGCATGTTTCTTGACGGGAAACACGTTTGTGCATTTTTTCGTGCACTTTTCATCCATGCATCATTGACCATTCAGCTATCAGGATATTTTTTTTATGCTGATCCTAGCTTGGGGGTCCCAGGGGAAAACACTCTACTAATTTCTATTTCGTGTATTATAACCAACAGGTTACACTGTTGTAAATGTTTGCCATAGGCCTCATGCAGCATATATTGCATGAATCCGGTACATTTTTCCTCCACTAGGCATTTTGTAACAGTGTTAAAAGTGTTACAAATGATTTAAAGTCCCAGTAGAAAACCGCAGCATATTTTATTCCTACCGTCTCAGTGTAGCAACCTGTTACAAAGCGTTACAAGTGTTACATTATTTCTGAGATACCAGAGAGACCGCTCGTAGACGGGTGTTACAAGTGTTGTACCGGTTTCATGCAGTATCTATCATGCAGTGCAAACGTTTTAGTGTATGCTGTTTACAATATAAATCCTCGTTCCAAAATTTTCTTTCATGAAATCTGAAAGATTGACATTTGCGAAAAAAAATTATGCACAAAAAAACAATTTCCGTCCAGCAGGGAAATCGCCTTTAAGTCGTGTTTTCGTAACTAAATCGCCTTTAAGTCGTGTTTTCGTAACTAGCGTCAGTCCCGCGCTAAAAAAAAATAATGTCATACTTTTAGACCACACCAAACAATTTAAACTTCACTCAATACAAATGGTTTATTCCTGTGCCAATGTACGTCACCTATGGGAAATCACAGGGAAGAGGTGTGATTATTTTTTAAAGCAAAAAAGCACAAAAGGCTATTGACCAATCAGGGCCCAGTGTTCATTTTATTCTCTCCTATATATTCCTCCCGCATCCGCTAGATGTCTCTCCCAAATATATTTACATCAGTCTTACCTATGCACAAGACCCCCCTAACCAAATGATAATAAATCCCATTTCGTGTAAGGGAATGACAACGAAAGACACACGGAGCGAGTCTAGAAGAAATCTGGGAGACCACAAGAAACGTGATTGAATATCAAAATTAGTGGGGTGAAGTTGAGTCCTGGTGGGGGGGGGGGGGGGTGCAGAGGTCTACCAATATCTCCTGGACTATAATGTTCAGTCCTCAAACTAAATTAATTAATTGTGTAATTATGCTTTCGCCTTGTGGATAAATATAGATCAATACATATATGATATATCATCCTGCGTGGCTGATAGACACACATAAAACCCCCAGAGCATGTCTACAGGAAGCCCAATGGCATGCAGAAGATCCCAAACCAGATGTTAACAGCCCACTTAATTTCGAACCCCCAGATTACTTTATATAAAATATATGCCATATATATACCATTTGAAAGAGGAAGCTCCAAAACATTGTATTATCAACTTATCCGGTGCAATATACTGTGGACTTCTTGTTTTTGTTGAGTTGCCAATGCGTTTTTTCATCAAGATTGAAGTAAAAATCAGTATTATTTTCAATGCAGGGGGAATAACTCTATATATTGAAGATAGACTTGTTCCCATTTAATTGAACAACTTTGAATTCTGTTGCATTCTGGATGCAAGAGGGGGGAAGTCTTCAGCAGTTTTTTATTTCTCTGTGGGCATCTTCTGAGACACAGATGTTTCAAATAGTGATGAATTATAGTATTTTAATCATATTTTATGGCACATATTGTTATTAAAACCGTATATCAAGTCACTATAAAAAATAATCGGTGACTCGAAAATTAAATGGGCCTTTAATATAAATCCCATTTCTTGTGACAAAATAAGGGAACGACAAAGAAAGACACCCTGAGTACAAGCCTGCAAACAGCGTGTCTGTCATTTGCAGAATGAGGTCCCCAGAGGGTGAATTTAGCGATGCTATCCCGCACAGCGGGCTAGCATCACAAAATTCATCCTCTGCGGACCTCATTCTGCTTAGGTCTCATCTTATGGGAAGTATCTATAGTATCAAATTAACATTGTTTTTAGTTACGTTTTCCCATCTGGGAAGTTTCTATATCCCCTAATTTGCAGAAGGTAAAATCCATAATCGAGGTGCCCAATTGGGTGATCATCACCGACTTCAACTAGGGAACTTCAAACTGATCCTAGATCTACCATAGCAGTTGAGGGCCTAAGCAGAATGAGGTCCACAGAGGGTGAATTTAGTTGTGCGGGATAGCGTCACTAATTTCACCATCTGGGGACCTCATTCTGCAAATGACAGACACGCTATTTGCAGGCTTGCCGGAGCAAGTTTACAGGAAACTGGGGAACCAACAACCCCGGAGACATTGTCCACAAGAAGCCTGATTGAATATCAACATTTGATCCGGGGTCCTTGTGTTTTTCCAGGCTTCGTGTAGACAATGATCCGTGTTCGTTGTATACATTGTCTGGGTTTCTATATCTGCCATCCACCCACTATACATGTGGACCATGTCAACAAGAAACTCAGTTCGGATTTCATAATTTTCTCACACCTGGCCGAACCATGAGATACAATGGAATAGAAGACATGCGTCATTGGGCAGGGGTGTGAGAAAATGTCATACCTACTCGCTTTGGAAAGCCTATTGTATGAGTCTAGATATTTCTGCGGTTAGTGATAAAATGTACAGTCAGGCTATAATCACAGTACAGGGTGAATCTGTTAATTTTGATACTTACCTGTCAATTCAGTTTTATTGATGGAAGCACCTTCAGCCTCTCGAAATAGCAACGTTCTGGCCACAGAGGCGGCCTTTTAGAGCAGTCTTGTCAGCCAGAGAGGCGGCAAATCGAATGGCAGGCGTGGTATTGGAAGTAATAAAACTTGAAGTGAATTGTTTTACATTTTTTTATTGAATTAGTTAAATTTCTCTGTTTTTCTTGGTCCTATACAGATTTTAAACCAAATTTGATTTGATATGAAGGGAAACAAATACATGAATACAATGGCTACATTCACAGACCACAGTGTGGGGCCCCACACCAAATATGGTCACACTAGAAAGTCTTTAGTTGGGGGTTTCTAACTTTGAATTTGACACTGCACCCCAGATGGGCTTTTAGAACTTAAAATTGATCCGAAATAGGATAATTTCTGGTAAAGATATTGATCTCAACATATTTATCAGACTGAAATTTCAAACTCCTGTTACCGCAGTTGTAAAATAAAAATAAAAACATCAAAAAGGGCATAATGGGCCATTTAACAATTACCTGAACATTTCTCAAGTAAGCTACTCATCAATGACTATTTAGTCATCACATAGTTAAGCATACTTTTTTGTCTTTTTACTGTGTGTGCAGAACTGGGAATGGAGCCATTGTTAACATATAAATTAAATGCTCAGCACTGTTGAAGGCATTTGAAAATATCTGGGTGAGAAAAAAAAATCATTTACCAACAGTTAGAAGAAATTGGTGTTTGTCACCAATCGTTCATAACTTGCGACAGAATACATGGTATAATTAACCAAAACCTTAACCCTTTCATGATGGGAGCTGCGCTGGTGCAGCATTCAAGACCTTGTGCCAGTGCATTCTCTTATTTATGCAAGTCTCCCATAGGGAGCCTTACATATATAAGAGAATGCACTGGCTGACAAGGTCAAGGTAAATATATGTTGGCCAATGTATTCTCTTATATTTGCAAGGCTCCCTATGGGAGACTCGCATATATAAGAGAATGCATTGGCACAGGGTTTTCGCAAAATTTCAGGAAGCTCCAGCCATGAAAGGGTTAATTAACTAACAGCTTAATTATGTTATCATTATCAATTGTAGAAAACAAATAATTAAATATTATAATTTTTATTTAGTTGATTACAGAAACAAATTTGAACATTTAACATATTCTGATTCATTTTCAGTTTAATTACTCTATATCGCCACATTGGCAGACGACACAATGCATAATCGAGGTGCCCAATGGGTGCGCATCAACATCTGGGAACTGAAATATGTGTCTAAGTCTCCCATAGCAAATGAGGCCATGCAGAATGAGGTCCCCAGGGGGTGAATATAGAACTAAATTCACCCTTTGAGGACCTCATTCTGCAAATGTCTGGCACCATATTTCGAGGCCTGGTGAAAGTCCTACGTTATCACGATGCTTTAATCCATTATATTGAGTCCTGGTGAAAGTCCTACGTTATCACGATGCTTTAATCCATTATATTGAGTCCTGGTGAAAGTCCTATGTTATCACGATGCTATATTCCATATATTGAGTCCAAACTTGATCACAATTAAAGATAAAGAAGGGTTGATGCACATAAGGGACATGTTGCATAAAATAATTTTCTTTGCAAGTAGAGTTTAAAGGGATTAAAACACTCTCAGAATTAAATATAATAACAAGTGTGTCAACAAAAATTGTAAATGGAAATATAAACTTATTGTAATATTAAGGATAATTCAACATGGATTTACATATTCTGTTCAAAATTTACAGATAAGTGGTACAAAAAAATCTACACTGAGAGTTCAACATAAATGTAAATTTTGATGAGATAAGTGATGAACATTTCTTTTAAAGGGACCCAAGGCACTCGTATTGAGTAAATGTACAAACAAGATAAAGTCTTAGAAACATTATCACATAGAACGTGGAGAAATAGTTTCTTATATTCATTATTAAAAGTTCTCCAAACAACTCCAATAACGAAATTTCGTTTGTTGAAACCATTTTTATGTAAACAAAACTATTAGTGATTTGTCAATAAACATCACTAATCGTGCAGTAAGTTAAATTAATTTAGTCTGAATATGATTTTCAGAATAATTTTCGATGTTTTGACCCTTTTCAATGTTTACCGTTTTAATGAAACATTGTTATCTTATCGGACTCTATATATACTTTTATTATATGCTCTACGATGAAATAGCTCTAAATGCTCGAGAAATAAACAGTGTATCAATAGCTTGTCCCAGTGAGCTAATACCAAAATATTAGCAACCACAACGCGCCGCAGGCGCGTTGTTGCTTTTCATGTTTAGGCGTGAATGACGTCATTAATTTTTACAATACCATGAAACAGCATTTCGACGCGATGAAAATCCGGACAAGAAAAATGGGTTAAAAATCACGTGACTTCCGCTTCGCTTTCGCATAGAATCATGGGAACAATAATATCCCAAAAAGAAACGGTGACACAGAATCGGAAGTGGACCAACGGGATGGTTATAAAATTAACAACTTTAGTTTTTCTGAACAATTCCTACGTGATTTTGGCCTATAGATTAGTTTCGTTTGACCAATTTCGTTGGTTAGCTGAATAAAATCAGCGAAGACGTCATGACATGGTCCATGACGTCATTTGCGTCATTTGGTGTCGTGGGCTAGAATCCAGAAAAAATTGGTCTCCGCAGGAAACACTGATTTCACATCAGTATACTAGACTTGGTTGCATTTATAACCGTTTTCGCAAAAGATATATGCGAAAATAGCACAAGCAAACGTGCCTGCTTCAGAATCAAATTACCACAGTTGAATAGCCAAGGATGTACCCTTTCCAACAATGTATAGCACGACATCGTGTGTTGCGCCGATGTTTACTTATGGTGTTTTGTAATAACGATCCCGCCTTAGCTGCGTGTAATTTTCCTCCGGACAAATTGCTCAGCGAAAAATCCCCCTAATAGGCGGACAACACATTCAATAAGTTCCCGTCTCGCAACGATTTGGCCTCACAGACATATCAGCGGCTTATCAATTCCTTCGAGATAAATGATTGAACCAATCTACCCTAACAAGGGGGATTTTTTCACGGTTGTATGTCGCGCGAATAGTATTGGCTGGCTGCCAGGTATTCACACTCAACATCGGAACGCGGCTTATTATTTGAAATCATTTGTGAGCAGTGGTGGCAGCGAGGAAGTCAAATGATATGTCCATCATAACATGGGTCGCCTTCGTTGGTGAAGTTGGAATTAAGCCTCAACCAAATTTGTTGTCAAGTTGATGTGGGGGGCTTATATGACCTTGACCTTGACCATAAAATGACCTTGACCTCTGTTGAAAGACATCTCACTTAAAGGGCCATTTTGCTAGATATGTGTTGCGATGTACGCGCTAATGTCAATATGCAGAGGTCTTTTATAGCTATCCTTTAGAAATATACCGGTATTGAGGCTCCTACATACTCGAGCCTGTATCTGACGAACAGAAACATGGGAGTACGATATCAATTTAAACTTGACCTCCATAAAGAATCTATTATATATTTGAAGAAAGTTTGTGGTCTGTGCGTGTGGGTGTGTGTGTATGTATGTGTGTGTGTGTTTCCGCGATGGAATCGGAAACGGCTAACCGATTTTGATGAAACTTGGTACGGGTATGTAGTTTGACCTGAGGACTAACATGGGTATATCCGTTTGCCCGTGCGGCGTGACCTTGACCTTCAAATGACCTTGAACTCAAGTTCTCCGCTGAGCCGATTTTCACCAAATTTGGTATGTGGGGGTAGTTTCAGGCGCTGAGCAATTTCGTCACACCCGGATGCCCGTGCGGCGTGAACTTGATATTTTAAATGACATTGAACTGTATCTGGGTATCCACTGGCCCGATTTCCACCATTTTTTGGGGGTGTTGGTGTAGATGGGGATGCCAACAAATTTCGTCTCACCCACATGCCCGTCAGACAGGTACCCAGCTAAAACCTAATGTATAGTTTGTGACTTTTGTCTGTTAGCTATGGCCGGGAAAACTTCCGGACGGATTTCGACGAAACTTGATACCTAAGTGTACGTTTGTCCGGGAAGTGTTTTGGACGGGTCAAAGTGTGATGCTTGATCTTCAAAATGGTCGATTCAAGATCAAATCGGGTATTAGTGGCGGATTTCGACGATATTCGATAGCTAGGGATACTTTTGTCCGGGCAGTGTTTTGGGCGGCTTAACTCGTAACCCCGACCTGACATTGACATTCAAAACGGTAAATTCAAGGTCAAATCTGGTCAAATTTCGCATAACTAGATCCGACGAAGCACCGCGTGTGGTTGCCCCGTTACGTGTCACGTACGATCATATTATTTCCTTTTCGTATTAGCCTTGTCAGACACACTATATTCATGCTTAAATAGAACAGATGAACAAATGGGGAAGGGGAAACACATAAACATTAACTTCTGAAAGACTGTAGGTAAAAAATAACATTGCATCAGGAGAAAACATTGTGTGGAAAACTAGGTCAATACTATGACAAAACTGTAAGATTGACAACTCCGCGGACATTCTTTAAAATTTGAAGGGCATCCTCATGCGTGATGCCTTCAAAATTTTGTCCGTTGACGGCAAGTATCTGGTCTCCTCGCTTCAGGTCTCCGACTTTAGCAGCAGCGCCCTCTGCGAAGACGTTTTTGATGTAGATTGGCAGGTCTCCGTGCGGACTTCCGTGTCCCCCGACGATCGAGAAACCCAAACCCTGAGTTCCCCTCTCCAGCGTGACGGTTTGCACAGTTGGTAATGGTCTGTGAAGAAAAGAAAAAGCTTGCATTAAGCAACAGCAACTTAACAACATAATGGGTATTATTATTCATCCCTTAACTTACACTATTTCTGATTGGGCAAAAGCCGCCACGTGATAATCCGGGAAAAAAGTCATATTGGACTCCCGAATGTCATATACTGAACTCCCAAGAGTGCAATATGACTTTTTTTATCGGGACTATGTGACATCACGAATAAACTATTGCGAAATGAATCGTGAAATTGTGATGCGCGCGCAACACTGGTGGATTTAGCAGACGTTTCACTTCCGCATTGAGTTTTTTTTTCATTTCCGTGTTTACTGTCCAAATCATGCTTTCTGATGATCAAATACCGGCTTTTATAGAGAATTAAGTGCCGACAAATACCAAAAATAACCACTAAAGTTTTATTCCGAATATTTGGATAAACATACATTCCCCTCTCCAGCGTGACGGTTTGCACAGTTGGTAACGGTCTGTGAAGAAAATAAAAAGATTTCTTTAAGTGACAGCAACTTAACCCTTCCATGATTGGAGCGTCGTAAAATTTTGCGAAAACCCTGTGCCAATGCATTCTCCTATATATGACAGTCGCCCATATGGCGCCTGGCATATGTAAGAGAATGCATTGCCCTAACAATATTTATCTTGATCTTGTAAGCACAGGCCACTGGGGTAAAATTACTAAAATACCAATATAGACTAAACCGGTGGTATTTTAGTAATTTTTCCCAGGGGCCTGTGCTTGTAAGCCATTGTATTCTCTTATGTATGTGAGGCTCCCTATGGGAGACTGGCATATATAAGAGAATGCACTGGCACAGGGTCATTAATGCTGCACCAGCGCAGCTTCCGTCATGAAAGGGTTAATAACATAATAGGTAGTATATCCAAAATCCATACAGGGACATCTCTTCCAAAAGGTAAACAAGTAAATAGACACAAATTCGTCGATATAGCGCTGAAAATACGGGTTTTATTTCTTATATTTTTTTATAAATTTGAGAATTTTACCTATGGGACGGGTATTATTTATGGGACGGGTCCCGCGCCAAATAATCTTTCGTGTCGCATACTTTATGTTTCCAATTTCCTTTATGGCCTCATCATTCTGCTATGATTGAAGTTCCGAAATGGTGAACATTGTGATGTACACCCATTTGGGAACCTTGATTATGCAATGTGTCGTCGGTCAATTTGGGATATAGAAAAACTAAACTAAACAAAAAATAGAATCTACGTTAAGAATTTTCTATAGAAATTTGATAATAAAGAAACTGTCCATAGCAGATGAGACCAAAGCAGAATGAGGTCCACAGAGTGTGAATTTAGTGATGCTAAATTATGGGTGGTCCCAGCTCGAGATTGCATTATTGTTTGAGTCAATATATCGCATTGAACATTGAACTGAATACGTGGCCCTGAATAACAAAAACTTCCCAGATTTTGAACTGTTGGGGTATGATCTATACGGGCACAGGGACCAGCCAAGAGGGTGACTTGGGAGACATCTTCTCCCTAAAATGTGCAACTTCTCCCTATCTTTGTCCCAGGGAAAATTGGAAATTTGGGCGCGTTGGATCGACAAACCGCTTCTGCCAACTTCCAGGGTTGGCATTTTTGTCAACCTGTCATTTTAAAGTTTGACCCGATACTGGTCCGATTTTGCATCATGTTTTAGAGTATGGTTCATAATGACATCACGCTTTACTACCATGTCGTGCTCAAACCCGACAGATCTGCCTTGGCGTTAATCTAGGTTGTCGGACGCCCAACAATGTGGTCTCACGTTCATTAAAGGGGCATCCAAGGGCCCCAAAACGGGTCGAAAACTGAACGGCAATTTTTTCGTTCTACAACGAAAAGCAGAGATGGCATCTGAGGGGTTAATTTTTAATTTTATGGGACGGGTCCCGCGCCAAATAATCTTTCGTGTCGCATACTTTATGTTTCCAATTTCCTTTATGGGGATAATGAGCACGGGACTTGTTTCAGAGCAGAAATCTGAAAAAACGACAATTTTTCACTATAGGTGACAATACACCAAATGATTTGCAAAGGCCCCAGGAAAGGGTTGACCCTGCGCGAACGGGAGGGGGGGGGACACAATAAATTAAAGAACGTCCTTTTAGACACACGAACATGTGCCCAAAAGTACTTGTCAATGTATTGCGTCACACTGCAGTTTTGACAAACGTCACACTACCCTTAAAATGGAGGGGGGAAATGACTTCGAAAAAATCACAAACCCCTGCCAAAAATTATTCACCAATTTAAAATCCGTAACCTTTCACCATGTGGCTATGTTGCATGTTTCTTGACGGGAAACACGTTTGTGCATTTTTTCGTGCACTTTTCATCCATGCATCATTGACCATTCAGCTATCAGGATATTTTTTTTATGCTGATCCTAGCTTGGGGGTCCCAGGGGAAAACACTCTACTAATTTCTATTTCGTGTATTATAACCAACAGGTTACACTGTTGTAAATGTTTGCCATAGGCCTCATGCAGCATATATTGCATGAATCCGGTACATTTTTCCTCCACTAGGCATTTTGTAACAGTGTTAAAAGTGTTACAAATGATTTAAAGTCCCAGTAGAAAACCGCAGCATATTTTATTCCTACCGTCTCAGTGTAGCAACCTGTTACAAAGCGTTACAAGTGTTACATTATTTCTGAGATACCAGAGAGACCGCTCGTAGACGGGTGTTACAAGTGTTGTACCGGTTTCATGCAGTATCTATCATGCAGTGCAAACGTTTTAGTGTATGCTGTTTACAATATAAATCCTCGTTCCAAAATTTTCTTTCATGAAATCTGAAAGATTGACATTTGCGAAAAAAAATTATGCACAAAAAAACAATTTCCGTCCAGCAGGGAAATCGCCTTTAAGTCGTGTTTTCGTAACTAAATCGCCTTTAAGTCGTGTTTTCGTAACTAGCGTCAGTCCCGCGCTAAAAAAAAATAATGTCATACTTTTAGACCACACCAAACAATTTAAACTTCACTCAATACAAATGGTTTATTCCTGTGCCAATGTACGTCACCTATGGGAAATCACAGGGAAGAGGTGTGATTATTTTTTAAAGCAAAAAAGCACAAAAGGCTATTGACCAATCAGGGCCCAGTGTCCATTTTATTCTCTCCTATATATTCCTCCCGCATCCGCTAGATGTCTCTCCCAAATATATTTACATCAGTCTTACCTATGCACAAGACCCCCCTAACCAAATGATAATAAATCCCATTTCGTGTAAGGGAATGACAACGAAAGACACACGGAGCGAGTCTAGAAGAAATCTGGGAGACCACAAGAAACGTGATTGAATATCAAAATTAGTGGGGTGAAGTTGAGTCCTGGTGGGGGGGGGGGGTGCAGAGGTCTACCAATATCTCCTGGACTATAATGTTCAGTCCTCAAACTAAATTAATTAATTGTGTAATTATGCTTTCGCCTTGTGGATAAATATAGATCAATACATATATGATATATCATCCTGCGTGGCTGATAGACACACATAAAACCCCCAGAGCATGTCTACATGAAGCCCAATGGCATGCAGAAGATCCCAAACCAGATGTTAACAGCCCACTTAATTTCGAACCCCCAGATTACTTTATATAAAATATATGCCATATATATACCATTTGAAAGAGGAAGCTCCAAAACATTGTATTATCAACTTATCCGGTGCAATATACTGTGGACTTCTTGTTTTTGTTGAGTTGCCAATGCGTTTTTTCATCAAGATTGAAGTAAAAATCAGTATTATTTTCAATGCAGGGGGAATAACTCTATATATTGAAGATAGACTTGTTCCCATTTAATTGAACAACTTTGAATTCTGTTGCATTCTGGATGCAAGAGGGGGGAAGTCTTCAGCAGTTTTTTATTTCTCTGTGGGCATCTTCTGAGACACAGATGTTTCAAATAGTGATGAATTATAGTATTTTAATCATATTTTATGGCACATATTGTTATTAAAACCGTATATCAAGTCACTATAAAAAATAATCGGTGACTCGAAAATTAAATGGGCCTTTAATATAAATCCCATTTCTTGTGACAAAATAAGGGAACGACAAAGAAAGACACCCTGAGTACAAGCCTGCAAACAGCGTGTCTGTCATTTGCAGAATGAGGTCCCCAGAGGGTGAATTTAGCGATGCTATCCCGCACAGCGGGCTAGCATCACAAAATTCATCCTCTGCGGACCTCATTCTGCTTAGGTCTCATCTTATGGGAAGTATCTATAGTATCAAATTAACATTGTTTTTAGTTACGTTTTCCCATCTGGGAAGTTTCTATATCCCCTAATTTGCAGAAGGTAAAATCCATAATCGAGGTGCCCAATTGGGTGATCATCACCGACTTCAACTAGGGAACTTCAAACTGATCCTAGATCTACCATAGCAGTTGAGGGCCTAAGCAGAATGAGGTCCACAGAGGGTGAATTTAGTTGTGCGGGATAGCGTCACTAATTTCACCATCTGGGGACCTCATTCTGCAAATGACAGACACGCTATTTGCAGGCTTGCCGGAGCAAGTTTACAGGAAACTGGGGAACCAACAACCCCGGAGACATTGTCCACAAGAAGCCTGATTGAATATCAACATTTGATCCGGGGTCCTTGTGTTTTTCCAGGCTTCGTGTAGACAATGATCCGTGTTCGTTGTATACATTGTCTGGGTTTCTATATCTGCCATCCACCCACTATACATGTGGACCATGTCAACAAGAAACTCAGTTCGGATTTCATAATTTTCTCACACCTGGCCGAACCATGAGATACAATGGAATAGAAGACATGCGTCATTGGGCAGGGGTGTGAGAAAATGTCATACCTACTCGCTTTGGAAAGCCTATTGTATGAGTCTAGATATTTCTGCGGTTAGTGATAAAATGTACAGTCAGGCTATAATCACAGTACAGGGTGAATCTGTTAATTTTGATACTTACCTGTCAATTCAGTTTTATTGATGGAAGCACCTTCAGCCTCTCGAAATAGCAACGTTCTGGCCACAGAGGCGGCCTTTTAGAGCAGTCTTGTCAGCCAGAGAGGCGGCAAATCGAATGGCAGGCGTGGTATTGGAAGTAATAAAACTTGAAGTGAATTGTTTTACATTTTTTTATTGAATTAGTTAAATTTCTCTGTTTTTCTTGGTCCTATACAGATTTTAAACCAAATTTGATTTGATATGAAGGGAAACAAATACATGAATACAATGGCTACATTCACAGACCACAGTGTGGGGCCCCACACCAAATATGGTCACACTAGAAAGTCTTTAGTTGGGGGTTTCTAACTTTGAATTTGACACTGCACCCCAGATGGGCTTTTAGAACTTAAAATTGATCCGAAATAGGATAATTTCTGGTAAAGATATTGATCTCAACATATTTATCAGACTGAAATTTCAAACTCCTGTTACCGCAGTTGTAAAATAAAAATAAAAACATCAAAAAGGGCATAATGGGCCATTTAACAATTACCTGAACATTTCTCAAGTAAGCTACTCATCAATGACTATTTAGTCATCACATAGTTAAGCATACTTTTTTGTCTTTTTACTGTGTGTGCAGAACTGGGAATGGAGCCATTGTTAACATATAAATTAAATGCTCAGCACTGTTGAAGGCATTTGAAAATATCTGGGTGAGAAAAAAAAATCATTTACCAACAGTTAGAAGAAATTGGTGTTTGTCACCAATCGTTCATAACTTGCGACAGAATACATGGTATAATTAACCAAAACCTTAACCCTTTCATGATGGGAGCTGCGCTGGTGCAGCATTCAAGACCTTGTGCCAGTGCATTCTCTTATTTATGCAAGTTTCCCATAGGGAGCCTTACATATATAAGAGAATGCACTGGCTGACAAGGTCAAGGTAAATATATGTTGGCCAATGTATTCTCTTATATTTGCAAGGCTCCCTATGGGAGACTCGCATATATAAGAGAATGCATTGGCACAGGGTTTTCGCAAAATTTCAGGAAGCTCCAGCCATGAAAGGGTTAATTAACTAACAGCTTAATTATGTTATCATTATCAATTGTAGAAAACAAATAATTAAATATTATAATTTTTATTTAGTTGATTACAGAAACAAATTTGAACATTTAACATATTCTGATTCATTTTCAGTTTAATTACTCTATATCGCCACATTGGCAGACGACACAATGCATAATCGAGGTGCCCAATGGGTGCGCATCAACATCTGGGAACTGAAATATGTGTCTAAGTCTCCCATAGCAAATGAGGCCATGCAGAATGAGGTCCCCAGGGGGTGAATATAGAACTAAATTCACCCTTTGAGGACCTCATTCTGCAAATGTCTGGCACCATATTTCGAGGCCTGGTGAAAGTCCTACGTTATCACGATGCTTTAATCCATTATATTGAGTCCTGGTGAAAGTCCTACGTTATCACGATGCTTTAATCCATTATATTGAGTCCTGGTGAAAGTCCTATGTTATCACGATGCTATATTCCATATATTGAGTCCAAACTTGATCACAATTAAAGATAAAGAAGGGTTGATGCACATAAGGGACATGTTGCATAAAATAATTTTCTTTGCAAGTAGAGTTTAAAGGGATTAAAACACTCTCAGAATTAAATATAATAACAAGTGTGTCAACAAAAATTGTAAATGGAAATATAAACTTATTGTAATATTAAGGATAATTCAACATGGATTTACATATTCTGTTCAAAATTTACAGATAAGTGGTACAAAAAAATCTACACTGAGAGTTCAACATAAATGTAAATTTTGATGAGATAAGTGATGAACATTTCTTTTAAAGGGACCCAAGGCACTCGTATTGAGTAAATGTACAAACAAGATAAAGTCTTAGAAACATTATCACATAGAACGTGGAGAAATAGTTTCTTATATTCATTATTAAAAGTTCTCCAAACAACTCCAATAACGAAATTTCGTTTGTTGAAACCATTTTTATGTAAACAAAACTATTAGTGATTTGTCAATAAACATCACTAATCGTGCAGTAAGTTAAATTAATTTAGTCTGAATATGATTTTCAGAATAATTTTCGATGTTTTGACCCTTTTCAATGTTTACCGTTTTAATGAAACATTGTTATCTTATCGGACTCTATATATACTTTTATTATATGCTCTACGATGAAATAGCTCTAAATGCTCGAGAAATAAACAGTGTATCAATAGCTTGTCCCAGTGAGCTAATACCAAAATATTAGCAACCACAACGCGCCGCAGGCGCGTTGTTGCTTTTCATGTTTAGGCGTGAATGACGTCATTAATTTTTACAATACCATGAAACAGCATTTCGACGCGATGAAAATCCGGACAAGAAAAATGGGTTAAAAATCACGTGACTTCCGCTTCGCTTTCGCATAGAATCATGGGAACAATAATATCCCAAAAAGAAACGGTGACACAGAATCGGAAGTGGACCAACGGGATGGTTATAAAATTAACAACTTTAGTTTTTCTGAACAATTCCTACGTGATTTTGGCCTATAGATTAGTTTCGTTTGACCAATTTCGTTGGTTAGCTGAATAAAATCAGCGAAGACGTCATGACATGGTCCATGACGTCATTTGCGTCATTTGGTGTCGTGGGCTAGAATCCAGAAAAAATTGGTCTCCGCAGGAAACACTGATTTCACATCAGTATACTAGACTTGGTTGCATTTATAACCGTTTTCGCAAAAGATATATGCGAAAATAGCACAAGCAAACGTGCCTGCTTCAGAATCAAATTACCACAGTTGAATAGCCAAGGATGTACCCTTTCCAACAATGTATAGCACGACATCGTGTGTTGCGCCGATGTTTACTTATGGTGTTTTGTAATAACGATCCCGCCTTAGCTGCGTGTAATTTTCCTCCGGACAAATTGCTCAGCGAAAAATCCCCCTAATAGGCGGACAACACATTCAATAAGTTCCCGTCTCGCAACGATTTGGCCTCACAGACATATCAGCGGCTTATCAATTCCTTCGAGATAAATGATTGAACCAATCTACCCTAACAAGGGGGATTTTTTCACGGTTGTATGTCGCGCGAATAGTATTGGCTGGCTGCCAGGTATTCACACTCAACATCGGAACGCGGCTTATTATTTGAAATCATTTGTGAGCAGTGGTGGCAGCGAGGAAGTCAAATGATATGTCCATCATAACATGGGTCGCCTTCGTTGGTGAAGTTGGAATTAAGCCTCAACCAAATTTGTTGTCAAGTTGATGTGGGGGGCTTATATGACCTTGACCTTGACCATAAAATGACCTTGACCTCTGTTGAAAGACATCTCACTTAAAGGGCCATTTTGCTAGATATGTGTTGCGATGTACGCGCTAATGTCAATATGCAGAGGCCTTTTATAGCTATCCTTTAGAAATATACCGGTATTGAGGCTCCTACATACTCGAGCCTGTATCTGACGAACAGAAACATGGGAGTACGATATCAATTTAAACTTGACCTCCATAAAGAATCTATTATATATTTGAAGAAAGTTTGTGGTCTGTGCGTGTGGGTGTGTGTGTATGTATGTGTGTGTGTGTTTCCGCGATGGAATCGGAAACGGCTAACCGATTTTGATGAAACTTGGTACGGGTATGTAGTTTGACCTGAGGACTAACATGGGTATATCCGTTTGCCCGTGCGGCGTGACCTTGACCTTCAAATGACCTTGAACTCAAGTTCTCCGCTGAGCCGATTTTCACCAAATTTGGTATGTGGGGGTAGTTTCAGGCGCTGAGCAATTTCGTCACACCCGGATGCCCGTGCGGCGTGAACTTGATATTTTAAATGACATTGAACTGTATCTGGGTATCCACTGGCCCGATTTCCACCATTTTTTGGGGGTGTTGGTGTAGATGGGGATGCCAACAAATTTCGTCTCACCCACATGCCCGTCAGACAGGTACCCAGCTAAAACCTAATGTATAGTTTGTGACTTTTGTCTGTTAGCTATGGCCGGGAAAACTTCCGGACGGATTTCGACGAAACTTGATACCTAAGTGTACGTTTGTCCGGGAAGTGTTTTGGACGGGTCAAAGTGTGATGCTTGATCTTCAAAATGGTCGATTCAAGATCAAATCGGGTATTAGTGGCGGATTTCGACGATATTCGATAGCTAGGGATACTTTTGTCCGGGCAGTGTTTTGGGCGGCTTAACTCGTAACCCCGACCTGACATTGACATTCAAAACGGTAAATTCAAGGTCAAATCTGGTCAAATTTCGCATAACTAGATCCGACGAAGCACCGCGTGTGGTTGCCCCGTTACGTGTCACGTACGATCATATTATTTCCTTTTCGTATTAGCCTTGTCAGACACACTATATTCATGCTTAAATAGAACAGATGAACAAATGGGGAAGGGGAAACACATAAACATTAACTTCTGAAAGACTGTAGGTAAAAAATAACATTGCATCAGGAGAAAACATTGTGTGGAAAACTAGGTCAATACTATGACAAAACTGTAAGATTGACAACTCCGCGGACATTCTTTAAAATTTGAAGGGCATCCTCATGCGTGATGCCTTCAAAATTTTGTCCGTTGACGGCAAGTATCTGGTCTCCTCGCTTCAGGTCTCCGACTTTAGCAGCAGCGCCCTCTGCGAAGACGTTTTTGATGTAGATTGGCAGGTCTCCGTGCGGACTTCCGTGTCCCCCGACGATCGAGAAACCCAAACCCTGAGTTCCCCTCTCCAGCGTGACGGTTTGCACAGTTGGTAATGGTCTGTGAAGAAAAGAAAAAGCTTGCATTAAGCAACAGCAACTTAACAACATAATGGGTATTATTATTCATCCCTTAACTTACACTATTTCTGATTGGGCAAAAGCCGCCACGTGATAATCCGGGAAAAAAGTCATATTGGACTCCCGAATGTCATATACTGAACTCCCAAGAGTGCAATATGACTTTTTTTATCGGGACTATGTGACATCACGAATAAACTATTGCGAAATGAATCGTGAAATTGTGATGCGCGCGCAACACTGGTGGATTTAGCAGACGTTTCACTTCCGCATTGAGTTTTTTTTTCATTTCCGTGTTTACTGTCCAAATCATGCTTTCTGATGATCAAATACCGGCTTTTATAGAGAATTAAGTGCCGACAAATACCAAAAATAACCACTAAAGTTTTATTCCGAATATTTGGATAAACATACATTCCCCTCTCCAGCGTGACGGTTTGCACAGTTGGTAACGGTCTGTGAAGAAAATAAAAAGATTTCTTTAAGTGACAGCAACTTAACCCTTCCATGATTGGAGCGTCGTAAAATTTTGCGAAAACCCTGTGCCAATGCATTCTCCTATATATGACAGTCGCCCATATGGCGCCTGGCATATGTAAGAGAATGCATTGCCCTAACAATATTTATCTTGATCTTGTAAGCACAGGCCACTGGGGTAAAATTACTAAAATACCAATATAGACTAAACCGGTGGTATTTTAGTAATTTTTCCCAGGGGCCTGTGCTTGTAAGCCATTGTATTCTCTTATGTATGTGAGGCTCCCTATGGGAGACTGGCATATATAAGAGAATGCACTGGCACAGGGTCATTAATGCTGCACCAGCGCAGCTTCCGTCATGAAAGGGTTAATAACATAATAGGTAGTATATCCAAAATCCATACAGGGACATCTCTTCCAAAAGGTAAACAAGTAAATAGACACAAATTCGTCGATATAGCGCTGAAAATACGGGTTTTATTTCTTATATTTTTTTATAAATTTGAGAATTTTACCTATGGGACGGGTATTATTTATGGGACGGGTCCCGCGCCAAATAATCTTTCGTGTCGCATACTTTATGTTTCCAATTTCCTTTATGGCCTCATCATTCTGCTATGATTGAAGTTCCGAAATGGTGAACATTGTGATGTACACCCATTTGGGAACCTTGATTATGCAATGTGTCGTCGGTCAATTTGGGATATAGAAAAACTAAACTAAACAAAAAATAGAATCTACGTTAAGAATTTTCTATAGAAATTTGATAATAAAGAAACTGTCCATAGCAGATGAGACCAAAGCAGAATGAGGTCCACAGAGTGTGAATTTAGTGATGCTAAATTATGGGTGGTCCCAGCTCGAGATTGCATTATTGTTTGAGTCAATATATCGCATTGAACATTGAACTGAATACGTGGCCCTGAATAACAAAAACTTCCCAGATTTTGAACTGTTGGGGTATGATCTATACGGGCACAGGGACCAGCCAAGAGGGTGACTTGGGAGACATCTTCTCCCTAAAATGTGCAACTTCTCCCTATCTTTGTCCCAGGGAAAATTGGAAATTTGGGCGCGTTGGATCGACAAACCGCTTCTGCCAACTTCCAGGGTTGGCATTTTTGTCAACCTGTCATTTTAAAGTTTGACCCGATACTGGTCCGATTTTGCATCATGTTTTAGAGTATGGTTCATAATGACATCACGCTTTACTACCATGTCGTGCTCAAACCCGACAGATCTGCCTTGGCGTTAATCTAGGTTGTCGGACGCCCAACAATGTGGTCTCACGTTCATTAAAGGGGCATCCAAGGGCCCCAAAACGGGTCGAAAACTGAACGGCAATTTTTTCGTTCTACAACGAAAAGCAGAGATGGCATCTGAGGGGTTAATTTTTAATTTTATGGGACGGGTCCCGCGCCAAATAATCTTTCGTGTCGCATACTTTATGTTTCCAATTTCCTTTATGGGGATAATGAGCACGGGACTTGTTTCAGAGCAGAAATCTGAAAAAACGACAATTTTTCACTATAGGTGACAATACACCAAATGATTTGCAAAGGCCCCAGGAAAGGGTTGACCCTGCGCGAACGGGAGGGGGGGGGGGACACAATAAATTAAAGAACGTCCTTTTAGACACACGAACATGTGCCCAAAAGTACTTGTCAATGTATTGCGTCACACTGCAGTTTTGACAAACGTCACACTACCCTTAAAATGGAGGGGGGAAATGACTTCGAAAAAATCACAAACCCCTGCCAAAAATTATTCACCAATTTAAAATCCGTAACCTTTCACCATGTGGCTATGTTGCATGTTTCTTGACGGGAAACACGTTTGTGCATTTTTTCGTGCACTTTTCATCCATGCATCATTGACCATTCAGCTATCAGGATATTTTTTTTATGCTGATCCTAGCTTGGGGGTCCCAGGGGAAAACACTCTACTAATTTCTATTTCGTGTATTATAACCAACAGGTTACACTGTTGTAAATGTTTGCCATAGGCCTCATGCAGCATATATTGCATGAATCCGGTACATTTTTCCTCCACTAGGCATTTTGTAACAGTGTTAAAAGTGTTACAAATGATTTAAAGTCCCAGTAGAAAACCGCAGCATATTTTATTCCTACCGTCTCAGTGTAGCAACCTGTTACAAAGCGTTACAAGTGTTACATTATTTCTGAGATACCAGAGAGACCGCTCGTAGACGGGTGTTACAAGTGTTGTACCGGTTTCATGCAGTATCTATCATGCAGTGCAAACGTTTTAGTGTATGCTGTTTACAATATAAATCCTCGTTCCAAAATTTTCTTTCATGAAATCTGAAAGATTGACATTTGCGAAAAAAAATTATGCACAAAAAAACAATTTCCGTCCAGCAGGGAAATCGCCTTTAAGTCGTGTTTTCGTAACTAAATCGCCTTTAAGTCGTGTTTTCGTAACTAGCGTCAGTCCCGCGCTAAAAAAAAATAATGTCATACTTTTAGACCACACCAAACAATTTAAACTTCACTCAATACAAATGGTTTATTCCTGTGCCAATGTACGTCACCTATGGGAAATCACAGGGAAGAGGTGTGATTATTTTTTAAAGCAAAAAAGCACAAAAGGCTATTGACCAATCAGGGCCCAGTGTCCATTTTATTCTCTCCTATATATTCCTCCCGCATCCGCTAGATGTCTCTCCCAAATATATTTACATCAGTCTTACCTATGCACAAGACCCCCCTAACCAAATGATAATAAATCCCATTTCGTGTAAGGGAATGACAACGAAAGACACACGGAGCGAGTCTAGAAGAAATCTGGGAGACCACAAGAAACGTGATTGAATATCAAAATTAGTGGGGTGAAGTTGAGTCCTGGTGGGGGGGGGGGGGGGGGGTGCAGAGGTCTACCAATATCTCCTGGACTATAATGTTCAGTCCTCAAACTAAATTAATTAATTGTGTAATTATGCTTTCGCCTTGTGGATAAATATAGATCAATACATATATGATATATCATCCTGCGTGGCTGATAGACACACATAAAACCCCCAGAGCATGTCTACAGGAAGCCCAATGGCATGCAGAAGATCCCAAACCAGATGTTAACAGCCCACTTAATTTCGAACCCCCAGATTACTTTATATAAAATATATGCCATATATATACCATTTGAAAGAGGAAGCTCCAAAACATTGTATTATCAACTTATCCGGTGCAATATACTGTGGACTTCTTGTTTTTGTTGAGTTGCCAATGCGTTTTTTCATCAAGATTGAAGTAAAAATCAGTATTATTTTCAATGCAGGGGGAATAACTCTATATATTGAAGATAGACTTGTTCCCATTTAATTGAACAACTTTGAATTCTGTTGCATTCTGGATGCAAGAGGGGGGAAGTCTTCAGCAGTTTTTTATTTCTCTGTGGGCATCTTCTGAGACACAGATGTTTCAAATAGTGATGAATTATAGTATTTTAATCATATTTTATGGCACATATTGTTATTAAAACCGTATATCAAGTCACTATAAAAAATAATCGGTGACTCGAAAATTAAATGGGCCTTTAATATAAATCCCATTTCTTGTGACAAAATAAGGGAACGACAAAGAAAGACACCCTGAGTACAAGCCTGCAAACAGCGTGTCTGTCATTTGCAGAATGAGGTCCCCAGAGGGTGAATTTAGCGATGCTATCCCGCACAGCGGGCTAGCATCACAAAATTCATCCTCTGCGGACCTCATTCTGCTTAGGTCTCATCTTATGGGAAGTATCTATAGTATCAAATTAACATTGTTTTTAGTTACGTTTTCCCATCTGGGAAGTTTCTATATCCCCTAATTTGCAGAAGGTAAAATCCATAATCGAGGTGCCCAATTGGGTGATCATCACCGACTTCAACTAGGGAACTTCAAACTGATCCTAGATCTACCATAGCAGTTGAGGGCCTAAGCAGAATGAGGTCCACAGAGGGTGAATTTAGTTGTGCGGGAAAGCGTCACTAATTTCACCATCTGGGGACCTCATTCTGCAAATGACAGACACGCTATTTGCAGGCTTGCCGGAGCAAGTTTACAGGAAACTGGGGAACCAACAACCCCGGAGACATTGTCCACAAGAAGCCTGATTGAATATCAACATTTGATCCGGGGTCCTTGTGTTTTTCCAGGCTTCGTGTAGACAATGATCCGTGTTCGTTGTATACATTGTCTGGGTTTCTATATCTGCCATCCACCCACTATACATGTGGACCATGTCAACAAGAAACTCAGTTCGGATTTCATAATTTTCTCACACCTGGCCGAACCATGAGATACAATGGAATAGAAGACATGCGTCATTGGGCAGGGGTGTGAGAAAATGTCATACCTACTCGCTTTGGAAAGCCTATTGTATGAGTCTAGATATTTCTGCGGTTAGTGATAAAATGTACAGTCAGGCTATAATCACAGTACAGGGTGAATCTGTTAATTTTGATACTTACCTGTCAATTCAGTTTTATTGATGGAAGCACCTTCAGCCTCTCGAAATAGCAACGTTCTGGCCACAGAGGCGGCCTTTTAGAGCAGTCTTGTCAGCCAGAGAGGCGGCAAATCGAATGGCAGGCGTGGTATTGGAAGTAATAAAACTTGAAGTGAATTGTTTTACATTTTTTTATTGAATTAGTTAAATTTCTCTGTTTTTCTTGGTCCTATACAGATTTTAAACCAAATTTGATTTGATATGAAGGGAAACAAATACATGAATACAATGGCTACATTCACAGACCACAGTGTGGGGCCCCACACCAAATATGGTCACACTAGAAAGTCTTTAGTTGGGGGTTTCTAACTTTGAATTTGACACTGCACCCCAGATGGGCTTTTAGAACTTAAAATTGATCCGAAATAGGATAATTTCTGGTAAAGATATTGATCTCAACATATTTATCAGACTGAAATTTCAAACTCCTGTTACCGCAGTTGTAAAATAAAAATAAAAACATCAAAAAGGGCATAATGGGCCATTTAACAATTACCTGAACATTTCTCAAGTAAGCTACTCATCAATGACTATTTAGTCATCACATAGTTAAGCATACTTTTTTGTCTTTTTACTGTGTGTGCAGAACTGGGAATGGAGCCATTGTTAACATATAAATTAAATGCTCAGCACTGTTGAAGGCATTTGAAAATATCTGGGTGAGAAAAAAAAATCATTTACCAACAGTTAGAAGAAATTGGTGTTTGTCACCAATCGTTCATAACTTGCGACAGAATACATGGTATAATTAACCAAAACCTTAACCCTTTCATGATGGGAGCTGCGCTGGTGCAGCATTCAAGACCTTGTGCCAGTGCATTCTCTTATTTATGCAAGTCTCCCATAGGGAGCCTTACATATATAAGAGAATGCACTGGCTGACAAGGTCAAGGTAAATATATGTTGGCCAATGTATTCTCTTATATTTGCAAGGCTCCCTATGGGAGACTCGCATATATAAGAGAATGCATTGGCACAGGGTTTTCGCAAAATTTCAGGAAGCTCCAGCCATGAAAGGGTTAATTAACTAACAGCTTAATTATGTTATCATTATCAATTGTAGAAAACAAATAATTAAATATTATAATTTTTATTTAGTTGATTACAGAAACAAATTTGAACATTTAACATATTCTGATTCATTTTCAGTTTAATTACTCTATATCGCCACATTGGCAGACGACACAATGCATAATCGAGGTGCCCAATGGGTGCGCATCAACATCTGGGAACTGAAATATGTGTCTAAGTCTCCCATAGCAAATGAGGCCATGCAGAATGAGGTCCCCAGGGGGTGAATATAGAACTAAATTCACCCTTTGAGGACCTCATTCTGCAAATGTCTGGCACCATATTTCGAGGCCTGGTGAAAGTCCTACGTTATCACGATGCTTTAATCCATTATATTGAGTCCTGGTGAAAGTCCTACGTTATCACGATGCTTTAATCCATTATATTGAGTCCTGGTGAAAGTCCTATGTTATCACGATGCTATATTCCATATATTGAGTCCAAACTTGATCACAATTAAAGATAAAGAAGGGTTGATGCACATAAGGGACATGTTGCATAAAATAATTTTCTTTGCAAGTAGAGTTTAAAGGGATTAAAACACTCTCAGAATTAAATATAATAACAAGTGTGTCAACAAAAATTGTAAATGGAAATATAAACTTATTGTAATATTAAGGATAATTCAACATGGATTTACATATTCTGTTCAAAATTTACAGATAAGTGGTACAAAAAAATCTACACTGAGAGTTCAACATAAATGTAAATTTTGATGAGATAAGTGATGAACATTTCTTTTAAAGGGACCCAAGGCACTCGTATTGAGTAAATGTACAAACAAGATAAAGTCTTAGAAACATTATCACATAGAACGTGGAGAAATAGTTTCTTATATTCATTATTAAAAGTTCTCCAAACAACTCCAATAACGAAATTTCGTTTGTTGAAACCATTTTTATGTAAACAAAACTATTAGTGATTTGTCAATAAACATCACTAATCGTGCAGTAAGTTAAATTAATTTAGTCTGAATATGATTTTCAGAATAATTTTCGATGTTTTGACCCTTTTCAATGTTTACCGTTTTAATGAAACATTGTTATCTTATCGGACTCTATATATACTTTTATTATATGCTCTACGATGAAATAGCTCTAAATGCTCGAGAAATAAACAGTGTATCAATAGCTTGTCCCAGTGAGCTAATACCAAAATATTAGCAACCACAACGCGCCGCAGGCGCGTTGTTGCTTTTCATGTTTAGGCGTGAATGACGTCATTAATTTTTACAATACCATGAAACAGCATTTCGACGCGATGAAAATCCGGACAAGAAAAATGGGTTAAAAATCACGTGACTTCCGCTTCGCTTTCGCATAGAATCATGGGAACAATAATATCCCAAAAAGAAACGGTGACACAGAATCGGAAGTGGACCAACGGGATGGTTATAAAATTAACAACTTTAGTTTTTCTGAACAATTCCTACGTGATTTTGGCCTATAGATTAGTTTCGTTTGACCAATTTCGTTGGTTAGCTGAATAAAATCAGCGAAGACGTCATGACATGGTCCATGACGTCATTTGCGTCATTTGGTGTCGTGGGCTAGAATCCAGAAAAAATTGGTCTCCGCAGGAAACACTGATTTCACATCAGTATACTAGACTTGGTTGCATTTATAACCGTTTTCGCAAAAGATATATGCGAAAATAGCACAAGCAAACGTGCCTGCTTCAGAATCAAATTACCACAGTTGAATAGCCAAGGATGTACCCTTTCCAACAATGTATAGCACGACATCGTGTGTTGCGCCGATGTTTACTTATGGTGTTTTGTAATAACGATCCCGCCTTAGCTGCGTGTAATTTTCCTCCGGACAAATTGCTCAGCGAAAAATCCCCCTAATAGGCGGACAACACATTCAATAAGTTCCCGTCTCGCAACGATTTGGCCTCACAGACATATCAGCGGCTTATCAATTCCTTCGAGATAAATGATTGAACCAATCTACCCTAACAAGGGGGATTTTTTCACGGTTGTATGTCGCGCGAATAGTATTGGCTGGCTGCCAGGTATTCACACTCAACATCGGAACGCGGCTTATTATTTGAAATCATTTGTGAGCAGTGGTGGCAGCGAGGAAGTCAAATGATATGTCCATCATAACATGGGTCGCCTTCGTTGGTGAAGTTGGAATTAAGCCTCAACCAAATTTGTTGTCAAGTTGATGTGGGGGGCTTATATGACCTTGACCTTGACCATAAAATGACCTTGACCTCTGTTGAAAGACATCTCACTTAAAGGGCCATTTTGCTAGATATGTGTTGCGATGTACGCGCTAATGTCAATATGCAGAGGCCTTTTATAGCTATCCTTTAGAAATATACCGGTATTGAGGCTCCTACATACTCGAGCCTGTATCTGACGAACAGAAACATGGGAGTACGATATCAATTTAAACTTGACCTCCATAAAGAATCTATTATATATTTGAAGAAAGTTTGTGGTCTGTGCGTGTGGGTGTGTGTGTATGTATGTGTGTGTGTGTTTCCGCGATGGAATCGGAAACGGCTAACCGATTTTGATGAAACTTGGTACGGGTATGTAGTTTGACCTGAGGACTAACATGGGTATATCCGTTTGCCCGTGCGGCGTGACCTTGACCTTCAAATGACCTTGAACTCAAGTTCTCCGCTGAGCCGATTTTCACCAAATTTGGTATGTGGGGGTAGTTTCAGGCGCTGAGCAATTTCGTCACACCCGGATGCCCGTGCGGCGTGAACTTGATATTTTAAATGACATTGAACTGTATCTGGGTATCCACTGGCCCGATTTCCACCATTTTTTGGGGGTGTTGGTGTAGATGGGGATGCCAACAAATTTCGTCTCACCCACATGCCCGTCAGACAGGTACCCAGCTAAAACCTAATGTATAGTTTGTGACTTTTGTCTGTTAGCTATGGCCGGGAAAACTTCCGGACGGATTTCGACGAAACTTGATACCTAAGTGTACGTTTGTCCGGGAAGTGTTTTGGACGGGTCAAAGTGTGATGCTTGATCTTCAAAATGGTCGATTCAAGATCAAATCGGGTATTAGTGGCGGATTTCGACGATATTCGATAGCTAGGGATACTTTTGTCCGGGCAGTGTTTTGGGCGGCTTAACTCGTAACCCCGACCTGACATTGACATTCAAAACGGTAAATTCAAGGTCAAATCTGGTCAAATTTCGCATAACTAGATCCGACGAAGCACCGCGTGTGGTTGCCCCGTTACGTGTCACGTACGATCATATTATTTCCTTTTCGTATTAGCCTTGTCAGACACACTATATTCATGCTTAAATAGAACAGATGAACAAATGGGGAAGGGGAAACACATAAACATTAACTTCTGAAAGACTGTAGGTAAAAAATAACATTGCATCAGGAGAAAACATTGTGTGGAAAACTAGGTCAATACTATGACAAAACTGTAAGATTGACAACTCCGCGGACATTCTTTAAAATTTGAAGGGCATCCTCATGCGTGATGCCTTCAAAATTTTGTCCGTTGACGGCAAGTATCTGGTCTCCTCGCTTCAGGTCTCCGACTTTAGCAGCAGCGCCCTCTGCGAAGACGTTTTTGATGTAGATTGGCAGGTCTCCGTGCGGACTTCCGTGTCCCCCGACGATCGAGAAACCCAAACCCTGAGTTCCCCTCTCCAGCGTGACGGTTTGCACAGTTGGTAATGGTCTGTGAAGAAAAGAAAAAGCTTGCATTAAGCAACAGCAACTTAACAACATAATGGGTATTATTATTCATCCCTTAACTTACACTATTTCTGATTGGGCAAAAGCCGCCACGTGATAATCCGGGAAAAAAGTCATATTGGACTCCCGAATGTCATATACTGAACTCCCAAGAGTGCAATATGACTTTTTTTATCGGGACTATGTGACATCACGAATAAACTATTGCGAAATGAATCGTGAAATTGTGATGCGCGCGCAACACTGGTGGATTTAGCAGACGTTTCACTTCCGCATTGAGTTTTTTTTTCATTTCCGTGTTTACTGTCCAAATCATGCTTTCTGATGATCAAATACCGGCTTTTATAGAGAATTAAGTGCCGACAAATACCAAAAATAACCACTAAAGTTTTATTCCGAATATTTGGATAAACATACATTCCCCTCTCCAGCGTGACGGTTTGCACAGTTGGTAACGGTCTGTGAAGAAAATAAAAAGATTTCTTTAAGTGACAGCAACTTAACCCTTCCATGATTGGAGCGTCGTAAAATTTTGCGAAAACCCTGTGCCAATGCATTCTCCTATATATGACAGTCGCCCATATGGCGCCTGGCATATGTAAGAGAATGCATTGCCCTAACAATATTTATCTTGATCTTGTAAGCACAGGCCACTGGGGTAAAATTACTAAAATACCAATATAGACTAAACCGGTGGTATTTTAGTAATTTTTCCCAGGGGCCTGTGCTTGTAAGCCATTGTATTCTCTTATGTATGTGAGGCTCCCTATGGGAGACTGGCATATATAAGAGAATGCACTGGCACAGGGTCATTAATGCTGCACCAGCGCAGCTTCCGTCATGAAAGGGTTAATAACATAATAGGTAGTATATCCAAAATCCATACAGGGACATCTCTTCCAAAAGGTAAACAAGTAAATAGACACAAATTCGTCGATATAGCGCTGAAAATACGGGTTTTATTTCTTATATTTTTTTATAAATTTGAGAATTTTACCTATGGGACGGGTATTATTTATGGGACGGGTCCCGCGCCAAATAATCTTTCGTGTCGCATACTTTATGTTTCCAATTTCCTTTATGGCCTCATCATTCTGCTATGATTGAAGTTCCGAAATGGTGAACATTGTGATGTACACCCATTTGGGAACCTTGATTATGCAATGTGTCGTCGGTCAATTTGGGATATAGAAAAACTAAACTAAACAAAAAATAGAATCTACGTTAAGAATTTTCTATAGAAATTTGATAATAAAGAAACTGTCCATAGCAGATGAGACCAAAGCAGAATGAGGTCCACAGAGTGTGAATTTAGTGATGCTAAATTATGGGTGGTCCCAGCTCGAGATTGCATTATTGTTTGAGTCAATATATCGCATTGAACATTGAACTGAATACGTGGCCCTGAATAACAAAAACTTCCCAGATTTTGAACTGTTGGGGTATGATCTATACGGGCACAGGGACCAGCCAAGAGGGTGACTTGGGAGACATCTTCTCCCTAAAATGTGCAACTTCTCCCTATCTTTGTCCCAGGGAAAATTGGAAATTTGGGCGCGTTGGATCGACAAACCGCTTCTGCCAACTTCCAGGGTTGGCATTTTTGTCAACCTGTCATTTTAAAGTTTGACCCGATACTGGTCCGATTTTGCATCATGTTTTAGAGTATGGTTCATAATGACATCACGCTTTACTACCATGTCGTGCTCAAACCCGACAGATCTGCCTTGGCGTTAATCTAGGTTGTCGGACGCCCAACAATGTGGTCTCACGTTCATTAAAGGGGCATCCAAGGGCCCCAAAACGGGTCGAAAACTGAACGGCAATTTTTTCGTTCTACAACGAAAAGCAGAGATGGCATCTGAGGGGTTAATTTTTAATTTTATGGGACGGGTCCCGCGCCAAATAATCTTTCGTGTCGCATACTTTATGTTTCCAATTTCCTTTATGGGGATAATGAGCACGGGACTTGTTTCAGAGCAGAAATCTGAAAAAACGACAATTTTTCACTATAGGTGACAATACACCAAATGATTTGCAAAGGCCCCAGGAAAGGGTTGACCCTGCGCGAACGGGAGGGGGGGGGGGACACAATAAATTAAAGAACGTCCTTTTAGACACACGAACATGTGCCCAAAAGTACTTGTCAATGTATTGCGTCACACTGCAGTTTTGACAAACGTCACACTACCCTTAAAATGGAGGGGGGAAATGACTTCGAAAAAATCACAAACCCCTGCCAAAAATTATTCACCAATTTAAAATCCGTAACCTTTCACCATGTGGCTATGTTGCATGTTTCTTGACGGGAAACACGTTTGTGCATTTTTTCGTGCACTTTTCATCCATGCATCATTGACCATTCAGCTATCAGGATATTTTTTTTATGCTGATCCTAGCTTGGGGGTCCCAGGGGAAAACACTCTACTAATTTCTATTTCGTGTATTATAACCAACAGGTTACACTGTTGTAAATGTTTGCCATAGGCCTCATGCAGCATATATTGCATGAATCCGGTACATTTTTCCTCCACTAGGCATTTTGTAACAGTGTTAAAAGTGTTACAAATGATTTAAAGTCCCAGTAGAAAACCGCAGCATATTTTATTCCTACCGTCTCAGTGTAGCAACCTGTTACAAAGCGTTACAAGTGTTACATTATTTCTGAGATACCAGAGAGACCGCTCGTAGACGGGTGTTACAAGTGTTGTACCGGTTTCATGCAGTATCTATCATGCAGTGCAAACGTTTTAGTGTATGCTGTTTACAATATAAATCCTCGTTCCAAAATTTTCTTTCATGAAATCTGAAAGATTGACATTTGCGAAAAAAAATTATGCACAAAAAAACAATTTCCGTCCAGCAGGGAAATCGCCTTTAAGTCGTGTTTTCGTAACTAAATCGCCTTTAAGTCGTGTTTTCGTAACTAGCGTCAGTCCCGCGCTAAAAAAAAATAATGTCATACTTTTAGACCACACCAAACAATTTAAACTTCACTCAATACAAATGGTTTATTCCTGTGCCAATGTACGTCACCTATGGGAAATCACAGGGAATAGGTGTGATTATTTTTTAAAGCAAAAAAGCACAAAAGGCTATTGACCAATCAGGGCCCAGTGTCCATTTTATTCTCTCCTATATATTCCTCCCGCATCCGCTAGATGTCTCTCCCAAATATATTTACATCAGTCTTACCTATGCACAAGACCCCCCTAACCAAATGATAATAAATCCCATTTCGTGTAAGGGAATGACAACGAAAGACACACGGAGCGAGTCTAGAAGAAATCTGGGAGACCACAAGAAACGTGATTGAATATCAAAATTAGTGGGGTGAAGTTGAGTCCTGGTGGGGGGGGGGGGGTGCAGAGGTCTACCAATATCTCCTGGACTATAATGTTCAGTCCTCAAACTAAATTAATTAATTGTGTAATTATGCTTTCGCCTTGTGGATAAATATAGATCAATACATATATGATATATCATCCTGCGTGGCTGATAGACACACATAAAACCCCCAGAGCATGTCTACAGGAAGCCCAATGGCATGCAGAAGATCCCAAACCAGATGTTAACAGCCCACTTAATTTCGAACCCCCAGATTACTTTATATAAAATATATGCCATATATATACCATTTGAAAGAGGAAGCTCCAAAACATTGTATTATCAACTTATCCGGTGCAATATACTGTGGACTTCTTGTTTTTGTTGAGTTGCCAATGCGTTTTTTCATCAAGATTGAAGTAAAAATCAGTATTATTTTCAATGCAGGGGGAATAACTCTATATATTGAAGATAGACTTGTTCCCATTTAATTGAACAACTTTGAATTCTGTTGCATTCTGGATGCAAGAGGGGGGAAGTCTTCAGCAGTTTTTTATTTCTCTGTGGGCATCTTCTGAGACACAGATGTTTCAAATAGTGATGAATTATAGTATTTTAATCATATTTTATGGCACATATTGTTATTAAAACCGTATATCAAGTCACTATAAAAAATAATCGGTGACTCGAAAATTAAATGGGCCTTTAATATAAATCCCATTTCTTGTGACAAAATAAGGGAACGACAAAGAAAGACACCCTGAGTACAAGCCTGCAAACAGCGTGTCTGTCATTTGCAGAATGAGGTCCCCAGAGGGTGAATTTAGCGATGCTATCCCGCACAGCGGGCTAGCATCACAAAATTCATCCTCTGCGGACCTCATTCTGCTTAGGTCTCATCTTATGGGAAGTATCTATAGTATCAAATTAACATTGTTTTTAGTTACGTTTTCCCATCTGGGAAGTTTCTATATCCCCTAATTTGCAGAAGGTAAAATCCATAATCGAGGTGCCCAATTGGGTGATCATCACCGACTTCAACTAGGGAACTTCAAACTGATCCTAGATCTACCATAGCAGTTGAGGGCCTAAGCAGAATGAGGTCCACAGAGGGTGAATTTAGTTGTGCGGGAAAGCGTCACTAATTTCACCATCTGGGGACCTCATTCTGCAAATGACAGACACGCTATTTGCAGGCTTGCCGGAGCAAGTTTACAGGAAACTGGGGAACCAACAACCCCGGAGACATTGTCCACAAGAAGCCTGATTGAATATCAACATTTGATCCGGGGTCCTTGTGTTTTTCCAGGCTTCGTGTAGACAATGATCCGTGTTCGTTGTATACATTGTCTGGGTTTCTATATCTGCCATCCACCCACTATACATGTGGACCATGTCAACAAGAAACTCAGTTCGGATTTCATAATTTTCTCACACCTGGCCGAACCATGAGATACAATGGAATAGAAGACATGCGTCATTGGGCAGGGGTGTGAGAAAATGTCATACCTACTCGCTTTGGAAAGCCTATTGTATGAGTCTAGATATTTCTGCGGTTAGTGATAAAATGTACAGTCAGGCTATAATCACAGTACAGGGTGAATCTGTTAATTTTGATACTTACCTGTCAATTCAGTTTTATTGATGGAAGCACCTTCAGCCTCTCGAAATAGCAACGTTCTGGCCACAGAGGCGGCCTTTTAGAGCAGTCTTGTCAGCCAGAGAGGCGGCAAATCGAATGGCAGGCGTGGTATTGGAAGTAATAAAACTTGAAGTGAATTGTTTTACATTTTTTTATTGAATTAGTTAAATTTCTCTGTTTTTCTTGGTCCTATACAGATTTTAAACCAAATTTGATTTGATATGAAGGGAAACAAATACATGAATACAATGGCTACATTCACAGACCACAGTGTGGGGCCCCACACCAAATATGGTCACACTAGAAAGTCTTTAGTTGGGGGTTTCTAACTTTGAATTTGACACTGCACCCCAGATGGGCTTTTAGAACTTAAAATTGATCCGAAATAGGATAATTTCTGGTAAAGATATTGATCTCAACATATTTATCAGACTGAAATTTCAAACTCCTGTTACCGCAGTTGTAAAATAAAAATAAAAACATCAAAAAGGGCATAATGGGCCATTTAACAATTACCTGAACATTTCTCAAGTAAGCTACTCATCAATGACTATTTAGTCATCACATAGTTAAGCATACTTTTTTGTCTTTTTACTGTGTGTGCAGAACTGGGAATGGAGCCATTGTTAACATATAAATTAAATGCTCAGCACTGTTGAAGGCATTTGAAAATATCTGGGTGAGAAAAAAAAATCATTTACCAACAGTTAGAAGAAATTGGTGTTTGTCACCAATCGTTCATAACTTGCGACAGAATACATGGTATAATTAACCAAAACCTTAACCCTTTCATGATGGGAGCTGCGCTGGTGCAGCATTCAAGACCTTGTGCCAGTGCATTCTCTTATTTATGCAAGTCTCCCATAGGGAGCCTTACATATATAAGAGAATGCACTGGCTGACAAGGTCAAGGTAAATATATGTTGGCCAATGTATTCTCTTATATTTGCAAGGCTCCCTATGGGAGACTCGCATATATAAGAGAATGCATTGGCACAGGGTTTTCGCAAAATTTCAGGAAGCTCCAGCCATGAAAGGGTTAATTAACTAACAGCTTAATTATGTTATCATTATCAATTGTAGAAAACAAATAATTAAATATTATAATTTTTATTTAGTTGATTACAGAAACAAATTTGAACATTTAACATATTCTGATTCATTTTCAGTTTAATTACTCTATATCGCCACATTGGCAGACGACACAATGCATAATCGAGGTGCCCAATGGGTGCGCATCAACATCTGGGAACTGAAATATGTGTCTAAGTCTCCCATAGCAAATGAGGCCATGCAGAATGAGGTCCCCAGGGGGTGAATATAGAACTAAATTCACCCTTTGAGGACCTCATTCTGCAAATGTCTGGCACCATATTTCGAGGCCTGGTGAAAGTCCTACGTTATCACGATGCTTTAATCCATTATATTGAGTCCTGGTGAAAGTCCTACGTTATCACGATGCTTTAATCCATTATATTGAGTCCTGGTGAAAGTCCTATGTTATCACGATGCTATATTCCATATATTGAGTCCAAACTTGATCACAATTAAAGATAAAGAAGGGTTGATGCACATAAGGGACATGTTGCATAAAATAATTTTCTTTGCAAGTAGAGTTTAAAGGGATTAAAACACTCTCAGAATTAAATATAATAACAAGTGTGTCAACAAAAATTGTAAATGGAAATATAAACTTATTGTAATATTGAGGATAATTCAACATGGATTTACATATTCTGTTCAAAATTTACAGATAAGTGGTACAAAAAAATCTACACTGAGAGTTCAACATAAATGTAAATTTTGATGAGATAAGTGATGAACATTTCTTTTAAAGGGACCCAAGGCACTCGTATTGAGTAAATGTACAAACAAGATAAAGTCTTAGAAACATTATCACATAGAACGTGGAGAAATAGTTTCTTATATTCATTATTAAAAGTTCTCCAAACAACTCCAATAACGAAATTTCGTTTGTTGAAACCATTTTTATGTAAACAAAACTATTAGTGATTTGTCAATAAACATCACTAATCGTGCAGTAAGTTAAATTAATTTAGTCTGAATATGATTTTCAGAATAATTTTCGATGTTTTGACCCTTTTCAATGTTTACCGTTTTAATGAAACATTGTTATCTTATCGGACTCTATATATACTTTTATTATATGCTCTACGATGAAATAGCTCTAAATGCTCGAGAAATAAACAGTGTATCAATAGCTTGTCCCAGTGAGCTAATACCAAAATATTAGCAACCACAACGCGCCGCAGGCGCGTTGTTGCTTTTCATGTTTAGGCGTGAATGACGTCATTAATTTTTACAATACCATGAAACAGCATTTCGACGCGATGAAAATCCGGACAAGAAAAATGGGTTAAAAATCACGTGACTTCCGCTTCGCTTTCGCATAGAATCATGGGAACAATAATATCCCAAAAAGAAACGGTGACACAGAATCGGAAGTGGACCAACGGGATGGTTATAAAATTAACAACTTTAGTTTTTCTGAACAATTCCTACGTGATTTTGGCCTATAGATTAGTTTCGTTTGACCAATTTCGTTGGTTAGCTGAATAAAATCAGCGAAGACGTCATGACATGGTCCATGACGTCATTTGCGTCATTTGGTGTCGTGGGCTAGAATCCAGAAAAAATTGGTCTCCGCAGGAAACACTGATTTCACATCAGTATACTAGACTTGGTTGCATTTATAACCGTTTTCGCAAAAGATATATGCGAAAATAGCACAAGCAAACGTGCCTGCTTCAGAATCAAATTACCACAGTTGAATAGCCAAGGATGTACCCTTTCCAACAATGTATAGCACGACATCGTGTGTTGCGCCGATGTTTACTTATGGTGTTTTGTAATAACGATCCCGCCTTAGCTGCGTGTAATTTTCCTCCGGACAAATTGCTCAGCGAAAAATCCCCCTAATAGGCGGACAACACATTCAATAAGTTCCCGTCTCGCAACGATTTGGCCTCACAGACATATCAGCGGCTTATCAATTCCTTCGAGATAAATGATTGAACCAATCTACCCTAACAAGGGGGATTTTTTCACGGTTGTATGTCGCGCGAATAGTATTGGCTGGCTGCCAGGTATTCACACTCAACATCGGAACGCGGCTTATTATTTGAAATCATTTGTGAGCAGTGGTGGCAGCGAGGAAGTCAAATGATATGTCCATCATAACATGGGTCGCCTTCGTTGGTGAAGTTGGAATTAAGCCTCAACCAAATTTGTTGTCAAGTTGATGTGGGGGGCTTATATGACCTTGACCTTGACCATAAAATGACCTTGACCTCTGTTGAAAGACATCTCACTTAAAGGGCCATTTTGCTAGATATGTGTTGCGATGTACGCGCTAATGTCAATATGCAGAGGCCTTTTATAGCTATCCTTTAGAAATATACCGGTATTGAGGCTCCTACATACTCGAGCCTGTATCTGACGAACAGAAACATGGGAGTACGATATCAATTTAAACTTGACCTCCATAAAGAATCTATTATATATTTGAAGAAAGTTTGTGGTCTGTGCGTGTGGGTGTGTGTGTATGTATGTGTGTGTGTGTTTCCGCGATGGAATCGGAAACGGCTAACCGATTTTGATGAAACTTGGTACGGGTATGTAGTTTGACCTGAGGACTAACATGGGTATATCCGTTTGCCCGTGCGGCGTGACCTTGACCTTCAAATGACCTTGAACTCAAGTTCTCCGCTGAGCCGATTTTCACCAAATTTGGTATGTGGGGGTAGTTTCAGGCGCTGAGCAATTTCGTCACACCCGGATGCCCGTGCGGCGTGAACTTGATATTTTAAATGACATTGAACTGTATCTGGGTATCCACTGGCCCGATTTCCACCATTTTTTGGGGGTGTTGGTGTAGATGGGGATGCCAACAAATTTCGTCTCACCCACATGCCCGTCAGACAGGTACCCAGCTAAAACCTAATGTATAGTTTGTGACTTTTGTCTGTTAGCTATGGCCGGGAAAACTTCCGGACGGATTTCGACGAAACTTGATACCTAAGTGTACGTTTGTCCGGGAAGTGTTTTGGACGGGTCAAAGTGTGATGCTTGATCTTCAAAATGGTCGATTCAAGATCAAATCGGGTATTAGTGGCGGATTTCGACGATATTCGATAGCTAGGGATACTTTTGTCCGGGCAGTGTTTTGGGCGGCTTAACTCGTAACCCCGACCTGACATTGACATTCAAAACGGTAAATTCAAGGTCAAATCTGGTCAAATTTCGCATAACTAGATCCGACGAAGCACCGCGTGTGGTTGCCCCGTTACGTGTCACGTACGATCATATTATTTCCTTTTCGTATTAGCCTTGTCAGACACACTATATTCATGCTTAAATAGAACAGATGAACAAATGGGGAAGGGGAAACACATAAACATTAACTTCTGAAAGACTGTAGGTAAAAAATAACATTGCATCAGGAGAAAACATTGTGTGGAAAACTAGGTCAATACTATGACAAAACTGTAAGATTGACAACTCCGCGGACATTCTTTAAAATTTGAAGGGCATCCTCATGCGTGATGCCTTCAAAATTTTGTCCGTTGACGGCAAGTATCTGGTCTCCTCGCTTCAGGTCTCCGACTTTAGCAGCAGCGCCCTCTGCGAAGACGTTTTTGATGTAGATTGGCAGGTCTCCGTGCGGACTTCCGTGTCCCCCGACGATCGAGAAACCCAAACCCTGAGTTCCCCTCTCCAGCGTGACGGTTTGCACAGTTGGTAATGGTCTGTGAAGAAAAGAAAAAGCTTGCATTAAGCAACAGCAACTTAACAACATAATGGGTATTATTATTCATCCCTTAACTTACACTATTTCTGATTGGGCAAAAGCCGCCACGTGATAATCCGGGAAAAAAGTCATATTGGACTCCCGAATGTCATATACTGAACTCCCAAGAGTGCAATATGACTTTTTTTATCGGGACTATGTGACATCACGAATAAACTATTGCGAAATGAATCGTGAAATTGTGATGCGCGCGCAACACTGGTGGATTTAGCAGACGTTTCACTTCCGCATTGAGTTTTTTTTTCATTTCCGTGTTTACTGTCCAAATCATGCTTTCTGATGATCAAATACCGGCTTTTATAGAGAATTAAGTGCCGACAAATACCAAAAATAACCACTAAAGTTTTATTCCGAATATTTGGATAAACATACATTCCCCTCTCCAGCGTGACGGTTTGCACAGTTGGTAACGGTCTGTGAAGAAAATAAAAAGATTTCTTTAAGTGACAGCAACTTAACCCTTCCATGATTGGAGCGTCGTAAAATTTTGCGAAAACCCTGTGCCAATGCATTCTCCTATATATGACAGTCGCCCATATGGCGCCTGGCATATGTAAGAGAATGCATTGCCCTAACAATATTTATCTTGATCTTGTAAGCACAGGCCACTGGGGTAAAATTACTAAAATACCAATATAGACTAAACCGGTGGTATTTTAGTAATTTTTCCCAGGGGCCTGTGCTTGTAAGCCATTGTATTCTCTTATGTATGTGAGGCTCCCTATGGGAGACTGGCATATATAAGAGAATGCACTGGCACAGGGTCATTAATGCTGCACCAGCGCAGCTTCCGTCATGAAAGGGTTAATAACATAATAGGTAGTATATCCAAAATCCATACAGGGACATCTCTTCCAAAAGGTAAACAAGTAAATAGACACAAATTCGTCGATATAGCGCTGAAAATACGGGTTTTATTTCTTATATTTTTTTATAAATTTGAGAATTTTACCTATGGGACGGGTATTATTTATGGGACGGGTCCCGCGCCAAATAATCTTTCGTGTCGCATACTTTATGTTTCCAATTTCCTTTATGGCCTCATCATTCTGCTATGATTGAAGTTCCGAAATGGTGAACATTGTGATGTACACCCATTTGGGAACCTTGATTATGCAATGTGTCGTCGGTCAATTTGGGATATAGAAAAACTAAACTAAACAAAAAATAGAATCTACGTTAAGAATTTTCTATAGAAATTTGATAATAAAGAAACTGTCCATAGCAGATGAGACCAAAGCAGAATGAGGTCCACAGAGTGTGAATTTAGTGATGCTAAATTATGGGTGGTCCCAGCTCGAGATTGCATTATTGTTTGAGTCAATATATCGCATTGAACATTGAACTGAATACGTGGCCCTGAATAACAAAAACTTCCCAGATTTTGAACTGTTGGGGTATGATCTATACGGGCACAGGGACCAGCCAAGAGGGTGACTTGGGAGACATCTTCTCCCTAAAATGTGCAACTTCTCCCTATCTTTGTCCCAGGGAAAATTGGAAATTTGGGCGCGTTGGATCGACAAACCGCTTCTGCCAACTTCCAGGGTTGGCATTTTTGTCAACCTGTCATTTTAAAGTTTGACCCGATACTGGTCCGATTTTGCATCATGTTTTAGAGTATGGTTCATAATGACATCACGCTTTACTACCATGTCGTGCTCAAACCCGACAGATCTGCCTTGGCGTTAATCTAGGTTGTCGGACGCCCAACAATGTGGTCTCACGTTCATTAAAGGGGCATCCAAGGGCCCCAAAACGGGTCGAAAACTGAACGGCAATTTTTCCGTTCTACAACGAAAAGCAGAGATGGCATCTGAGGGGTTAATTTTTAATTTTATGGGACGGGTCCCGCGCCAAATAATCTTTCGTGTCGCATACTTTATGTTTCCAATTTCCTTTATGGGGATAATGAGCACGGGACTTGTTTCAGAGCAGAAATCTGAAAAAACGACAATTTTTCACTATAGGTGACAATACACCAAATGATTTGCAAAGGCCCCAGGAAAGGGTTGACCCTGCGCGAACGGGAGGGGGGGGGACACAATAAATTAAAGAACGTCCTTTTAGACACACGAACATGTGCCCAAAAGTACTTGTCAATGTATTGCGTCACACTGCAGTTTTGACAAACGTCACACTACCCTTAAAATGGAGGGGGGAAATGACTTCGAAAAAATCACAAACCCCTGCCAAAAATTATTCACCAATTTAAAATCCGTAACCTTTCACCATGTGGCTATGTTGCATGTTTCTTGACGGGAAACACGTTTGTGCATTTTTTCGTGCACTTTTCATCCATGCATCATTGACCATTCAGCTATCAGGATATTTTTTTTATGCTGATCCTAGCTTGGGGGTCCCAGGGGAAAACACTCTACTAAATTGTGATGCGCGCGCAACACTGGTGGATTTAGCAGACGTTTCACTTCCGCATTGAGTTTTTTTTTCATTTCCGTGTTTACTGTCCAAATCATGCTTTCTGATGATCAAATACCGGCTTTTATAGAGAATTAAGTGCCGACAAATACCAAAAATAACCACTAAAGTTTTATTCCGAATATTTGGATAAACATACATTCCCCTCTCCAGCGTGACGGTTTGCACAGTTGGTAACGGTCTGTGAAGAAAATAAAAAGATTTCTTTAAGTGACAGCAACTTAACCCTTCCATGATTGGAGCGTCGTAAAATTTTGCGAAAACCCTGTGCCAATGCATTCTCCTATATATGACAGTCGCCCATATGGCGCCTGGCATATGTAAGAGAATGCATTGCCCTAACAATATTTATCTTGATCTTGTAAGCACAGGCCACTGGGGTAAAATTACTAAAATACCAATATAGACTAAACCGGTGGTATTTTAGTAATTTTTCCCAGGGGCCTGTGCTTGTAAGCCATTGTATTCTCTTATGTATGTGAGGCTCCCTATGGGAGACTGGCATATATAAGAGAATGCACTGGCACAGGGTCATTAATGCTGCACCAGCGCAGCTTCCGTCATGAAAGGGTTAATAACATAATAGGTAGTATATCCAAAATCCATACAGGGACATCTCTTCCAAAAGGTAAACAAGTAAATAGACACAAATTCGTCGATATAGCGCTGAAAATACGGGTTTTATTTCTTATATTTTTTTATAAATTTGAGAATTTTACCTATGGGACGGGTATTATTTATGGGACGGGTCCCGCGCCAAATAATCTTTCGTGTCGCATACTTTATGTTTCCAATTTCCTTTATGGCCTCATCATTCTGCTATGATTGAAGTTCCGAAATGGTGAACATTGTGATGTACACCCATTTGGGAACCTTGATTATGCAATGTGTCGTCGGTCAATTTGGGATATAGAAAAACTAAACTAAACAAAAAATAGAATCTACGTTAAGAATTTTCTATAGAAATTTGATAATAAAGAAACTGTCCATAGCAGATGAGACCAAAGCAGAATGAGGTCCACAGAGTGTGAATTTAGTGATGCTAAATTATGGGTGGTCCCAGCTCGAGATTGCATTATTGTTTGAGTCAATATATCGCATTGAACATTGAACTGAATACGTGGCCCTGAATAACAAAAACTTCCCAGATTTTGAACTGTTGGGGTATGATCTATACGGGCACAGGGACCAGCCAAGAGGGTGACTTGGGAGACATCTTCTCCCTAAAATGTGCAACTTCTCCCTATCTTTGTCCCAGGGAAAATTGGAAATTTGGGCGCGTTGGATCGACAAACCGCTTCTGCCAACTTCCAGGGTTGGCATTTTTGTCAACCTGTCATTTTAAAGTTTGACCCGATACTGGTCCGATTTTGCATCATGTTTTAGAGTATGGTTCATAATGACATCACGCTTTACTACCATGTCGTGCTCAAACCCGACAGATCTGCCTTGGCGTTAATCTAGGTTGTCGGACGCCCAACAATGTGGTCTCACGTTCATTAAAGGGGCATCCAAGGGCCCCAAAACGGGTCGAAAACTGAACGGCAATTTTTCCGTTCTACAACGAAAAGCAGAGATGGCATCTGAGGGGTTAATTTTTAATTTTATGGGACGGGTCCCGCGCCAAATAATCTTTCGTGTCGCATACTTTATGTTTCCAATTTCCTTTATGGGGATAATGAGCACGGGACTTGTTTCAGAGCAGAAATCTGAAAAAACGACAATTTTTCACTATAGGTGACAATACACCAAATGATTTGCAAAGGCCCCAGGAAAGGGTTGACCCTGCGCGAACGGGAGGGGGGGGGGACACAATAAATTAAAGAACGTCCTTTTAGACACACGAACATGTGCCCAAAAGTACTTGTCAATGTATTGCGTCACACTGCAGTTTTGACAAACGTCACACTACCCTTAAAATGGAGGGGGGAAATGACTTCGAAAAAATCACAAACCCCTGCCAAAAATTATTCACCAATTTAAAATCCGTAACCTTTCACCATGTGGCTATGTTGCATGTTTCTTGACGGGAAACACGTTTGTGCATTTTTTCGTGCACTTTTCATCCATGCATCATTGACCATTCAGCTATCAGGATATTTTTTTTATGCTGATCCTAGCTTGGGGGTCCCAGGGGAAAACACTCTACTAATTTCTATTTCGTGTATTATAACCAACAGGTTACACTGTTGTAAATGTTTGCCATAGGCCTCATGCAGCATATATTGCATGAATCCGGTACATTTTTCCTCCACTAGGCATTTTGTAACAGTGTTAAAAGTGTTACAAATGATTTAAAGTCCCAGTAGAAAACCGCAGCATATTTTATTCCTACCGTCTCAGTGTAGCAACCTGTTACAAAGCGTTACAAGTGTTACATTATTTCTGAGATACCAGAGAGACCGCTCGTAGACGGGTGTTACAAGTGTTGTACCGGTTTCATGCAGTATCTATCATGCAGTGCAAACGTTTTAGTGTATGCTGTTTACAATATAAATCCTCGTTCCAAAATTTTCTTTCATGAAATCTGAAAGATTGACATTTGCGAAAAAAAATTATGCACAAAAAAACAATTTCCGTCCAGCAGGGAAATCGCCTTTAAGTCGTGTTTTCGTAACTAAATCGCCTTTAAGTCGTGTTTTCGTAACTAGCGTCAGTCCCGCGCTAAAAAAAAATAATGTCATACTTTTAGACCACACCAAACAATTTAAACTTCACTCAATACAAATGGTTTATTCCTGTGCCAATGTACGTCACCTATGGGAAATCACAGGGAAGAGGTGTGATTATTTTTTAAAGCAAAAAAGCACAAAAGGCTATTGACCAATCCGGGCCCAGTGTCCATTTTATTCTCTCCTATATATTCCTCCCGCATCCGCTAGATGTCTCTCCCAAATATATTTACATCAGTCTTACCTATGCACAAGACCCCCCTAACCAAATGATAATAAATCCCATTTCGTGTAAGGGAATGACAACGAAAGACACACGGAGCGAGTCTAGAAGAAATCTGGGAGACCACAAGAAACGTGATTGAATATCAAAATTAGTGGGGTGAAGTTGAGTCCTGGTGGGGGGGGGGGGGTGCAGAGGTCTACCAATATCTCCTGGACTATAATGTTCAGTCCTCAAACTAAATTAATTAATTGTGTAATTATGCTTTCGCCTTGTGGATAAATATAGATCAATACATATATGATATATCATCCTGCGTGGCTGATAGACACACATAAAACCCCCAGAGCATGTCTACAGGAAGCCCAATGGCATGCAGAAGATCCCAAACCAGATGTTAACAGCCCACTTAATTTCGAACCCCCAGATTACTTTATATAAAATATATGCCATATATATACCATTTGAAAGAGGAAGCTCCAAAACATTGTATTATCAACTTATCCGGTGCAATATACTGTGGACTTCTTGTTTTTGTTGAGTTGCCAATGCGTTTTTTCATCAAGATTGAAGTAAAAATCAGTATTATTTTCAATGCAGGGGGAATAACTCTATATATTGAAGATAGACTTGTTCCCATTTAATTGAACAACTTTGAATTCTGTTGCATTCTGGATGCAAGAGGGGGGAAGTCTTCAGCAGTTTTTTATTTCTCTGTGGGCATCTTCTGAGACACAGATGTTTCAAATAGTGATGAATTATAGTATTTTAATCATATTTTATGGCATAGATTGTTATTAAAACCGTATATCAAGTCACTATAAAAAATAATCGGTGACTCGAAAATTAAATGGGCCTTTAATATAAATCCCATTTCTTGTGACAAAATAAGGGAACGACAAAGAAAGACACCCTGAGTACAAGCCTGCAAACAGCGTGTCTGTCATTTGCAGAATGAGGTCCCCAGAGGGTGAATTTAGCGATGCTATCCCGCACAGCGGGCTAGCATCACAAAATTCATCCTCTGCGGACCTCATTCTGCTTAGGTCTCATCTTATGGGAAGTATCTATAGTATCAAATTAACATTGTTTTTAGTTACGTTTTCCCATCTGGGAAGTTTCTATATCCCCTAATTTGCAGAAGGTAAAATCCATAATCGAGGTGCCCAATTGGGTGATCATCACCGACTTCAACTAGGGAACTTCAAACTGATCCTAGATCTACCATAGCAGTTGAGGGCCTAAGCAGAATGAGGTCCACAGAGGGTGAATTTAGTTGTGCGGGATAGCGTCACTAATTTCACCATCTGGGGACCTCATTCTGCAAATGACAGACACGCTATTTGCAGGCTTGCCGGAGCAAGTTTACAGGAAACTGGGGAACCAACAACCCCGGAGACATTGTCCACAAGAAGCCTGATTGAATATCAACATTTGATCCGGGGTCCTTGTGTTTTTCCAGGCTTCGTGTAGACAATGATCCGTGTTCGTTGTATACATTGTCTGGGTTTCTATATCTGCCATCCACCCACTATACATGTGGACCATGTCAACAAGAAACTCAGTTCGGATTTCATAATTTTCTCACACCTGGCCGAACCATGAGATACAATGGAATAGAAGACATGCGTCATTGGGCAGGGGTGTGAGAAAATGTCATACCTACTCGCTTTGGAAAGCCTATTGTATGAGTCTAGATATTTCTGCGGTTAGTGATAAAATGTACAGTCAGGCTATAATCACAGTACAGGGTGAATCTGTTAATTTTGATACTTACCTGTCAATTCAGTTTTATTGATGGAAGCACCTTCAGCCTCTCGAAATAGCAACGTTCTGGCCACAGAGGCGGCCTTTTAGAGCAGTCTTGTCAGCCAGAGAGGCGGCAAATCGAATGGCAGGCGTGGTATTGGAAGTAATAAAACTTGAAGTGAATTGTTTTACATTTTTTTATTGAATTAGTTAAATTTCTCTGTTTTTCTTGGTCCTATACAGATTTTAAACCAAATTTGATTTGATATGAAGGGAAACAAATACATGAATACAATGGCTACATTCACAGACCACAGTGTGGGGCCCCACACCAAATATGGTCACACTAGAAAGTCTTTAGTTGGGGGTTTCTAACTTTGAATTTGACACTGCACCCCAGATGGGCTTTTAGAACTTAAAATTGATCCGAAATAGGATAATTTCTGGTAAAGATATTGATCTCAACATATTTATCAGACTGAAATTTCAAACTCCTGTTACCGCAGTTGTAAAATAAAAATAAAAACATCAAAAAGGGCATAATGGGCCATTTAACAATTACCTGAACATTTCTCAAGTAAGCTACTCATCAATGACTATTTAGTCATCACATAGTTAAGCATACTTTTTTGTCTTTTTACTGTGTGTGCAGAACTGGGAATGGAGCCATTGTTAACATATAAATTAAATGCTCAGCACTGTTGAAGGCATTTGAAAATATCTGGGTGAGAAAAAAAAATCATTTACCAACAGTTAGAAGAAATTGGTGTTTGTCACCAATCGTTCATAACTTGCGACAGAATACATGGTATAATTAACCAAAACCTTAACCCTTTCATGATGGGAGCTGCGCTGGTGCAGCATTCAAGACCTTGTGCCAGTGCATTCTCTTATTTATGCAAGTCTCCCATAGGGAGCCTTACATATATAAGAGAATGCACTGGCTGACAAGGTCAAGGTAAATATATGTTGGCCAATGTATTCTCTTATATTTGCAAGGCTCCCTATGGGAGACTCGCATATATAAGAGAATGCATTGGCACAGGGTTTTCGCAAAATTTCAGGAAGCTCCAGCCATGAAAGGGTTAATTAACTAACAGCTTAATTATGTTATCATTATCAATTGTAGAAAACAAATAATTAAATATTATAATTTTTATTTAGTTGATTACAGAAACAAATTTGAACATTTAACATATTCTGATTCATTTTCAGTTTAATTACTCTATATCGCCACATTGGCAGACGACACAATGCATAATCGAGGTGCCCAATGGGTGCGCATCAACATCTGGGAACTGAAATATGTGTCTAAGTCTCCCATAGCAAATGAGGCCATGCAGAATGAGGTCCCCAGGGGGTGAATATAGAACTAAATTCACCCTTTGAGGACCTCATTCTGCAAATGTCTGGCACCATATTTCGAGGCCTGGTGAAAGTCCTACGTTATCACGATGCTTTAATCCATTATATTGAGTCCTGGTGAAAGTCCTACGTTATCACGATGCTTTAATCCATTATATTGAGTCCTGGTGAAAGTCCTATGTTATCACGATGCTATATTCCATATATTGAGTCCAAACTTGATCACAATTAAAGATAAAGAAGGGTTGATGCACATAAGGGACATGTTGCATAAAATAATTTTCTTTGCAAGTAGAGTTTAAAGGGATTAAAACACTCTCAGAATTAAATATAATAACAAGTGTGTCAACAAAAATTGTAAATGGAAATATAAACTTATTGTAATATTAAGGATAATTCAACATGGATTTACATATTCTGTTCAAAATTTACAGATAAGTGGTACAAAAAAATCTACACTGAGAGTTCAACATAAATGTAAATTTTGATGAGATAAGTGATGAACATTTCTTTTAAAGGGACCCAAGGCACTCGTATTGAGTAAATGTACAAACAAGATAAAGTCTTAGAAACATTATCACATAGAACGTGGAGAAATAGTTTCTTATATTCATTATTAAAAGTTCTCCAAACAACTCCAATAACGAAATTTCGTTTGTTGAAACCATTTTTATGTAAACAAAACTATTAGTGATTTGTCAATAAACATCACTAATCGTGCAGTAAGTTAAATTAATTTAGTCTGAATATGATTTTCAGAATAATTTTCGATGTTTTGACCCTTTTCAATGTTTACCGTTTTAATGAAACATTGTTATCTTATCGGACTCTATATATACTTTTATTATATGCTCTACGATGAAATAGCTCTAAATGCTCGAGAAATAAACAGTGTATCAATAGCTTGTCCCAGTGAGCTAATACCAAAATATTAGCAACCACAACGCGCCGCAGGCGCGTTGTTGCTTTTCATGTTTAGGCGTGAATGACGTCATTAATTTTTACAATACCATGAAACAGCATTTCGACGCGATGAAAATCCGGACAAGAAAAATGGGTTAAAAATCACGTGACTTCCGCTTCGCTTTCGCATAGAATCATGGGAACAATAATATCCCAAAAAGAAACGGTGACACAGAATCGGAAGTGGACCAACGGGATGGTTATAAAATTAACAACTTTAGTTTTTCTGAACAATTCCTACGTGATTTTGGCCTATAGATTAGTTTCGTTTGACCAATTTCGTTGGTTAGCTGAATAAAATCAGCGAAGACGTCATGACATGGTCCATGACGTCATTTGCGTCATTTGGTGTCGTGGGCTAGAATCCAGAAAAAATTGGTCTCCGCAGGAAACACTGATTTCACATCAGTATACTAGACTTGGTTGCATTTATAACCGTTTTCGCAAAAGATATATGCGAAAATAGCACAAGCAAACGTGCCTGCTTCAGAATCAAATTACCACAGTTGAATAGCCAAGGATGTACCCTTTCCAACAATGTATAGCACGACATCGTGTGTTGCGCCGATGTTTACTTATGGTGTTTTGTAATAACGATCCCGCCTTAGCTGCGTGTAATTTTCCTCCGGACAAATTGCTCAGCGAAAAATCCCCCTAATAGGCGGACAACACATTCAATAAGTTCCCGTCTCGCAACGATTTGGCCTCACAGACATATCAGCGGCTTATCAATTCCTTCGAGATAAATGATTGAACCAATCTACCCTAACAAGGGGGATTTTTTCACGGTTGTATGTCGCGCGAATAGTATTGGCTGGCTGCCAGGTATTCACACTCAACATCGGAACGCGGCTTATTATTTGAAATCATTTGTGAGCAGTGGTGGCAGCGAGGAAGTCAAATGATATGTCCATCATAACATGGGTCGCCTTCGTTGGTGAAGTTGGAATTAAGCCTCAACCAAATTTGTTGTCAAGTTGATGTGGGGGGCTTATATGACCTTGACCTTGACCATAAAATGACCTTGACCTCTGTTGAAAGACATCTCACTTAAAGGGCCATTTTGCTAGATATGTGTTGCGATGTACGCGCTAATGTCAATATGCAGAGGCCTTTTATAGCTATCCTTTAGAAATATACCGGTATTGAGGCTCCTACATACTCGAGCCTGTATCTGACGAACAGAAACATGGGAGTACGATATCAATTTAAACTTGACCTCCATAAAGAATCTATTATATATTTGAAGAAAGTTTGTGGTCTGTGCGTGTGGGTGTGTGTGTATGTATGTGTGTGTGTGTTTCCGCGATGGAATCGGAAACGGCTAACCGATTTTGATGAAACTTGGTACGGGTATGTAGTTTGACCTGAGGACTAACATGGGTATATCCGTTTGCCCGTGCGGCGTGACCTTGACCTTCAAATGACCTTGAACTCAAGTTCTCCGCTGAGCCGATTTTCACCAAATTTGGTATGTGGGGGTAGTTTCAGGCGCTGAGCAATTTCGTCACACCCGGATGCCCGTGCGGCGTGAACTTGATATTTTAAATGACATTGAACTGTATCTGGGTATCCACTGGCCCGATTTCCACCATTTTTTGGGGGTGTTGGTGTAGATGGGGATGCCAACAAATTTCGTCTCACCCACATGCCCGTCAGACAGGTACCCAGCTAAAACCTAATGTATAGTTTGTGACTTTTGTCTGTTAGCTATGGCCGGGAAAACTTCCGGACGGATTTCGACGAAACTTGATACCTAAGTGTACGTTTGTCCGGGAAGTGTTTTGGACGGGTCAAAGTGTGATGCTTGATCTTCAAAATGGTCGATTCAAGATCAAATCGGGTATTAGTGGCGGATTTCGACGATATTCGATAGCTAGGGATACTTTTGTCCGGGCAGTGTTTTGGGCGGCTTAACTCGTAACCCCGACCTGACATTGACATTCAAAACGGTAAATTCAAGGTCAAATCTGGTCAAATTTCGCATAACTAGATCCGACGAAGCACCGCGTGTGGTTGCCCCGTTACGTGTCACGTACGATCATATTATTTCCTTTTCGTATTAGCCTTGTCAGACACACTATATTCATGCTTAAATAGAACAGATGAACAAATGGGGAAGGGGAAACACATAAACATTAACTTCTGAAAGACTGTAGGTAAAAAATAACATTGCATCAGGAGAAAACATTGTGTGGAAAACTAGGTCAATACTATGACAAAACTGTAAGATTGACAACTCCGCGGACATTCTTTAAAATTTGAAGGGCATCCTCATGCGTGATGCCTTCAAAATTTTGTCCGTTGACGGCAAGTATCTGGTCTCCTCGCTTCAGGTCTCCGACTTTAGCAGCAGCGCCCTCTGCGAAGACGTTTTTGATGTAGATTGGCAGGTCTCCGTGCGGACTTCCGTGTCCCCCGACGATCGAGAAACCCAAACCCTGAGTTCCCCTCTCCAGCGTGACGGTTTGCACAGTTGGTAATGGTCTGTGAAGAAAAGAAAAAGCTTGCATTAAGCAACAGCAACTTAACAACATAATGGGTATTATTATTCATCCCTTAACTTACACTATTTCTGATTGGGCAAAAGCCGCCACGTGATAATCCGGGAAAAAAGTCATATTGGACTCCCGAATGTCATATACTGAACTCCCAAGAGTGCAATATGACTTTTTTTATCGGGACTATGTGACATCACGAATAAACTATTGCGAAATGAATCGTGAAATTGTGATGCGCGCGCAACACTGGTGGATTTAGCAGACGTTTCACTTCCGCATTGAGTTTTTTTTTCATTTCCGTGTTTACTGTCCAAATCATGCTTTCTGATGATCAAATACCGGCTTTTATAGAGAATTAAGTGCCGACAAATACCAAAAATAACCACTAAAGTTTTATTCCGAATATTTGGATAAACATACATTCCCCTCTCCAGCGTGACGGTTTGCACAGTTGGTAACGGTCTGTGAAGAAAATAAAAAGATTTCTTTAAGTGACAGCAACTTAACCCTTCCATGATTGGAGCGTCGTAAAATTTTGCGAAAACCCTGTGCCAATGCATTCTCCTATATATGACAGTCGCCCATATGGCGCCTGGCATATGTAAGAGAATGCATTGCCCTAACAATATTTATCTTGATCTTGTAAGCACAGGCCACTGGGGTAAAATTACTAAAATACCAATATAGACTAAACCGGTGGTATTTTAGTAATTTTTCCCAGGGGCCTGTGCTTGTAAGCCATTGTATTCTCTTATGTATGTGAGGCTCCCTATGGGAGACTGGCATATATAAGAGAATGCACTGGCACAGGGTCATTAATGCTGCACCAGCGCAGCTTCCGTCATGAAAGGGTTAATAACATAATAGGTAGTATATCCAAAATCCATACAGGGACATCTCTTCCAAAAGGTAAACAAGTAAATAGACACAAATTCGTCGATATAGCGCTGAAAATACGGGTTTTATTTCTTATATTTTTTTATAAATTTGAGAATTTTACCTATGGGACGGGTATTATTTATGGGACGGGTCCCGCGCCAAATAATCTTTCGTGTCGCATACTTTATGTTTCCAATTTCCTTTATGGCCTCATCATTCTGCTATGATTGAAGTTCCGAAATGGTGAACATTGTGATGTACACCCATTTGGGAACCTTGATTATGCAATGTGTCGTCGGTCAATTTGGGATATAGAAAAACTAAACTAAACAAAAAATAGAATCTACGTTAAGAATTTTCTATAGAAATTTGATAATAAAGAAACTGTCCATAGCAGATGAGACCAAAGCAGAATGAGGTCCACAGAGTGTGAATTTAGTGATGCTAAATTATGGGTGGTCCCAGCTCGAGATTGCATTATTGTTTGAGTCAATATATCGCATTGAACATTGAACTGAATACGTGGCCCTGAATAACAAAAACTTCCCAGATTTTGAACTGTTGGGGTATGATCTATACGGGCACAGGGACCAGCCAAGAGGGTGACTTGGGAGACATCTTCTCCCTAAAATGTGCAACTTCTCCCTATCTTTGTCCCAGGGAAAATTGGAAATTTGGGCGCGTTGGATCGACAAACCGCTTCTGCCAACTTCCAGGGTTGGCATTTTTGTCAACCTGTCATTTTAAAGTTTGACCCGATACTGGTCCGATTTTGCATCATGTTTTAGAGTATGGTTCATAATGACATCACGCTTTACTACCATGTCGTGCTCAAACCCGACAGATCTGCCTTGGCGTTAATCTAGGTTGTCGGACGCCCAACAATGTGGTCTCACGTTCATTAAAGGGGCATCCAAGGGCCCCAAAACGGGTCGAAAACTGAACGGCAATTTTTTCGTTCTACAACGAAAAGCAGAGATGGCATCTGAGGGGTTAATTTTTAATTTTATGGGACGGGTCCCGCGCCAAATAATCTTTCGTGTCGCATACTTTATGTTTCCAATTTCCTTTATGGGGATAATGAGCACGGGACTTGTTTCAGAGCAGAAATCTGAAAAAACGACAATTTTTCACTATAGGTGACAATACACCAAATGATTTGCAAAGGCCCCAGGAAAGGGTTGACCCTGCGCGAACGGGAGGGGGGGGGGGACACAATAAATTAAAGAACGTCCTTTTAGACACACGAACATGTGCCCAAAAGTACTTGTCAATGTATTGCGTCACACTGCAGTTTTGACAAACGTCACACTACCCTTAAAATGGAGGGGGGAAATGACTTCGAAAAAATCACAAACCCCTGCCAAAAATTATTCACCAATTTAAAATCCGTAACCTTTCACCATGTGGCTATGTTGCATGTTTCTTGACGGGAAACACGTTTGTGCATTTTTTCGTGCACTTTTCATCCATGCATCATTGACCATTCAGCTATCAGGATATTTTTTTTATGCTGATCCTAGCTTGGGGGTCCCAGGGGAAAACACTCTACTAATTTCTATTTCGTGTATTATAACCAACAGGTTACACTGTTGTAAATGTTTGCCATAGGCCTCATGCAGCATATATTGCATGAATCCGGTACATTTTTCCTCCACTAGGCATTTTGTAACAGTGTTAAAAGTGTTACAAATGATTTAAAGTCCCAGTAGAAAACCGCAGCATATTTTATTCCTACCGTCTCAGTGTAGCAACCTGTTACAAAGCGTTACAAGTGTTACATTATTTCTGAGATACCAGAGAGACCGCTCGTAGACGGGTGTTACAAGTGTTGTACCGGTTTCATGCAGTATCTATCATGCAGTGCAAACGTTTTAGTGTATGCTGTTTACAATATAAATCCTCGTTCCAAAATTTTCTTTCATGAAATCTGAAAGATTGACATTTGCGAAAAAAAATTATGCACAAAAAAACAATTTCCGTCCAGCAGGGAAATCGCCTTTAAGTCGTGTTTTCGTAACTAAATCGCCTTTAAGTCGTGTTTTCGTAACTAGCGTCAGTCCCGCGCTAAAAAAAAATAATGTCATACTTTTAGACCACACCAAACAATTTAAACTTCACTCAATACAAATGGTTTATTCCTGTGCCAATGTACGTCACCTATGGGAAATCACAGGGAAGAGGTGTGATTATTTTTTAAAGCAAAAAAGCACAAAAGGCTATTGACCAATCAGGGCCCAGTGTCCATTTTATTCTCTCCTATATATTCCTCCCGCATCCGCTAGATGTCTCTCCCAAATATATTTACATCAGTCTTACCTATGCACAAGACCCCCCTAACCAAATGATAATAAATCCCATTTCGTGTAAGGGAATGACAACGAAAGACACACGGAGCGAGTCTAGAAGAAATCTGGGAGACCACAAGAAACGTGATTGAATATCAAAATTAGTGGGGTGAAGTTGAGTCCTGGTGGGGGGGGGGGGGTGCAGAGGTCTACCAATATCTCCTGGACTATAATGTTCAGTCCTCAAACTAAATTAATTAATTGTGTAATTATGCTTTCGCCTTGTGGATAAATATAGATCAATACATATATGATATATCATCCTGCGTGGCTGATAGACACACATAAAACCCCCAGAGCATGTCTACAGGAAGCCCAATGGCATGCAGAAGATCCCAAACCAGATGTTAACAGCCCACTTAATTTCGAACCCCCAGATTACTTTATATAAAATATATGCCATATATATACCATTTGAAAGAGGAAGCTCCAAAACATTGTATTATCAACTTATCCGGTGCAATATACTGTGGACTTCTTGTTTTTGTTGAGTTGCCAATGCGTTTTTTCATCAAGATTGAAGTAAAAATCAGTATTATTTTCAATGCAGGGGGAATAACTCTATATATTGAAGATAGACTTGTTCCCATTTAATTGAACAACTTTGAATTCTGTTGCATTCTGGATGCAAGAGGGGGGAAGTCTTCAGCAGTTTTTTATTTCTCTGTGGGCATCTTCTGAGACACAGATGTTTCAAATAGTGATGAATTATAGTATTTTAATCATATTTTATGGCACATATTGTTATTAAAACCGTATATCAAGTCACTATAAAAAATAATCGGTGACTCGAAAATTAAATGGGCCTTTAATATAAATCCCATTTCTTGTGACAAAATAAGGGAACGACAAAGAAAGACACCCTGAGTACAAGCCTGCAAACAGCGTGTCTGTCATTTGCAGAATGAGGTCCCCAGAGGGTGAATTTAGCGATGCTATCCCGCACAGCGGGCTAGCATCACAAAATTCATCCTCTGCGGACCTCATTCTGCTTAGGTCTCATCTTATGGGAAGTATCTATAGTATCAAATTAACATTGTTTTTAGTTACGTTTTCCCATCTGGGAAGTTTCTATATCCCCTAATTTGCAGAAGGTAAAATCCATAATCGAGGTGCCCAATTGGGTGATCATCACCGACTTCAACTAGGGAACTTCAAACTGATCCTAGATCTACCATAGCAGTTGAGGGCCTAAGCAGAATGAGGTCCACAGAGGGTGAATTTAGTTGTGCGGGATAGCGTCACTAATTTCACCATCTGGGGACCTCATTCTGCAAATGACAGACACGCTATTTGCAGGCTTGCCGGAGCAAGTTTACAGGAAACTGGGGAACCAACAACCCCGGAGACATTGTCCACAAGAAGCCTGATTGAATATCAACATTTGATCCGGGGTCCTTGTGTTTTTCCAGGCTTCGTGTAGACAATGATCCGTGTTCGTTGTATACATTGTCTGGGTTTCTATATCTGCCATCCACCCACTATACATGTGGACCATGTCAACAAGAAACTCAGTTCGGATTTCATAATTTTCTCACACCTGGCCGAACCATGAGATACAATGGAATAGAAGACATGCGTCATTGGGCAGGGGTGTGAGAAAATGTCATACCTACTCGCTTTGGAAAGCCTATTGTATGAGTCTAGATATTTCTGCGGTTAGTGATAAAATGTACAGTCAGGCTATAATCACAGTACAGGGTGAATCTGTTAATTTTGATACTTACCTGTCAATTCAGTTTTATTGATGGAAGCACCTTCAGCCTCTCGAAATAGCAACGTTCTGGCCACAGAGGCGGCCTTTTAGAGCAGTCTTGTCAGCCAGAGAGGCAGCAAATCGAATGGCAGGCGTGGTATTGGAAGTAATAAAACTTGAAGTGAATTGTTTTACATTTTTTTATTGAATTAGTTAAATTTCTCTGTTTTTCTTGGTCCTATACAGATTTTAAACCAAATTTGATTTGATATGAAGGGAAACAAATACATGAATACAATGGCTACATTCACAGACCACAGTGTGGGGCCCCACACCAAATATGGTCACACTAGAAAGTCTTTAGTTGGGGGTTTCTAACTTTGAATTTGACACTGCACCCCAGATGGGCTTTTAGAACTTAAAATTGATCCGAAATAGGATAATTTCTGGTAAAGATATTGATCTCAACATATTTATCAGACTGAAATTTCAAACTCCTGTTACCGCAGTTGTAAAATAAAAATAAAAACATCAAAAAGGGCATAATGGGCCATTTAACAATTACCTGAACATTTCTCAAGTAAGCTACTCATCAATGACTATTTAGTCATCACATAGTTAAGCATACTTTTTTGTCTTTTTACTGTGTGTGCAGAACTGGGAATGGAGCCATTGTTAACATATAAATTAAATGCTCAGCACTGTTGAAGGCATTTGAAAATATCTGGGTGAGAAAAAAAAATCATTTACCAACAGTTAGAAGAAATTGGTGTTTGTCACCAATCGTTCATAACTTGCGACAGAATACATGGTATAATTAACCAAAACCTTAACCCTTTCATGATGGGAGCTGCGCTGGTGCAGCATTCAAGACCTTGTGCCAGTGCATTCTCTTATTTATGCAAGTCTCCCATAGGGAGCCTTACATATATAAGAGAATGCACTGGCTGACAAGGTCAAGGTAAATATATGTTGGCCAATGTATTCTCTTATATTTGCAAGGCTCCCTATGGGAGACTCGCATATATAAGAGAATGCATTGGCACAGGGTTTTCGCAAAATTTCAGGAAGCTCCAGCCATGAAAGGGTTAATTAACTAACAGCTTAATTATGTTATCATTATCAATTGTAGAAAACAAATAATTAAATATTATAATTTTTATTTAGTTGATTACAGAAACAAATTTGAACATTTAACATATTCTGATTCATTTTCAGTTTAATTACTCTATATCGCCACATTGGCAGACGACACAATGCATAATCGAGGTGCCCAATGGGTGCGCATCAACATCTGGGAACTGAAATATGTGTCTAAGTCTCCCATAGCAAATGAGGCCATGCAGAATGAGGTCCCCAGGGGGTGAATATAGAACTAAATTCACCCTTTGAGGACCTCATTCTGCAAATGTCTGGCACCATATTTCGAGGCCTGGTGAAAGTCCTACGTTATCACGATGCTTTAATCCATTATATTGAGTCCTGGTGAAAGTCCTACGTTATCACGATGCTTTAATCCATTATATTGAGTCCTGGTGAAAGTCCTATGTTATCACGATGCTATATTCCATATATTGAGTCCAAACTTGATCACAATTAAAGATAAAGAAGGGTTGATGCACATAAGGGACATGTTGCATAAAATAATTTTCTTTGCAAGTAGAGTTTAAAGGGATTAAAACACTCTCAGAATTAAATATAATAACAAGTGTGTCAACAAAAATTGTAAATGGAAATATAAACTTATTGTAATATTAAGGATAATTCAACATGGATTTACATATTCTGTTCAAAATTTACAGATAAGTGGTACAAAAAAATCTACACTGAGAGTTCAACATAAATGTAAATTTTGATGAGATAAGTGATGAACATTTCTTTTAAAGGGACCCAAGGCACTCGTATTGAGTAAATGTACAAACAAGATAAAGTCTTAGAAACATTATCACATAGAACGTGGAGAAATAGTTTCTTATATTCATTATTAAAAGTTCTCCAAACAACTCCAATAACGAAATTTCGTTTCTTGAAACCATTTTTATGTAAACAAAACTATTAGTGATTTGTCAATAAACATCACTAATCGTGCAGTAAGTTAAATTAATTTAGTCTGAATATGATTTTCAGAATAATTTTCGATGTTTTGACCCTTTTCAATGTTTACCGTTTTAATGAAACATTGTTATCTTATCGGACTCTATATATACTTTTATTATATGCTCTACGATGAAATAGCTCTAAATGCTCGAGAAATAAACAGTGTATCAATAGCTTGTCCCAGTGAGCTAATACCAAAATATTAGCAACCACAACGCGCCGCAGGCGCGTTGTTGCTTTTCATGTTTAGGCGTGAATGACGTCATTAATTTTTACAATACCATGAAACAGCATTTCGACGCGATGAAAATCCGGACAAGAAAAATGGGTTAAAAATCACGTGACTTCCGCTTCGCTTTCGCATAGAATCATGGGAACAATAATATCCCAAAAAGAAACGGTGACACAGAATCGGAAGTGGACCAACGGGATGGTTATAAAATTAACAACTTTAGTTTTTCTGAACAATTCCTACGTGATTTTGGCCTATAGATTAGTTTCGTTTGACCAATTTCGTTGGTTAGCTGAATAAAATCAGCGAAGACGTCATGACATGGTCCATGACGTCATTTGCGTCATTTGGTGTCGTGGGCTAGAATCCAGAAAAAATTGGTCTCCGCAGGAAACACTGATTTCACATCAGTATACTAGACTTGGTTGCATTTATAACCGTTTTCGCAAAAGATATATGCGAAAATAGCACAAGCAAACGTGCCTGCTTCAGAATCAAATTACCACAGTTGAATAGCCAAGGATGTACCCTTTCCAACAATGTATAGCACGACATCGTGTGTTGCGCCGATGTTTACTTATGGTGTTTTGTAATAACGATCCCGCCTTAGCTGCGTGTAATTTTCCTCCGGACAAATTGCTCAGCGAAAAATCCCCCTAATAGGCGGACAACACATTCAATAAGTTCCCGTCTCGCAACGATTTGGCCTCACAGACATATCAGCGGCTTATCAATTCCTTCGAGATAAATGATTGAACCAATCTACCCTAACAAGGGGGATTTTTTCACGGTTGTATGTCGCGCGAATAGTATTGGCTGGCTGCCAGGTATTCACACTCAACATCGGAACGCGGCTTATTATTTGAAATCATTTGTGAGCAGTGGTGGCAGCGAGGAAGTCAAATGATATGTCCATCATAACATGGGTCGCCTTCGTTGGTGAAGTTGGAATTAAGCCTCAACCAAATTTGTTGTCAAGTTGATGTGGGGGGCTTATATGACCTTGACCTTGACCATAAAATGACCTTGACCTCTGTTGAAAGACATCTCACTTAAAGGGCCATTTTGCTAGATATGTGTTGCGATGTACGCGCTAATGTCAATATGCAGAGGCCTTTTATAGCTATCCTTTAGAAATATACCGGTATTGAGGCTCCTACATACTCGAGCCTGTATCTGACGAACAGAAACATGGGAGTACGATATCAATTTAAACTTGACCTCCATAAAGAATCTATTATATATTTGAAGAAAGTTTGTGGTCTGTGCGTGTGGGTGTGTGTGTATGTATGTGTGTGTGTGTTTCCGCGATGGAATCGGAAACGGCTAACCGATTTTGATGAAACTTGGTACGGGTATGTAGTTTGACCTGAGGACTAACATGGGTATATCCGTTTGCCCGTGCGGCGTGACCTTGACCTTCAAATGACCTTGAACTCAAGTTCTCCGCTGAGCCGATTTTCACCAAATTTGGTATGTGGGGGTAGTTTCAGGCGCTGAGCAATTTCGTCACACCCGGATGCCCGTGCGGCGTGAACTTGATATTTTAAATGACATTGAACTGTATCTGGGTATCCACTGGCCCGATTTCCACCATTTTTTGGGGGTGTTGGTGTAGATGGGGATGCCAACAAATTTCGTCTCACCCACATGCCCGTCAGACAGGTACCCAGCTAAAACCTAATGTATAGTTTGTGACTTTTGTCTGTTAGCTATGGCCGGGAAAACTTCCGGACGGATTTCGACGAAACTTGATACCTAAGTGTACGTTTGTCCGGGAAGTGTTTTGGACGGGTCAAAGTGTGATGCTTGATCTTCAAAATGGTCGATTCAAGATCAAATCGGGTATTAGTGGCGGATTTCGACGATATTCGATAGCTAGGGATACTTTTGTCCGGGCAGTGTTTTGGGCGGCTTAACTCGTAACCCCGACCTGACATTGACATTCAAAACGGTAAATTCAAGGTCAAATCTGGTCAAATTTCGCATAACTAGATCCGACGAAGCACCGCGTGTGGTTGCCCCGTTACGTGTCACGTACGATCATATTATTTCCTTTTCGTATTAGCCTTGTCAGACACACTATATTCATGCTTAAATAGAACAGATGAACAAATGGGGAAGGGGAAACACATAAACATTAACTTCTGAAAGACTGTAGGTAAAAAATAACATTGCATCAGGAGAAAACATTGTGTGGAAAACTAGGTCAATACTATGACAAAACTGTAAGATTGACAACTCCGCGGACATTCTTTAAAATTTGAAGGGCATCCTCATGCGTGATGCCTTCAAAATTTTGTCCGTTGACGGCAAGTATCTGGTCTCCTCGCTTCAGGTCTCCGACTTTAGCAGCAGCGCCCTCTGCGAAGACGTTTTTGATGTAGATTGGCAGGTCTCCGTGCGGACTTCCGTGTCCCCCGACGATCGAGAAACCCAAACCCTGAGTTCCCCTCTCCAGCGTGACGGTTTGCACAGTTGGTAATGGTCTGTGAAGAAAAGAAAAAGCTTGCATTAAGCAACAGCAACTTAACAACATAATGGGTATTATTATTCATCCCTTAACTTACACTATTTCTGATTGGGCAAAAGCCGTCACGTGATAATCCGGGAAAAAAGTCATATTGGACTCCCGAATGTCATATACTGAACTCCCAAGAGTGCAATATGACTTTTTTTATCGGGACTATGTGACATCACGAATAAACTATTGCGAAATGAATCGTGAAATTGTGATGCGCGCGCAACACTGGTGGATTTAGCAGACGTTTCACTTCCGCATTGAGTTTTTTTTTCATTTCCGTGTTTACTGTCCAAATCATGCTTTCTGATGATCAAATACCGGCTTTTATAGAGAATTAAGTGCCGACAAATACCAAAAATAACCACTAAAGTTTTATTCCGAATATTTGGATAAACATACATTCCCCTCTCCAGCGTGACGGTTTGCACAGTTGGTAACGGTCTGTGAAGAAAATAAAAAGATTTCTTTAAGTGACAGCAACTTAACCCTTCCATGATTGGAGCGTCGTAAAATTTTGCGAAAACCCTGTGCCAATGCATTCTCCTATATATGACAGTCGCCCATATGGCGCCTGGCATATGTAAGAGAATGCATTGCCCTAACAATATTTATCTTGATCTTGTAAGCACAGGCCACTGGGGTAAAATTACTAAAATACCAATATAGACTAAACCGGTGGTATTTTAGTAATTTTTCCCAGGGGCCTGTGCTTGTAAGCCATTGTATTCTCTTATGTATGTGAGGCTCCCTATGGGAGACTGGCATATATAAGAGAATGCACTGGCACAGGGTCATTAATGCTGCACCAGCGCAGCTTCCGTCATGAAAGGGTTAATAACATAATAGGTAGTATATCCAAAATCCATACAGGGACATCTCTTCCAAAAGGTAAACAAGTAAATAGACACAAATTCGTCGATATAGCGCTGAAAATACGGGTTTTATTTCTTATATTTTTTTATAAATTTGAGAATTTTACCTATGGGACGGGTATTATTTATGGGACGGGTCCCGCGCCAAATAATCTTTCGTGTCGCATACTTTATGTTTCCAATTTCCTTTATGGCCTCATCATTCTGCTATGATTGAAGTTCCGAAATGGTGAACATTGTGATGTACACCCATTTGGGAACCTTGATTATGCAATGTGTCGTCGGTCAATTTGGGATATAGAAAAACTAAACTAAACAAAAAATAGAATCTACGTTAAGAATTTTCTATAGAAATTTGATAATAAAGAAACTGTCCATAGCAGATGAGACCAAAGCAGAATGAGGTCCACAGAGTGTGAATTTAGTGATGCTAAATTATGGGTGGTCCCAGCTCGAGATTGCATTATTGTTTGAGTCAATATATCGCATTGAACATTGAACTGAATACGTGGCCCTGAATAACAAAAACTTCCCAGATTTTGAACTGTTGGGGTATGATCTATACGGGCACAGGGACCAGCCAAGAGGGTGACTTGGGAGACATCTTCTCCCTAAAATGTGCAACTTCTCCCTATCTTTGTCCCAGGGAAAATTGGAAATTTGGGCGCGTTGGATCGACAAACCGCTTCTGCCAACTTCCAGGGTTGGCATTTTTGTCAACCTGTCATTTTAAAGTTTGACCCGATACTGGTCCGATTTTGCATCATGTTTTAGAGTATGGTTCATAATGACATCACGCTTTACTACCATGTCGTGCTCAAACCCGACAGATCTGCCTTGGCGTTAATCTAGGTTGTCGGACGCCCAACAATGTGGTCTCACGTTCATTAAAGGGGCATCCAAGGGCCCCAAAACGGGTCGAAAACTGAACGGCAATTTTTTCGTTCTACAACGAAAAGCAGAGATGGCATCTGAGGGGTTAATTTTTAATTTTATGGGACGGGTCCCGCGCCAAATAATCTTTCGTGTCGCATACTTTATGTTTCCAATTTCCTTTATGGGGATAATGAGCACGGGACTTGTTTCAGAGCAGAAATCTGAAAAAACGACAATTTTTCACTATAGGTGACAATACACCAAATGATTTGCAAAGGCCCCAGGAAAGGGTTGACCCTGCGCGAACGGGAGGGGGGGGGACACAATAAATTAAAGAACGTCCTTTTAGACACACGAACATGTGCCCAAAAGTACTTGTCAATGTATTGCGTCACACTGCAGTTTTGACAAACGTCACACTACCCTTAAAATGGAGGGGGGAAATGACTTCGAAAAAATCACAAACCCCTGCCAAAAATTATTCACCAATTTAAAATCCGTAACCTTTCACCATGTGGCTATGTTGCATGTTTCTTGACGGGAAACACGTTTGTGCATTTTTTCGTGCACTTTTCATCCATGCATCATTGACCATTCAGCTATCAGGATATTTTTTTTATGCTGATCCTAGCTTGGGGGTCCCAGGGGAAAACACTCTACTAATTTCTATTTCGTGTATTATAACCAACAGGTTACACTGTTGTAAATGTTTGCCATAGGCCTCATGCAGCATATATTGCATGAATCCGGTACATTTTTCCTCCACTAGGCATTTTGTAACAGTGTTAAAAGTGTTACAAATGATTTAAAGTCCCAGTAGAAAACCGCAGCATATTTTATTCCTACCGTCTCAGTGTAGCAACCTGTTACAAAGCGTTACAAGTGTTACATTATTTCTGAGATACCAGAGAGACCGCTCGTAGACGGGTGTTACAAGTGTTGTACCGGTTTCATGCAGTATCTATCATGCAGTGCAAACGTTTTAGTGTATGCTGTTTACAATATAAATCCTCGTTCCAAAATTTTCTTTCATGAAATCTGAAAGATTGACATTTGCGAAAAAAAATTATGCACAAAAAAACAATTTCCGTCCAGCAGGGAAATCGCCTTTAAGTCGTGTTTTCGTAACTAAATCGCCTTTAAGTCGTGTTTTCGTAACTAGCGTCAGTCCCGCGCTAAAAAAAAATAATGTCATACTTTTAGACCACACCAAACAATTTAAACTTCACTCAATACAAATGGTTTATTCCTGTGCCAATGTACGTCACCTATGGGAAATCACAGGGAAGAGGTGTGATTATTTTTTAAAGCAAAAAAGCACAAAAGGCTATTGACCAATCAGGGCCCAGTGTCCATTTTATTCTCTCCTATATATTCCTCCCGCATCCGCTAGATGTCTCTCCCAAATATATTTACATCAGTCTTACCTATGCACAAGACCCCCCTAACCAAATGATAATAAATCCCATTTCGTGTAAGGGAATGACAACGAAAGACACACGGAGCGAGTCTAGAAGAAATCTGGGAGACCACAAGAAACGTGATTGAATATCAAAATTAGTGGGGTGAAGTTGAGTCCTGGTGGGGGGGGGGGTGCAGAGGTCTACCAATATCTCCTGGACTATAATGTTCAGTCCTCAAACTAAATTAATTAATTGTGTAATTATGCTTTCGCCTTGTGGATAAATATAGATCAATACATATATGATATATCATCCTGCGTGGCTGATAGACACACATAAAACCCCCAGAGCATGTCTACAGGAAGCCCAATGGCATGCAGAAGATCCCAAACCAGATGTTAACAGCCCACTTAATTTCGAACCCCCAGATTACTTTATATAAAATATATGCCATATATATACCATTTGAAAGAGGAAGCTCCAAAACATTGTATTATCAACTTATCCGGTGCAATATACTGTGGACTTCTTGTTTTTGTTGAGTTGCCAATGCGTTTTTTCATCAAGATTGAAGTAAAAATCAGTATTATTTTCAATGCAGGGGGAATAACTCTATATATTGAAGATAGACTTGTTCCCATTTAATTGAACAACTTTGAATTCTGTTGCATTCTGGATGCAAGAGGGGGGAAGTCTTCAGCAGTTTTTTATTTCTCTGTGGGCATCTTCTGAGACACAGATGTTTCAAATAGTGATGAATTATAGTATTTTAATCATATTTTATGGCACATATTGTTATTAAAACCGTATATCAAGTCACTATAAAAAATAATCGGTGACTCGAAAATTAAATGGGCCTTTAATATAAATCCCATTTCTTGTGACAAAATAAGGGAACGACAAAGAAAGACACCCTGAGTACAAGCCTGCAAACAGCGTGTCTGTCATTTGCAGAATGAGGTCCCCAGAGGGTGAATTTAGCGATGCTATCCCGCACAGCGGGCTAGCATCACAAAATTCATCCTCTGCGGACCTCATTCTGCTTAGGTCTCATCTTATGGGAAGTATCTATAGTATCAAATTAACATTGTTTTTAGTTACGTTTTCCCATCTGGGAAGTTTCTATATCCCCTAATTTGCAGAAGGTAAAATCCATAATCGAGGTGCCCAATTGGGTGATCATCACCGACTTCAACTAGGGAACTTCAAACTGATCCTAGATCTACCATAGCAGTTGAGGGCCTAAGCAGAATGAGGTCCACAGAGGGTGAATTTAGTTGTGCGGGATAGCGTCACTAATTTCACCATCTGGGGACCTCATTCTGCAAATGACAGACACGCTATTTGCAGGCTTGCCGGAGCAAGTTTACAGGAAACTGGGGAACCAACAACCCCGGAGACATTGTCCACAAGAAGCCTGATTGAATATCAACATTTGATCCGGGGTCCTTGTGTTTTTCCAGGCTTCGTGTAGACAATGATCCGTGTTCGTTGTATACATTGTCTGGGTTTCTATATCTGCCATCCACCCACTATACATGTGGACCATGTCAACAAGAAACTCAGTTCGGATTTCATAATTTTCTCACACCTGGCCGAACCATGAGATACAATGGAATAGAAGACATGCGTCATTGGGCAGGGGTGTGAGAAAATGTCATACCTACTCGCTTTGGAAAGCCTATTGTATGAGTCTAGATATTTCTGCGGTTAATGATAAAATGTACAGTCAGGCTATAATCACAGTACAGGGTGAATCTGTTAATTTTGATACTTACCTGTCAATTCAGTTTTATTGATGGAAGCACCTTCAGCCTCTCGAAATAGCAACGTTCTGGCCACAGAGGCGGCCTTTTAGAGCAGTCTTGTCAGCCAGAGAGGCAGCAAATCGAATGGCAGGCGTGGTATTGGAAGTAATAAAACTTGAAGTGAATTGTTTTACATTTTTTTATTGAATTAGTTAAATTTCTCTGTTTTTCTTGGTCCTATACAGATTTTAAACCAAATTTGATTTGATATGAAGGGAAACAAATACATGAATACAATGGCTACATTCACAGACCACAGTGTGGGGCCCCACACCAAATATGGTCACACTAGAAAGTCTTTAGTTGGGGGTTTCTAACTTTGAATTTGACACTGCACCCCAGATGGGCTTTTAGAACTTAAAATTGATCCGAAATAGGATAATTTCTGGTAAAGATATTGATCTCAACATATTTATCAGACTGAAATTTCAAACTCCTGTTACCGCAGTTGTAAAATAAAAATAAAAACATCAAAAAGGGCATAATGGGCCATTTAACAATTACCTGAACATTTCTCAAGTAAGCTACTCATCAATGACTATTTAGTCATCACATAGTTAAGCATACTTTTTTGTCTTTTTACTGTGTGTGCAGAACTGGGAATGGAGCCATTGTTAACATATAAATTAAATGCTCAGCACTGTTGAAGGCATTTGAAAATATCTGGGTGAGAAAAAAAAATCATTTACCAACAGTTAGAAGAAATTGGTGTTTGTCACCAATCGTTCATAACTTGCGACAGAATACATGGTATAATTAACCAAAACCTTAACCCTTTCATGATGGGAGCTGCGCTGGTGCAGCATTCAAGACCTTGTGCCAGTGCATTCTCTTATTTATGCAAGTCTCCCATAGGGAGCCTTACATATATAAGAGAATGCACTGGCTGACAAGGTCAAGGTAAATATATGTTGGCCAATGTATTCTCTTATATTTGCAAGGCTCCCTATGGGAGACTCGCATATATAAGAGAATGCATTGGCACAGGGTTTTCGCAAAATTTCAGGAAGCTCCAGCCATGAAAGGGTTAATTAACTAACAGCTTAATTATGTTATCATTATCAATTGTAGAAAACAAATAATTAAATATTATAATTTTTATTTAGTTGATTACAGAAACAAATTTGAACATTTAACATATTCTGATTCATTTTCAGTTTAATTACTCTATATCGCCACATTGGCAGACGACACAATGCATAATCGAGGTGCCCAATGGGTGCGCATCAACATCTGGGAACTGAAATATGTGTCTAAGTCTCCCATAGCAAATGAGGCCATGCAGAATGAGGTCCCCAGGGGTGAATATAGAACTAAATTCACCCTTTGAGGACCTCATTCTGCAAATGTCTGGCACCATATTTCGAGGCCTGGTGAAAGTCCTACGTTATCACGATGCTTTAATCCATTATATTGAGTCCTGGTGAAAGTCCTACGTTATCACGATGCTTTAATCCATTATATTGAGTCCTGGTGAAAGTCCTATGTTATCACGATGCTATATTCCATATATTGAGTCCAAACTTGATCACAATTAAAGATAAAGAAGGGTTGATGCACATAAGGGACATGTTGCATAAAATAATTTTCTTTGCAAGTAGAGTTTAAAGGGATTAAAACACTCTCAGAATTAAATATAATAACAAGTGTGTCAACAAAAATTGTAAATGGAAATATAAACTTATTGTAATATTAAGGATAATTCAACATGGATTTACATATTCTGTTCAAAATTTACAGATAAGTGGTACAAAAAAATCTACACTGAGAGTTCAACATAAATGTAAATTTTGATGAGATAAGTGATGAACATTTCTTTTAAAGGGACCCAAGGCACTCGTATTGAGTAAATGTACAAACAAGATAAAGTCTTAGAAACATTATCACATAGAACGTGGAGAAATAGTTTCTTATATTCATTATTAAAAGTTCTCCAAACAACTCCAATAACGAAATTTCGTTTGTTGAAACCATTTTTATGTAAACAAAACTATTAGTGATTTGTCAATAAACATCACTAATCGTGCAGTAAGTTAAATTAATTTAGTCTGAATATGATTTTCAGAATAATTTTCGATGTTTTGACCCTTTTCAATGTTTACCGTTTTAATGAAACATTGTTATCTTATCGGACTCTATATATACTTTTATTATATGCTCTACGATGAAATAGCTCTAAATGCTCGAGAAATAAACAGTGTATCAATAGCTTGTCCCAGTGAGCTAATACCAAAATATTAGCAACCACAACGCGCCGCAGGCGCGTTGTTGCTTTTCATGTTTAGGCGTGAATGACGTCATTAATTTTTACAATACCATGAAACAGCATTTCGACGCGATGAAAATCCGGACAAGAAAAATGGGTTAAAAATCACGTGACTTCCGCTTCGCTTTCGCATAGAATCATGGGAACAATAATATCCCAAAAAGAAACGGTGACACAGAATCGGAAGTGGACCAACGGGATGGTTATAAAATTAACAACTTTAGTTTTTCTGAACAATTCCTACGTGATTTTGGCCTATAGATTAGTTTCGTTTGACCAATTTCGTTGGTTAGCTGAATAAAATCAGCGAAGACGTCATGACATGGTCCATGACGTCATTTGCGTCATTTGGTGTCGTGGGCTAGAATCCAGAAAAAATTGGTCTCCGCAGGAAACACTGATTTCACATCAGTATACTAGACTTGGTTGCATTTATAACCGTTTTCGCAAAAGATATATGCGAAAATAGCACAAGCAAACGTGCCTGCTTCAGAATCAAATTACCACAGTTGAATAGCCAAGGATGTACCCTTTCCAACAATGTATAGCACGACATCGTGTGTTGCGCCGATGTTTACTTATGGTGTTTTGTAATAACGATCCCGCCTTAGCTGCGTGTAATTTTCCTCCGGACAAATTGCTCAGCGAAAAATCCCCCTAATAGGCGGACAACACATTCAATAAGTTCCCGTCTCGCAACGATTTGGCCTCACAGACATATCAGCGGCTTATCAATTCCTTCGAGATAAATGATTGAACCAATCTACCCTAACAAGGGGGATTTTTTCACGGTTGTATGTCGCGCGAATAGTATTGGCTGGCTGCCAGGTATTCACACTCAACATCGGAACGCGGCTTATTATTTGAAATCATTTGTGAGCAGTGGTGGCAGCGAGGAAGTCAAATGATATGTCCATCATAACATGGGTCGCCTTCGTTGGTGAAGTTGGAATTAAGCCTCAACCAAATTTGTTGTCAAGTTGATGTGGGGGGCTTATATGACCTTGACCTTGACCATAAAATGACCTTGACCTCTGTTGAAAGACATCTCACTTAAAGGGCCATTTTGCTAGATATGTGTTGCGATGTACGCGCTAATGTCAATATGCAGAGGCCTTTTATAGCTATCCTTTAGAAATATACCGGTATTGAGGCTCCTACATACTCGAGCCTGTATCTGACGAACAGAAACATGGGAGTACGATATCAATTTAAACTTGACCTCCATAAAGAATCTATTATATATTTGAAGAAAGTTTGTGGTCTGTGCGTGTGGGTGTGTGTGTATGTATGTGTGTGTGTGTTTCCGGGATGGAATCGGAAACGGCTAACCGATTTTGATGAAACTTGGTACGGGTATGTAGTTTGACCTGAGGACTAACATGGGTATATCCGTTTGCCCGTGCGGCGTGACCTTGACCTTCAAATGACCTTGAACTCAAGTTCTCCGCTGAGCCGATTTTCACCAAATTTGGTATGTGGGGGTAGTTTCAGGCGCTGAGCAATTTCGTCACACCCGGATGCCCGTGCGGCGTGAACTTGATATTTTAAATGACATTGAACTGTATCTGGGTATCCACTGGCCCGATTTCCACCATTTTTTGGGGGTGTTGGTGTAGATGGGGATGCCAACAAATTTCGTCTCACCCACATGCCCGTCAGACAGGTACCCAGCTAAAACCTAATGTATAGTTTGTGACTTTTGTCTGTTAGCTATGGCCGGGAAAACTTCCGGACGGATTTCGACGAAACTTGATACCTAAGTGTACGTTTGTCCGGGAAGTGTTTTGGACGGGTCAAAGTGTGATGCTTGATCTTCAAAATGGTCGATTCAAGATCAAATCGGGTATTAGTGGCGGATTTCGACGATATTCGATAGCTAGGGATACTTTTGTCCGGGCAGTGTTTTGGGCGGCTTAACTCGTAACCCCGACCTGACATTGACATTCAAAACGGTAAATTCAAGGTCAAATCTGGTCAAATTTCGCATAACTAGATCCGACGAAGCACCGCGTGTGGTTGCCCCGTTACGTGTCACGTACGATCATATTATTTCCTTTTCGTATTAGCCTTGTCAGACACACTATATTCATGCTTAAATAGAACAGATGAACAAATGGGGAAGGGGAAACACATAAACATTAACTTCTGAAAGACTGTAGGTAAAAAATAACATTGCATCAGGAGAAAACATTGTGTGGAAAACTAGGTCAATACTATGACAAAACTGTAAGATTGACAACTCCGCGGACATTCTTTAAAATTTGAAGGGCATCCTCATGCGTGATGCCTTCAAAATTTTGTCCGTTGACGGCAAGTATCTGGTCTCCTCGCTTCAGGTCTCCGACTTTAGCAGCAGCGCCCTCTGCGAAGACGTTTTTGATGTAGATTGGCAGGTCTCCGTGCGGACTTCCGTGTCCCCCGACGATCGAGAAACCCAAACCCTGAGTTCCCCTCTCCAGCGTGACGGTTTGCACAGTTGGTAATGGTCTGTGAAGAAAAGAAAAAGCTTGCATTAAGCAACAGCAACTTAACAACATAATGGGTATTATTATTCATCCCTTAACTTACACTATTTCTGATTGGGCAAAAGCCGCCACGTGATAATCCGGGAAAAAAGTCATATTGGACTCCCGAATGTCATATACTGAACTCCCAAGAGTGCAATATGACTTTTTTTATCGGGACTATGTGACATCACGAATAAACTATTGCGAAATGAATCGTGAAATTGTGATGCGCGCGCAACACTGGTGGATTTAGCAGACGTTTCACTTCCGCATTGAGTTTTTTTTTCATTTCCGTGTTTACTGTCCAAATCATGCTTTCTGATGATCAAATACCGGCTTTTATAGAGAATTAAGTGCCGACAAATACCAAAAATAACCACTAAAGTTTTATTCCGAATATTTGGATAAACATACATTCCCCTCTCCAGCGTGACGGTTTGCACAGTTGGTAACGGTCTGTGAAGAAAATAAAAAGATTTCTTTAAGTGACAGCAACTTAACCCTTCCATGATTGGAGCGTCGTAAAATTTTGCGAAAACCCTGTGCCAATGCATTCTCCTATATATGACAGTCGCCCATATGGCGCCTGGCATATGTAAGAGAATGCATTGCCCTAACAATATTTATCTTGATCTTGTAAGCACAGGCCACTGGGGTAAAATTACTAAAATACCAATATAGACTAAACCGGTGGTATTTTAGTAATTTTTCCCAGGGGCCTGTGCTTGTAAGCCATTGTATTCTCTTATGTATGTGAGGCTCCCTATGGGAGACTGGCATATATAAGAGAATGCACTGGCACAGGGTCATTAATGCTGCACCAGCGCAGCTTCCGTCATGAAAGGGTTAATAACATAATAGGTAGTATATCCAAAATCCATACAGGGACATCTCTTCCAAAAGGTAAACAAGTAAATAGACACAAATTCGTCGATATAGCGCTGAAAATACGGGTTTTATTTCTTATATTTTTTTATAAATTTGAGAATTTTACCTATGGGACGGGTATTATTTATGGGACGGGTCCCGCGCCAAATAATCTTTCGTGTCGCATACTTTATGTTTCCAATTTCCTTTATGGCCTCATCATTCTGCTATGATTGAAGTTCCGAAATGGTGAACATTGTGATGTACACCCATTTGGGAACCTTGATTATGCAATGTGTCGTCGGTCAATTTGGGATATAGAAAAACTAAACTAAACAAAAAATAGAATCTACGTTAAGAATTTTCTATAGAAATTTGATAATAAAGAAACTGTCCATAGCAGATGAGACCAAAGCAGAATGAGGTCCACAGAGTGTGAATTTAGTGATGCTAAATTATGGGTGGTCCCAGCTCGAGATTGCATTATTGTTTGAGTCAATATATCGCATTGAACATTGAACTGAATACGTGGCCCTGAATAACAAAAACTTCCCAGATTTTGAACTGTTGGGGTATGATCTATACGGGCACAGGGACCAGCCAAGAGGGTGACTTGGGAGACATCTTCTCCCTAAAATGTGCAACTTCTCCCTATCTTTGTCCCAGGGAAAATTGGAAATTTGGGCGCGTTGGATCGACAAACCGCTTCTGCCAACTTCCAGGGTTGGCATTTTTGTCAACCTGTCATTTTAAAGTTTGACCCGATACTGGTCCGATTTTGCATCATGTTTTAGAGTATGGTTCATAATGACATCACGCTTTACTACCATGTCGTGCTCAAACCCGACAGATCTGCCTTGGCGTTAATCTAGGTTGTCGGACGCCCAACAATGTGGTCTCACGTTCATTAAAGGGGCATCCAAGGGCCCCAAAACGGGTCGAAAACTGAACGGCAATTTTTTCGTTCTACAACGAAAAGCAGAGATGGCATCTGAGGGGTTAATTTTTAATTTTATGGGACGGGTCCCGCGCCAAATAATCTTTCGTGTCGCATACTTTATGTTTCCAATTTCCTTTATGGGGATAATGAGCACGGGACTTGTTTCAGAGCAGAAATCTGAAAAAACGACAATTTTTCACTATAGGTGACAATACACCAAATGATTTGCAAAGGCCCCAGGAAAGGGTTGACCCTGCGCGAACGGGAGGGGGGGGGACACAATAAATTAAAGAACGTCCTTTTAGACACACGAACATGTGCCCAAAAGTACTTGTCAATGTATTGCGTCACACTGCAGTTTTGACAAACGTCACACTACCCTTAAAATGGAGGGGGGAAATGACTTCGAAAAAATCACAAACCCCTGCCAAAAATTATTCACCAATTTAAAATCCGTAACCTTTCACCATGTGGCTATGTTGCATGTTTCTTGACGGGAAACACGTTTGTGCATTTTTTCGTGCACTTTTCATCCATGCATCATTGACCATTCAGCTATCAGGATATTTTTTTTATGCTGATCCTAGCTTGGGGGTCCCAGGGGAAAACACTCTACTAATTTCTATTTCGTGTATTATAACCAACAGGTTACACTGTTGTAAATGTTTGCCATAGGCCTCATGCAGCATATATTGCATGAATCCGGTACATTTTTCCTCCACTAGGCATTTTGTAACAGTGTTAAAAGTGTTACAAATGATTTAAAGTCCCAGTAGAAAACCGCAGCATATTTTATTCCTACCGTCTCAGTGTAGCAACCTGTTACAAAGCGTTACAAGTGTTACATTATTTCTGAGATACCAGAGAGACCGCTCGTAGACGGGTGTTACAAGTGTTGTACCGGTTTCATGCAGTATCTATCATGCAGTGCAAACGTTTTAGTGTATGCTGTTTACAATATAAATCCTCGTTCCAAAATTTTCTTTCATGAAATCTGAAAGATTGACATTTGCGAAAAAAAATTATGCACAAAAAAACAATTTCCGTCCAGCAGGGAAATCGCCTTTAAGTCGTGTTTTCGTAACTAAATCGCCTTTAAGTCGTGTTTTCGTAACTAGCGTCAGTCCCGCGCTAAAAAAAAATAATGTCATACTTTTAGACCACACCAAACAATTTAAACTTCACTCAATACAAATGGTTTATTCCTGTGCCAATGTACGTCACCTATGGGAAATCACAGGGAAGAGGTGTGATTATTTTTTAAAGCAAAAAAGCACAAAAGGCTATTGACCAATCAGGGCCCAGTGTCCATTTTATTCTCTCCTATATATTCCTCCCGCATCCGCTAGATGTCTCTCCCAAATATATTTACATCAGTCTTACCTATGCACAAGACCCCCCTAACCAAATGATAATAAATCCCATTTCGTGTAAGGGAATGACAACGAAAGACACACGGAGCGAGTCTAGAAGAAATCTGGGAGACCACAAGAAACGTGATTGAATATCAAAATTAGTGGGGTGAAGTTGAGTCCTGGTGGGGGGGGGGGTGCAGAGGTCTACCAATATCTCCTGGACTATAATGTTCAGTCCTCAAACTAAATTAATTAATTGTGTAATTATGCTTTCGCCTTGTGGATAAATATAGATCAATACATATATGATATATCATCCTGCGTGGCTGATAGACACACATAAAACCCCCAGAGCATGTCTACAGGAAGCCCAATGGCATGCAGAAGATCCCAAACCAGATGTTAACAGCCCACTTAATTTCGAACCCCCAGATTACTTTATATAAAATATATGCCATATATATACCATTTGAAAGAGGAAGCTCCAAAACATTGTATTATCAACTTATCCGGTGCAATATACTGTGGACTTCTTGTTTTTGTTGAGTTGCCAATGCGTTTTTTCATCAAGATTGAAGTAAAAATCAGTATTATTTTCAATGCAGGGGGAATAACTCTATATATTGAAGATAGACTTGTTCCCATTTAATTGAACAACTTTGAATTCTGTTGCATTCTGGATGCAAGAGGGGGGAAGTCTTCAGCAGTTTTTTATTTCTCTGTGGGCATCTTCTGAGACACAGATGTTTCAAATAGTGATGAATTATAGTATTTTAATCATATTTTATGGCACATATTGTTATTAAAACCGTATATCAAGTCACTATAAAAAATAATCGGTGACTCGAAAATTAAATGGGCCTTTAATATAAATCCCATTTCTTGTGACAAAATAAGGGAACGACAAAGAAAGACACCCTGAGTACAAGCCTGCAAACAGCGTGTCTGTCATTTGCAGAATGAGGTCCCCAGAGGGTGAATTTAGCGATGCTATCCCGCACAGCGGGCTAGCATCACAAAATTCATCCTCTGCGGACCTCATTCTGCTTAGGTCTCATCTTATGGGAAGTATCTATAGTATCAAATTAACATTGTTTTTAGTTACGTTTTCCCATCTGGGAAGTTTCTATATCCCCTAATTTGCAGAAGGTAAAATCCATAATCGAGGTGCCCAATTGGGTGATCATCACCGACTTCAACTAGGGAACTTCAAACTGATCCTAGATCTACCATAGCAGTTGAGGGCCTAAGCAGAATGAGGTCCACAGAGGGTGAATTTAGTTGTGCGGGATAGCGTCACTAATTTCACCATCTGGGGACCTCATTCTGCAAATGACAGACACGCTATTTGCAGGCTTGCCGGAGCAAGTTTACAGGAAACTGGGGAACCAACAACCCCGGAGACATTGTCCACAAGAAGCCTGATTGAATATCAACATTTGATCCGGGGTCCTTGTGTTTTTCCAGGCTTCGTGTAGACAATGATCCGTGTTCGTTGTATACATTGTCTGGGTTTCTATATCTGCCATCCACCCACTATACATGTGGACCATGTCAACAAGAAACTCAGTTCGGATTTCATAATTTTCTCACACCTGGCCGAACCATGAGATACAATGGAATAGAAGACATGCGTCATTGGGCAGGGGTGTGAGAAAATGTCATACCTACTCGCTTTGGAAAGCCTATTTTATGAGTCTAGATATTTCTGCGGTTAGTGATAAAATGTACAGTCAGGCTATAATCACAGTACAGGGTGAATCTGTTAATTTTGATACTTACCTGTCAATTCAGTTTTATTGATGGAAGCACCTTCAGCCTCTCGAAATAGCAACGTTCTGGCCACAGAGGCGGCCTTTTAGAGCAGTCTTGTCAGCCAGAGAGGCGGCAAATCGAATGGCAGGCGTGGTATTGGAAGTAATAAAACTTGAAGTGAATTGTTTTACATTTTTTTATTGAATTAGTTAAATTTCTCTGTTTTTCTTGGTCCTATACAGATTTTAAACCAAATTTGATTTGATATGAAGGGAAACAAATACATGAATACAATGGCTACATTCACAGACCACAGTGTGGGGCCCCACACCAAATATGGTCACACTAGAAAGTCTTTAGTTGGGGGTTTCTAACTTTGAATTTGACACTGCACCCCAGATGGGCTTTTAGAACTTAAAATTGATCCGAAATAGGATAATTTCTGGTAAAGATATTGATCTCAACATATTTATCAGACTGAAATTTCAAACTCCTGTTACCGCAGTTGTAAAATAAAAATAAAAACATCAAAAAGGGCATAATGGGCCATTTAACAATTACCTGAACATTTCTCAAGTAAGCTACTCATCAATGACTATTTAGTCATCACATAGTTAAGCATACTTTTTTGTCTTTTTACTGTGTGTGCAGAACTGGGAATGGAGCCATTGTTAACATATAAATTAAATGCTCAGCACTGTTGAAGGCATTTGAAAATATCTGGGTGAGAAAAAAAAATCATTTACCAACAGTTAGAAGAAATTGGTGTTTGTCACCAATCGTTCATAACTTGCGACAGAATACATGGTATAATTAACCAAAACCTTAACCCTTTCATGATGGGAGCTGCGCTGGTGCAGCATTCAAGACCTTGTGCCAGTGCATTCTCTTATTTATGCAAGTCTCCCATAGGGAGCCTTACATATATAAGAGAATGCACTGGCTGACAAGGTCAAGGTAAATATATGTTGGCCAATGTATTCTCTTATATTTGCAAGGCTCCCTATGGGAGACTCGCATATATAAGAGAATGCATTGGCACAGGGTTTTCGCAAAATTTCAGGAAGCTCCAGCCATGAAAGGGTTAATTAACTAACAGCTTAATTATGTTATCATTATCAATTGTAGAAAACAAATAATTAAATATTATAATTTTTATTTAGTTGATTACAGAAACAAATTTGAACATTTAACATATTCTGATTCATTTTCAGTTTAATTACTCTATATCGCCACATTGGCAGACGACACAATGCATAATCGAGGTGCCCAATGGGTGCGCATCAACATCTGGGAACTGAAATATGTGTCTAAGTCTCCCATAGCAAATGAGGCCATGCAGAATGAGGTCCCCAGGGGGTGAATATAGAACTAAATTCACCCTTTGAGGACCTCATTCTGCAAATGTCTGGCACCATATTTCGAGGCCTGGTGAAAGTCCTACGTTATCACGATGCTTTAATCCATTATATTGAGTCCTGGTGAAAGTCCTACGTTATCACGATGCTTTAATCCATTATATTGAGTCCTGGTGAAAGTCCTATGTTATCACGATGCTATATTCCATATATTGAGTCCAAACTTGATCACAATTAAAGATAAAGAAGGGTTGATGCACATAAGGGACATGTTGCATAAAATAATTTTCTTTGCAAGTAGAGTTTAAAGGGATTAAAACACTCTCAGAATTAAATATAATAACAAGTGTGTCAACAAAAATTGTAAATGGAAATATAAACTTATTGTAATATTAAGGATAATTCAACATGGATTTACATATTCTGTTCAAAATTTACAGATAAGTGGTACAAAAAAATCTACACTGAGAGTTCAACATAAATGTAAATTTTGATGAGATAAGTGATGAACATTTCTTTTAAAGGGACCCAAGGCACTCGTATTGAGTAAATGTACAAACAAGATAAAGTCTTAGAAACATTATCACATAGAACGTGGAGAAATAGTTTCTTATATTCATTATTAAAAGTTCTCCAAACAACTCCAATAACGAAATTTCGTTTGTTGAAACCATTTTTATGTAAACAAAACTATTAGTGATTTGTCAATAAACATCACTAATCGTGCAGTAAGTTAAATTAATTTAGTCTGAATATGATTTTCAGAATAATTTTCGATGTTTTGACCCTTTTCAATGTTTACCGTTTTAATGAAACATTGTTATCTTATCGGACTCTATATATACTTTTATTATATGCTCTACGATGAAATAGCTCTAAATGCTCGAGAAATAAACAGTGTATCAATAGCTTGTCCCAGTGAGCTAATACCAAAATATTAGCAACCACAACGCGCCGCAGGCGCGTTGTTGCTTTTCATGTTTAGGCGTGAATGACGTCATTAATTTTTACAATACCATGAAACAGCATTTCGACGCGATGAAAATCCGGACAAGAAAAATGGGTTAAAAATCACGTGACTTCCGCTTCGCTTTCGCATAGAATCATGGGAACAATAATATCCCAAAAAGAAACGGTGACACAGAATCGGAAGTGGACCAACGGGATGGTTATAAAATTAACAACTTTAGTTTTTCTGAACAATTCCTACGTGATTTTGGCCTATAGATTAGTTTCGTTTGACCAATTTCGTTGGTTAGCTGAATAAAATCAGCGAAGACGTCATGACATGGTCCATGACGTCATTTGCGTCATTTGGTGTCGTGGGCTAGAATCCAGAAAAAATTGGTCTCCGCAGGAAACACTGATTTCACATCAGTATACTAGACTTGGTTGCATTTATAACCGTTTTCGCAAAAGATATATGCGAAAATAGCACAAGCAAACGTGCCTGCTTCAGAATCAAATTACCACAGTTGAATAGCCAAGGATGTACCCTTTCCAACAATGTATAGCACGACATCGTGTGTTGCGCCGATGTTTACTTATGGTGTTTTGTAATAACGATCCCGCCTTAGCTGCGTGTAATTTTCCTCCGGACAAATTGCTCAGCGAAAAATCCCCCTAATAGGCGGACAACACATTCAATAAGTTCCCGTCTCGCAACGATTTGGCCTCACAGACATATCAGCGGCTTATCAATTCCTTCGAGATAAATGATTGAACCAATCTACCCTAACAAGGGGGATTTTTTCACGGTTGTATGTCGCGCGAATAGTATCGGCTGGCTGCCAGGTATTCACACTCAACATCGGAACGCGGCTTATTATTTGAAATCATTTGTGAGCAGTGGTGGCAGCGAGGAAGTCAAATGATATGTCCATCATAACATGGGTCGCCTTCGTTGGTGAAGTTGGAATTAAGCCTCAACCAAATTTGTTGTCAAGTTGATGTGGGGGGCTTATATGACCTTGACCTTGACCATAAAATGACCTTGACCTCTGTTGAAAGACATCTCACTTAAAGGGCCATTTTGCTAGATATGTGTTGCGATGTACGCGCTAATGTCAATATGCAGAGGCCTTTTATAGCTATCCTTTAGAAATATACCGGTATTGAGGCTCCTACATACTCGAGCCTGTATCTGACGAACAGAAACATGGGAGTACGATATCAATTTAAACTTGACCTCCATAAAGAATCTATTATATATTTGAAGAAAGTTTGTGGTCTGTGCGTGTGGGTGTGTGTGTATGTATGTGTGTGTGTGTTTCCGCGATGGAATCGGAAACGGCTAACCGATTTTGATGAAACTTGGTACGGGTATGTAGTTTGACCTGAGGACTAACATGGGTATATCCGTTTGCCCGTGCGGCGTGACCTTGACCTTCAAATGACCTTGAACTCAAGTTCTCCGCTGAGCCGATTTTCACCAAATTTGGTATGTGGGGGTAGTTTCAGGCGCTGAGCAATTTCGTCACACCCGGATGCCCGTGCGGCGTGAACTTGATATTTTAAATGACATTGAACTGTATCTGGGTATCCACTGGCCCGATTTCCACCATTTTTTGGGGGTGTTGGTGTAGATGGGGATGCCAACAAATTTCGTCTCACCCACATGCCCGTCAGACAGGTACCCAGCTAAAACCTAATGTATAGTTTGTGACTTTTGTCTGTTAGCTATGGCCGGGAAAACTTCCGGACGGATTTCGACGAAACTTGATACCTAAGTGTACGTTTGTCCGGGAAGTGTTTTGGACGGGTCAAAGTGTGATGCTTGATCTTCAAAATGGTCGATTCAAGATCAAATCGGGTATTAGTGGCGGATTTCGACGATATTCGATAGCTAGGGATACTTTTGTCCGGGCAGTGTTTTGGGCGGCTTAACTCGTAACCCCGACCTGACATTGACATTCAAAACGGTAAATTCAAGGTCAAATCTGGTCAAATTTCGCATAACTAGATCCGACGAAGCACCGCGTGTGGTTGCCCCGTTACGTGTCACGTACGATCATATTATTTCCTTTTCGTATTAGCCTTGTCAGACACACTATATTCATGCTTAAATAGAACAGATGAACAAATGGGGAAGGGGAAACACATAAACATTAACTTCTGAAAGACTGTAGGTAAAAAATAACATTGCATCAGGAGAAAACATTGTGTGGAAAACTAGGTCAATACTATGACAAAACTGTAAGATTGACAACTCCGCGGACATTCTTTAAAATTTGAAGGGCATCCTCATGCGTGATGCCTTCAAAATTTTGTCCGTTGACGGCAAGTATCTGGTCTCCTCGCTTCAGGTCTCCGACTTTAGCAGCAGCGCCCTCTGCGAAGACGTTTTTGATGTAGATTGGCAGGTCTCCGTGCGGACTTCCGTGTCCCCCGACGATCGAGAAACCCAAACCCTGAGTTCCCCTCTCCAGCGTGACGGTTTGCACAGTTGGTAATGGTCTGTGAAGAAAAGAAAAAGCTTGCATTAAGCAACAGCAACTTAACAACATAATGGGTATTATTATTCATCCCTTAACTTACACTATTTCTGATTGGGCAAAAGCCGCCACGTGATAATCCGGGAAAAAAGTCATATTGGACTCCCGAATGTCATATACTGAACTCCCAAGAGTGCAATATGACTTTTTTTATCGGGACTATGTGACATCACGAATAAACTATTGCGAAATGAATCGTGAAATTGTGATGCGCGCGCAACACTGGTGGATTTAGCAGACGTTTCACTTCCGCATTGAGTTTTTTTTTCATTTCCGTGTTTACTGTCCAAATCATGCTTTCTGATGATCAAATACCGGCTTTTATAGAGAATTAAGTGCCGACAAATACCAAAAATAACCACTAAAGTTTTATTCCGAATATTTGGATAAACATACATTCCCCTCTCCAGCGTGACGGTTTGCACAGTTGGTAACGGTCTGTGAAGAAAATAAAAAGATTTCTTTAAGTGACAGCAACTTAACCCTTCCATGATTGGAGCGTCGTAAAATTTTGCGAAAACCCTGTGCCAATGCATTCTCCTATATATGACAGTCGCCCATATGGCGCCTGGCATATGTAAGAGAATGCATTGCCCTAACAATATTTATCTTGATCTTGTAAGCACAGGCCACTGGGGTAAAATTACTAAAATACCAATATAGACTAAACCGGTGGTATTTTAGTAATTTTTCCCAGGGGCCTGTGCTTGTAAGCCATTGTATTCTCTTATGTATGTGAGGCTCCCTATGGGAGACTGGCATATATAAGAGAATGCACTGGCACAGGGTCATTAATGCTGCACCAGCGCAGCTTCCGTCATGAAAGGGTTAATAACATAATAGGTAGTATATCCAAAATCCATACAGGGACATCTCTTCCAAAAGGTAAACAAGTAAATAGACACAAATTCGTCGATATAGCGCTGAAAATACGGGTTTTATTTCTTATATTTTTTTATAAATTTGAGAATTTTACCTATGGGACGGGTATTATTTATGGGACGGGTCCCGCGCCAAATAATCTTTCGTGTCGCATACTTTATGTTTCCAATTTCCTTTATGGCCTCATCATTCTGCTATGATTGAAGTTCCGAAATGGTGAACATTGTGATGTACACCCATTTGGGAACCTTGATTATGCAATGTGTCGTCGGTCAATTTGGGATATAGAAAAACTAAACTAAACAAAAAATAGAATCTACGTTAAGAATTTTCTATAGAAATTTGATAATAAAGAAACTGTCCATAGCAGATGAGACCAAAGCAGAATGAGGTCCACAGAGTGTGAATTTAGTGATGCTAAATTATGGGTGGTCCCAGCTCGAGATTGCATTATTGTTTGAGTCAATATATCGCATTGAACATTGAACTGAATACGTGGCCCTGAATAACAAAAACTTCCCAGATTTTGAACTGTTGGGGTATGATCTATACGGGCACAGGGACCAGCCAAGAGGGTGACTTGGGAGACATCTTCTCCCTAAAATGTGCAACTTCTCCCTATCTTTGTCCCAGGGAAAATTGGAAATTTGGGCGCGTTGGATCGACAAACCGCTTCTGCCAACTTCCAGGGTTGGCATTTTTGTCAACCTGTCATTTTAAAGTTTGACCCGATACTGGTCCGATTTTGCATCATGTTTTAGAGTATGGTTCATAATGACATCACGCTTTACTACCATGTCGTGCTCAAACCCGACAGATCTGCCTTGGCGTTAATCTAGGTTGTCGGACGCCCAACAATGTGGTCTCACGTTCATTAAAGGGGCATCCAAGGGCCCCAAAACGGGTCGAAAACTGAACGGCAATTTTTTCGTTCTACAACGAAAAGCAGAGATGGCATCTGAGGGGTTAATTTTTAATTTTATGGGACGGGTCCCGCGCCAAATAATCTTTCGTGTCGCATACTTTATGTTTCCAATTTCCTTTATGGGGATAATGAGCACGGGACTTGTTTCAGAGCAGAAATCTGAAAAAACGACAATTTTTCACTATAGGTGACAATACACCAAATGATTTGCAAAGGCCCCAGGAAAGGGTTGACCCTGCGCGAACGGGAGGGGGGGGGGACACAATAAATTAAAGAACGTCCTTTTAGACACACGAACATGTGCCCAAAAGTACTTGTCAATGTATTGCGTCACACTGCAGTTTTGACAAACGTCACACTACCCTTAAAATGGAGGGGGGAAATGACTTCGAAAAAATCACAAACCCCTGCCAAAAATTATTCACCAATTTAAAATCCGTAACCTTTCACCATGTGGCTATGTTGCATGTTTCTTGACGGGAAACACGTTTGTGCATTTTTTCGTGCACTTTTCATCCATGCATCATTGACCATTCAGCTATCAGGATATTTTTTTTATGCTGATCCTAGCTTGGGGGTCCCAGGGGAAAACACTCTACTAATTTCTATTTCGTGTATTATAACCAACAGGTTACACTGTTGTAAATGTTTGCCATAGGCCTCATGCAGCATATATTGCATGAATCCGGTACATTTTTCCTCCACTAGGCATTTTGTAACAGTGTTAAAAGTGTTACAAATGATTTAAAGTCCCAGTAGAAAACCGCAGCATATTTTATTCCTACCGTCTCAGTGTAGCAACCTGTTACAAAGCGTTACAAGTGTTACATTATTTCTGAGATACCAGAGAGACCGCTCGTAGACGGGTGTTACAAGTGTTGTACCGGTTTCATGCAGTATCTATCATGCAGTGCAAACGTTTTAGTGTATGCTGTTTACAATATAAATCCTCGTTCCAAAATTTTCTTTCATGAAATCTGAAAGATTGACATTTGCGAAAAAAAATTATGCACAAAAAAACAATTTCCGTCCAGCAGGGAAATCGCCTTTAAGTCGTGTTTTCGTAACTAAATCGCCTTTAAGTCGTGTTTTCGTAACTAGCGTCAGTCCCGCGCTAACAAAAAATAATGTCATACTTTTAGACCACACCAAACAATTTAAACTTCACTCAATACAAATGGTTTATTCCTGTGCCAATGTACGTCACCTATGGGAAATCACAGGGAAGAGGTGTGATTATTTTTTAAAGCAAAAAAGCACAAAAGGCTATTGACCAATCAGGGCCCAGTGTCCATTTTATTCTCTCCTATATATTCCTCCCGCATCCGCTAGATGTCTCTCCCAAATATATTTACATCAGTCTTACCTATGCACAAGACCCCCCTAACCAAATGATAATAAATCCCATTTCGTGTAAGGGAATGACAACGAAAGACACACGGAGCGAGTCTAGAAGAAATCTGGGAGACCACAAGAAACGTGATTGAATATCAAAATTAGTGGGGTGAAGTTGAGTCCTGGTGGGGGGGGGGTGCAGAGGTCTACCAATATCTCCTGGACTATAATGTTCAGTCCTCAAACTAAATTAATTAATTGTGTAATTATGCTTTCGCCTTGTGGATAAATATAGATCAATACATATATGATATATCATCCTGCGTGGCTGATAGACACACATAAAACCCCCAGAGCATGTCTACAGGAAGCCCAATGGCATGCAGAAGATCCCAAACCAGATGTTAACAGCCCACTTAATTTCGAACCCCCAGATTACTTTATATAAAATATATGCCATATATATACCATTTGAAAGAGGAAGCTCCAAAACATTGTATTATCAACTTATCCGGTGCAATATACTGTGGACTTCTTGTTTTTGTTGAGTTGCCAATGCGTTTTTTCATCAAGATTGAAGTAAAAATCAGTATTATTTTCAATGCAGGGGGAATAACTCTATATATTGAAGATAGACTTGTTCCCATTTAATTGAACAACTTTGAATTCTGTTGCATTCTGGATGCAAGAGGGGGGAAGTCTTCAGCAGTTTTTTATTTCTCTGTGGGCATCTTCTGAGACACAGATGTTTCAAATAGTGATGAATTATAGTATTTTAATCATATTTTATGGCACATATTGTTATTAAAACCGTATATCAAGTCACTATAAAAAATAATCGGTGACTCGAAAATTAAATGGGCCTTTAATATAAATCCCATTTCTTGTGACAAAATAAGGGAACGACAAAGAAAGACACCCTGAGTACAAGCCTGCAAACAGCGTGTCTGTCATTTGCAGAATGAGGTCCCCAGAGGGTGAATTTAGCGATGCTATCCCGCACAGCGGGCTAGCATCACAAAATTCATCCTCTGCGGACCTCATTCTGCTTAGGTCTCATCTTATGGGAAGTATCTATAGTATCAAATTAACATTGTTTTTAGTTACGTTTTCCCATCTGGGAAGTTTCTATATCCCCTAATTTGCAGAAGGTAAAATCCATAATCGAGGTGCCCAATTGGGTGATCATCACCGACTTCAACTAGGGAACTTCAAACTGATCCTAGATCTACCATAGCAGTTGAGAGCCTAAGCAGAATGAGGTCCACAGAGGGTGAATTTAGTTGTGCGGGATAGCGTCACTAATTTCACCATCTGGGGACCTCATTCTGCAAATGACAGACACGCTATTTGCAGGCTTGCCGGAGCAAGTTTACAGGAAACTGGGGAACCAACAACCCCGGAGACATTGTCCACAAGAAGCCTGATTGAATATCAACATTTGATCCGGGGTCCTTGTGTTTTTCCAGGCTTCGTGTAGACAATGATCCGTGTTCGTTGTATACATTGTCTGGGTTTCTATATCTGCCATCCACCCACTATACATGTGGACCATGTCAACAAGAAACTCAGTTCGGATTTCATAATTTTCTCACACCTGGCCGAACCATGAGATACAATGGAATAGAAGACATGCGTCATTGGGCAGGGGTGTGAGAAAATGTCATACCTACTCGCTTTGGAAAGCCTATTGTATGAGTCTAGATATTTCTGCGGTTAATGATAAAATGTACAGTCAGGCTATAATCACAGTACAGGGTGAATCTGTTAATTTTGATACTTACCTGTCAATTCAGTTTTATTGATGGAAGCACCTTCAGCCTCTCGAAATAGCAACGTTCTGGCCACAGAGGCGGCCTTTTAGAGCAGTCTTGTCAGCCAGAGAGGCGGCAAATCGAATGGCAGGCGTGGTATTGGAAGTAATAAAACTTGAAGTGAATTGTTTTACATTTTTTTATTGAATTAGTTAAATTTCTCTGTTTTTCTTGGTCCTATACAGATTTTAAACCAAATTTGATTTGATATGAAGGGAAACAAATACATGAATACAATGGCTACATTCACAGACCACAGTGTGGGGCCCCACACCAAATATGGTCACACTAGAAAGTCTTTAGTTGGGGGTTTCTAACTTTGAATTTGACACTGCACCCCAGATGGGCTTTTAGAACTTAAAATTGATCCGAAATAGGATCATTTCTGGTAAAGATATTGATCTCAACATATTTATCAGACTGAAATTTCAAACTCCTGTTACCTCAGTTGTAAAATAAAAATAAAAACATCAAAAAGGGCATAATGGGCCATTTAACAATTACCTGAACATTTCTCAAGTGAGGTACTCATCAATGACTATTTAGTCATCACATAGTTAAGCATACTTTTTTGTCTTTTCACATAGATGGAGACACTTAATAAAGTTACTGTGTGTGCAGAACTGGGAATGGAGCCATTGTTAACATATAAATTAAATGCTCAGCACTGTTGAAGGCATTTGAAAATATCTGGGTGAGAAAAAATAATCATTTACCAACAGTTAGAAGAAATTGGTGTTTGTCACCAATCGTTCATAACTTGCGACAGAATACATGGTATAATTAACCAAAACCTTAACCCTTTCGTGATGGGAGCTGCGCTGGTGCAGCATTCAAGACCTTGTGCCAGTGCATTCTCTTATTTATGCAAGTCTCCCATAGGGAGCCTTACATATATAAGAGAATGCACTGGCTGACAAGGTCAAGGTAAATATTGGTTGGCCAATGTATTCTCTTATATTTGCAAGGCTCCCTATGGGAGACTCGCATATATAAGAGAATGCATTGGCACAGGGTTTTCGCAAAATTTCAGGAAGCTCCAGCCATGAAAGGGTTAATTAACTAACAGCTTAATTATGTTATCATTATCAATTGTAGAAAACAAATAATTAAATATTATAATTTTTATTTAGTTGATTACAGAAACAAATTTGAACATTTAACATATTCTGATTCATTTTCAGTTTAATTTCTCTATAGCGCCACATTGGCAGACGACACAATGCATAATCGAGGTGCCCAAAGGGTGCGCATCAACATCTGGGAACTGAAATATGTGTCTAAGTCTCCCATAGCAGATGAGGCCATGCAGAATGAGGTCCCCAGGGGGTGAATATAGAACTAAATTCACCCTTTGAGGACCTCATTCTGCAAATGTCTGGCACCATATTTCGAGGCCTGGTGAAAGTCCTACGTTATCACGATGCTATAATCCATATATTGAGTCCTGGTGAAAGTCCTACGTTATCACGATGCTTTAATCCATTATATTGAGTCCTGGTGAAAGTCCTATGTTATCACGATGCTATAATCCATATATTGAGTCCAAACTTGATCACAATTAAAGATAAAGAAGGGTTGATGCACATAAGGGACATGTTGCATAAAATAATTTTCTTTGCAAATAGAGTTTAAAGGGATTAAAACACTCTCAGAATTAAATATAATAACAAGTGTGTCAACAAAAATTGTAAATGGAAATATAAACTTATTGTAATATTAAGGATAATTCAACATGGATTTACATATTCTGTTCAAAATTTACAGATAAGTGGTACAAAAAAATCTACACTGAGAGTTCAACATAAATGTAAATTTTGATGAGATAAGTTATGAACATTTCTTTTAAAGGGACCCAAGGCACTCGTATTGAGTAAATGTACAAACAAGATAAAGTCTTAGAAACATTATCACATAGAACGTGGAGAAATAGTTTCTTATATTCATTATTAGCAACCACAACGCGCCGCAGGCGCCTTGTTGCTTTTCAAGTTTAGGCGTGAATGACGTCATTAATTTTTACAATACCATGAAACAGCATTTCGACGCGATGAAAATCCGGACAAGAAAAATGGGTTAAAAATCACGTGACTTCCGCTCCGCTTTCGCATAGAATCAAGGGAACAATAATATCCCAAAAAGAAACGGTGACACAGAATCGGAAGTGGACCAACAGATGGTTATAAAATTAACAACTTTAGTTTTTCAGAACAATTCCTACGTGATTTTGGCCTATAGATTAGTTTCGTTTGACCAATTTCGTTGGTTAGCTGAATAAAATCAGCGAAGACGTCATGACATGGTCCATGACGTCATTTGCGTCATTTGGTGTTGTGGGCTAGAATCCAGAAAAAATTGGTCTCCGCAGGAAACACCGATTTCACATCAGTATACTAGACTTGGTTGCATTTATAACCGTTTTCGCAAAAGATATATGCGAAAATAGCACAAGCAAACGTGCCTGCTTCAGAATCAAATTAACACAGTTGAATAGCCAAGGATGTACCCTTTCCAACAATGTATAGCACGACATCGTGTGTTGCGCCGATGTTTACTTATGGTGTTTTGTAATAACGATCCCGCCTTAACTGCGTGTAATTTTCCTCCGGACAAATTGCTTAGCGAAAAATCCCCCTAATAGGCGGACAACACATTCAATAAGTTCCCGTCTCGCAACGATTTGGCCTCACAGACATATCAGCGGCTTATCAATTCCTTCGAGATAAATGATTGAACCAATCTACCCTAACAAGGGGGATTTTTTCACGGCTGTATGTCGCGCGAATAGTATTGGCTGGCTGCCAGGTATTCACACCCAACATCGGAACGCGGCTTATTATTTGAAATCATTTGTGAGCAGTGGTGGCAGAGAGGAAGTCAAATTATATGTCCATCATAACATGGGTCGCCTTCGTTGGAGAAGTTGGAATTAAGCCTCAACCAAATTTGTTGTCAAGTTGATGTGGGGGGCTTATATGACCTTGACATTGACCATAAAACGACCTTGACCTCTGTTGAAAGACATCTCACTTAAATGGCCATTTTGCTAGATATGTGTTGCGATGTACGCGCTCATGTCAATATTCAGAGGCCTTTTATAGCTATCCTTTAGAAATATACCTGTATCGAGGCTCCTACATACTCGAGTCTGTATCTGACCAACAGAAACATGGGAGTACATATCAATTTAAACTTGACCTCCATAAAGAATCTATTATATATTTGAGGAAAGTTTGTGGTCTGTGCGTGTGGGTGTGTGTGTATGTATGTGTGTGTGTGTTTCCGCGATGGAATCGGAAACGGCTAACCGATTTTGACGAAACTTGGTACGGGTATGTAGTTTGACCTGAGGACTAACATGGGTATATCCGTTTGCCCGTGCGGCGTGACCTTGACCTTCAAATGACCTTGAACTCAAGTTCTCCGCTGAGCCGATTTTCACCAAATTTGGTATGTGGGGGTAGTATCAGGCGCTGAGCAATTTCGTCACACCCGGATGCCCGTGCGGCGTGAACTTGAGATTTTAAATGACATTGAACTGTATCTGGGTATCCACTGGGCCGATTTCCACCATTTTTGGGGGGTGTTGTTGTAGATGGGGATGCCAACAAATTTCGTCTCACCCACATGCCCGTCAGACAGGTACCCAGCTAAAACCTAATGTATAGTTTGTGACTTTTGTCTGTTAGCTATGGCCGGGAAAAATTCCGGACGGATTTCGACGAAACTTGATACCTAAGTGTACGTTTGTCCGGGAAGTGTTTTGGACGGGTCAAAGTGTGATGCTTGATCTTCAAAATGGTCGATTCAATATCAAATCGGGTAATAGTGGCGGATTTCGACGATATTCGATAGCTAGGGATACTTTTGTCCGGGCAGTGTTTTGGACGGCTTAACTCGTAACCCCGACCTGACATTGACATTCAAAACGGTAAATTCAAGGTCAAATCTGGTCAAATTTCGCATAACTAGATCCGACGAAGCACCGCGTGTGGTTGCCCCGTTACGTGTCACGTACGATCATATTAAAAGTTCTCCAAACAACTCCAATAACGAAATTTCGTTTGTTGAAACCATTTTTATGTAAACAAAACTATTAGTGATTTGTCAATAAACATCACTAATCGTGCAGTAAGTTAAATTAATTTAGTCTGAATATGATTTTCAGAATAATTTTCGATGTTTTGACCCTTTTCAATGTTTACCGTTTTAATGAAACATTGTTATCTTATCGGACTCAATATATACTTTTATTATATGCTCTACGATGAAATAGCTCTAAATGCTCGAGAAATAAACAGTGTATCAATAGCTTGTCCCAGTGGGCTAATACCAAAATGTTATTTCCTTTTCGTATTAGCCTTCATTACGTTGCTATCGATAACGTTAATGACATCATCTACTTTTAGATGGCGATAGTCTGTACTGATCTCTTATGGCGATGCACGTATAACAGAGCGACATCGAGCTTCATGTAGTGTTTTATCTATGAGCCAGAGACGAGTCAATCAGTTGGCGTTCAGCTGATTCAGTTTTGTCCACATTTAATTCGGCAATAATTGAAATAACGAAACCGCATATGATAAAAAGGAAATCTACGTTTTCAGACTGAACACGAGAATTAACATTCGTGAATACAAGCAAATATAGATTTTCCACTCGCGGCAAGCCGCTCATGGAAAATCAGTATTTTACATCACATCAGTACCCACTCATGTTAATTTATCGTATTCAGTCAAAGCCGTAGGTATCCTCTATTTATTGGCAATACATAGACAAGTGTAACTGTAATGTTTACATAACAATGGTTTTGATATGCGCGAAATCTCTTTATTAAGAGAGTTATTAATAAAGAAAATGATAACAAAGCCAATTATTTTAATTGTAATTCGTTGATGATAGTTGTTTCACAGACTTCATCTTTTTCACATGAACCCACTTTGAAGGCTTTGGGTCCCTTTAGCGTAGTGAATATTAATGAAATTTGAGATAATTTTTATAAATTGATGCGATTTGAGTTAATTTTATGACAATTATCATATTTACAATTTTTATAAAACATTTAGTTACATCTAAGGGTATTTACAATCACAACCATCAACCATGTATGGGTGTGCATTAATTAGAATTTATAATTAATAAATTTACTTAAAATTATTTGCATCTGGCATTTGGAATATCAATGAAAACGAACAATGGAATATCAGGCCCCTACAGACATCGGTGTGATATAACCCCACATGTAAATATCACTCACAACAGCTTCTCAAGCTCTCTAAGATAGCTAATACTCAGCCACAGTGGGGTATCTCTCTGTCGTTAACTCTTTCATGACGGGAGCTGCGCTGGTGCAGCATTCAAGACCTTGTGCCAGTGCATTCTCTTATTTATGCAAGTCTCCCATATACAAAAAATGGCCGCCATGATGGACGCCATCTTGTCTGGAGTCTCTGCGGCCACTTTTTTTCTTGTTAACAACCGAAAAAAATTAGAGAGACATTAAGAAAGAAAATTAGTGGGGTGAAGTTGAGTCCTGGGGGGGGGGGGTGCAGAGGTCTACCAATATCTCCTGGACTATAATGTTCAGTCCTCAAACTAAATTAATTAATTGTGTAATTATGCTTTCGCCTTGTGGATAAATATAGATCAATACATATATGATATATCATCCTGCGTGGCTGAAAGACACACATAAAAACCCCAGAGCATGTCTACAGGAAGCCCAATGGCATGCAGAAGATCCCAAACCAGATGTTAACAGCCCACTTAATTTCGAACCCCCAGATTACTTTATATAAAATATATGCCATATATATACCATTTGAAAGAGGAAGCTCCAAAACATTGTATTATCAACTTATCCGGTGCAATATACTGTGGACTTCTTGTTTTTGTTGAGTTGCCAATGCGTTTTTTCATCAAGATTGAAGTAAAAATCAGTATTATTTTCAATGCAGGGGGAATAACTCTATATATTAAAGATAGACTTGTTCCCATTTAATTGAACAAGTTTGAATTCTGTTGCATTCTGGATGCAAGAGGGGGGGAAGTCTTCAGCAGTTTTTTATTTCTCTGTGGGCATCTTCTGAGACACAGATGTTTCAAATAGTGATGAATTATAGTATTTTAATCATATTTTATGGCATATATTGTTATTAAAACCGTATATCAAGTCACTATAAAAAATAATCGGTGACTCAAAAATTAAATGGGCCTTTAATATAAATGCCATTTCTTGTGACAAAATAAGGGAACGACAAAGAAAGACACCCTGAGTACAAGCCTGCAAACAGCGTGTCTGTCATTTACAGAATGAGGTCCCCAGAGGGTGAATTTAGCGATGCTATCCCGCACAGCGGGCTAGCATCACAAAATTCATCCTCTGCGGACCTCATTCTGCTTAGGTCTCATCTTATGGGAAGTATCTATAGTATCAAATTAACATTGTTTTTAGTTACGTTTTCCCATCTGGGAAGTTTCTATATCCCCTAATTTGCAGAAGGTAAAATCCATAATCGAGGTGCCCAATTGGGTGATCATCACCGACTTCAACTAGGGAACTTCAAACTGATTCTAGATCTACCATAGCAGTTGAGGGCCTAAGCAGAATGAGGTCCACAGAGGGTGAACTTAGTTGTGCGGGATAGCGTCACTAATTTCACCATCTGGGGACCTCATTCTGCAAATGACAGACACGCTATTTGCAGGCTTGCCGGAGCAAGTTTACAAGAAACTGGGGAACCAACAACACCGGAGACATTGTCCACAAGAAGCCTGATTGAATATCAACATTTGATCCGGGGTCCTTGTGTTTTTCCAGGCTTCGTGTAGACAATGATCCGCGTTCGTTGTATACATTGTCTGGGTTTCTATATCTGCCATTCACCCACTACATGTGGACCATGTCAACAAGAAACTCAGTTCGGATTTCATAATTTTCTCACACCTGGCCGAACCATGAGATACAATGGAATAGAAGACATGCGTCATTGGGCAGGGGTGTGAGAAAATGTCATACCTACTCGCTTTGGAAAGCCTATTGTATGAGTCTAGATATTTCTGCGGTTAATGATAAAATGTACAGTCAGGCTATAATCACAGTACAGGGTGAATCTGTTAATTTTGATACTTACCTGTCAATTCAGTTTTATTGATGGAAGCACCTTCAGCCTCTCGAAATAGCAACGTTCTGGCCACAGAGGCGGCCTTTTAGAGCAGTCTTGTCAGCCAGAGAGGCGGCAAATCGAATGGCAGGCGTGGTATTGGAAGTAATAAAACTTGAAGTGAATTGTTTTACATTTTTTTATTGAATTAGTTAAATTTCTCTGTTTTTCTTGGTCCTATACAGATTTTAAACCAAATTTGATTTGATATGAAGGGAAACAAATACATGAATACAATGGCTACATTCACAGACCACAGTGTGGGGCCCCACACCAAATATGGTCACACTAGAAAGTCTTTAGTTGGGGGTTTCTAACTTTGAATTTGACACTGCACCCCAGATGGGCTTTTAGAACTTAAAATTGATCCGAAATAGGATCATTTCTGGTAAAGATATTGATCTCAACATATTTATCAGACTGAAATTTCAAACTCCTGTTACCTCAGTTGTAAAATAAAAATAAAAACATCAAAAAGGGCATAATGGGCCATTTAACAATTACCTGAACATTTCTCAAGTGAGGTACTCATCAATGACTATTTAGTCATCACATAGTTAAGCATACTTTTTTGTCTTTTCACATAGATGGAGACACTTAATAAAGTTACTGTGTGTGCAGAACTGGGAATGGAGCCATTGTTAACATATAAATTAAATGCTCAGCACTGTTGAAGGCATTTGAAAATATCTGGGTGAGAAAAAATAATCATTTACCAACAGTTAGAAGAAATTGGTGTTTGTCACCAATCGTTCATAACTTGCGACAGAATACATGGTATAATTAACCAAAACCTTAACCCTTTCGTGATGGGAGCTGCGCTGGTGCAGCATTCAAGACCTTGTGCCAGTGCATTCTCTTATTTATGCAAGTCTCCCATAGGGAGCCTTACATATATAAGAGAATGCACTGGCTGACAAGGTCAAGGTAAATATTGGTTGGCCAATGTATTCTCTTATATTTGCAAGGCTCCCTATGGGAGACTCGCATATATAAGAGAATGCATTGGCACAGGGTTTTCGCAAAATTTCAGGAAGCTCCAGCCATGAAAGGGTTAATTAACTAACAGCTTAATTATGTTATCATTATCAATTGTAGAAAACAAATAATTAAATATTATAATTTTTATTTAGTTGATTACAGAAACAAATTTGAACATTTAACATATTCTGATTCATTTTCAGTTTAATTTCTCTATAGCGCCACATTGGCAGACGACACAATGCATAATCGAGGTGCCCAAAGGGTGCGCATCAACATCTGGGAACTGAAATATGTGTCTAAGTCTCCCATAGCAGATGAGGCCATGCAGAATGAGGTCCCCAGGGGGTGAATATAGAACTAAATTCACCCTTTGAGGACCTCATTCTGCAAATGTCTGGCACCATATTTCGAGGCCTGGTGAAAGTCCTACGTTATCACGATGCTATAATCCATATATTGAGTCCTGGTGAAAGTCCTACGTTATCACGATGCTTTAATCCATTATATTGAGTCCTGGTGAAAGTCCTATGTTATCACGATGCTATAATCCATATATTGAGTCCAAACTTGATCACAATTAAAGATAAAGAAGGGTTGATGCACATAAGGGACATGTTGCATAAAATAATTTTCTTTGCAAATAGAGTTTAAAGGGATTAAAACACTCTCAGAATTAAATATAATAACAAGTGTGTCAACAAAAATTGTAAATGGAAATATAAACTTATTGTAATATTAAGGATAATTCAACATGGATTTACATATTCTGTTCAAAATTTACAGATAAGTGGTACAAAAAAATCTACACTGAGAGTTCAACATAAATGTAAATTTTGATGAGATAAGTTATGAACATTTCTTTTAAAGGGACCCAAGGCACTCGTATTGAGTAAATGTACAAACAAGATAAAGTCTTAGAAACATTATCACATAGAACGTGGAGAAATAGTTTCTTATATTCATTATTAGCAACCACAACGCGCCGCAGGCGCCTTGTTGCTTTTCAAGTTTAGGCGTGAATGACGTCATTAATTTTTACAATACCATGAAACAGCATTTCGACGCGATGAAAATCCGGACAAGAAAAATGGGTTAAAAATCACGTGACTTCCGCTCCGCTTTCGCATAGAATCAAGGGAACAATAATATCCCAAAAAGAAACGGTGACACAGAATCGGAAGTGGACCAACAGATGGTTATAAAATTAACAACTTTAGTTTTTCAGAACAATTCCTACGTGATTTTGGCCTATAGATTAGTTTCGTTTGACCAATTTCGTTGGTTAGCTGAATAAAATCAGCGAAGACGTCATGACATGGTCCATGACGTCATTTGCGTCATTTGGTGTTGTGGGCTAGAATCCAGAAAAAATTGGTCTCCGCAGGAAACACCGATTTCACATCAGTATACTAGACTTGGTTGCATTTATAACCGTTTTCGCAAAAGATATATGCGAAAATAGCACAAGCAAACGTGCCTGCTTCAGAATCAAATTAACACAGTTGAATAGCCAAGGATGTACCCTTTCCAACAATGTATAGCACGACATCGTGTGTTGCGCCGATGTTTACTTATGGTGTTTTGTAATAACGATCCCGCCTTAACTGCGTGTAATTTTCCTCCGGACAAATTGCTTAGCGAAAAATCCCCCTAATAGGCGGACAACACATTCAATAAGTTCCCGTCTCGCAACGATTTGGCCTCACAGACATATCAGCGGCTTATCAATTCCTTCGAGATAAATGATTGAACCAATCTACCCTAACAAGGGGGATTTTTTCACGGCTGTATGTCGCGCGAATAGTATTGGCTGGCTGCCAGGTATTCACACCCAACATCGGAACGCGGCTTATTATTTGAAATCATTTGTGAGCAGTGGTGGCAGAGAGGAAGTCAAATTATATGTCCATCATAACATGGGTCGCCTTCGTTGGAGAAGTTGGAATTAAGCCTCAACCAAATTTGTTGTCAAGTTGATGTGGGGGGCTTATATGACCTTGACATTGACCATAAAACGACCTTGACCTCTGTTGAAAGACATCTCACTTAAATGGCCATTTTGCTAGATATGTGTTGCGATGTACGCGCTCATGTCAATATTCAGAGGCCTTTTATAGCTATCCTTTAGAAATATACCTGTATCGAGGCTCCTACATACTCGAGTCTGTATCTGACCAACAGAAACATGGGAGTACATATCAATTTAAACTTGACCTCCATAAAGAATCTATTATATATTTGAGGAAAGTTTGTGGTCTGTGCGTGTGGGTGTGTGTGTATGTATGTGTGTGTGTGTTTCCGCGATGGAATCGGAAACGGCTAACCGATTTTGACGAAACTTGGTACGGGTATGTAGTTTGACCTGAGGACTAACATGGGTATATCCGTTTGCCCGTGCGGCGTGACCTTGACCTTCAAATGACCTTGAACTCAAGTTCTCCGCTGAGCCGATTTTCACCAAATTTGGTATGTGGGGGTAGTATCAGGCGCTGAGCAATTTCGTCACACCCGGATGCCCGTGCGGCGTGAACTTGAGATTTTAAATGACATTGAACTGTATCTGGGTATCCACTGGGCCGATTTCCACCATTTTTGGGGGGTGTTGTTGTAGATGGGGATGCCAACAAATTTCGTCTCACCCACACGCCCGTCAGACAGGTACCCAGCTAAAACCTAATGTATAGTTTGTGACTTTTGTCTGTTAGCTATGGCCGGGAAAAATTCCGGACGGATTTCGACGAAACTTGATACCTAAGTGTACGTTTGTCCGGGAAGTGTTTTGGACGGGTCAAAGTGTGATGCTTGATCTTCAAAATGGTCGATTCAATATCAAATCGGGTAATAGTGGCGGATTTCGACGATATTCGATAGCTAGGGATACTTTTGTCCGGGCAGTGTTTTGGACGGCTTAACTCGTAACCCCGACCTGACATTGACATTCAAAACGGTAAATTCAAGGTCAAATCTGGTCAAATTTCGCATAACTAGATCCGACGAAGCACCGCGTGTGGTTGCCCCGTTACGTGTCACGTACGATCATATTAAAAGTTCTCCAAACAACTCCAATAACGAAATTTCGTTTGTTGAAACCATTTTTATGTAAACAAAACTATTAGTGATTTGTCAATAAACATCACTAATCGTGCAGTAAGTTAAATTAATTTAGTCTGAATATGATTTTCAGAATAATTTTCGATGTTTTGACCCTTTTCAATGTTTACCGTTTTAATGAAACATTGTTATCTTATCGGACTCAATATATACTTTTATTATATGCTCTACGATGAAATAGCTCTAAATGCTCGAGAAATAAACAGTGTATCAATAGCTTGTCCCAGTGGGCTAATACCAAAATGTTATTTCCTTTTCGTATTAGCCTTCATTACGTTGCTATCGATAACGTTAATGACATCATCTACTTTTAGATGGCGATAGTCTGTACTGATCTCTTATGGCGATGCACGTATAACAGAGCGACATCGAGCTTCATGTAGTGTTTTATCTATGAGCCAGAGACGAGTCAATCAGTTGGCGTTCAGCTGATTCAGTTTTGTCCACATTTAATTCGGCAATAATTGAAATAACGAAACCGCATATGATAAAAAGGAAATCTACGTTTTCAGACTGAACACGAGAATTAACATTCGTGAATACAAGCAAATATAGATTTTCCACTCGCGGCAAGCCGCTCATGGAAAATCAGTATTTTACATCACATCAGTACCCACTCATGTTAATTTATCGTATTCAGTCAAAGCCGTAGGTATCCTCTATTTATTGGCAATACATAGACAAGTGTAACTGTAATGTTTACATAACAATGGTTTTGATATGCGCGAAATCTCTTTATTAAGAGAGTTATTAATAAAGAAAATGATAACAAAGCCAATTATTTTAATTGTAATTCGTTGATGATAGTTGTTTCACAGACTTCATCTTTTTCACATGAACCCACTTTGAAGGCTTTGGGTCCCTTTAGCGTAGTGAATATTAATGAAATTTGAGATAATTTTTATAAATTGATGCGATTTGAGTTAATTTTATGACAATTATCATATTTACAATTTTTATAAAACATTTAGTTACATCTAAGGGTATTTACAATCACAACCATCAACCATGTATGGGTGTGCATTAATTAGAATTTATAATTAATAAATTTACTTAAAATTATTTGCATCTGGCATTTGGAATATCAATGAAAACGAACAATGGAATATCAGGCCCCTACAGACATCGGTGTGATATAACCCCACATGTAAATATCACTCACAACAGCTTCTCAAGCTCTCTAAGATAGCTAATACTCAGCCACAGTGGGGTATCTCTCTGTCGTTAACTCTTTCATGACGGGAGCTGCGCTGGTGCAGCATTCAAGACCTTGTGCCAGTGCATTCTCTTATTTATGCAAGTCTCCCATATACAAAAAATGGCCGCCATGATGGACGCCATCTTGTCTGGAGTCTCTGCGGCCACTTTTTTTCTTGTTAACAACCGAAAAAAATTAGAGAGACATTAAGAAAGAAAATTAGTGGGGTGAAGTTGAGTCCTGGGGGGGGGGGTGCAGAGGTCTACCAATATCTCCTGGACTATAATGTTCAGTCCTCAAACTAAATTAATTAATTGTGTAATTATGCTTTCGCCTTGTGGATAAATATAGATCAATACATATATGATATATCATCCTGCGTGGCTGAAAGACACACATAAAAACCCCAGAGCATGTCTACAGGAAGCCCAATGGCATGCAGAAGATCCCAAACCAGATGTTAACAGCCCACTTAATTTCGAACCCCCAGATTACTTTATATAAAATATATGCCATATATATACCATTTGAAAGAGGAAGCTCCAAAACATTGTATTATCAACTTATCCGGTGCAATATACTGTGGACTTCTTGTTTTTGTTGAGTTGCCAATGCGTTTTTTCATCAAGATTGAAGTAAAAATCAGTATTATTTTCAATGCAGGGGGAATAACTCTATATATTAAAGATAGACTTGTTCCCATTTAATTGAACAAGTTTGAATTCTGTTGCATTCTGGATGCAAGAGGGGGGGAAGTCTTCAGCAGTTTTTTATTTCTCTGTGGGCATCTTCTGAGACACAGATGTTTCAAATAGTGATGAATTATAGTATTTTAATCATATTTTATGGCATATATTGTTATTAAAACCGTATATCAAGTCACTATAAAAAATAATCGGTGACTCAAAAATTAAATGGGCCTTTAATATAAATGCCATTTCTTGTGACAAAATAAGGGAACGACAAAGAAAGACACCCTGAGTACAAGCCTGCAAACAGCGTGTCTGTCATTTACAGAATGAGGTCCCCAGAGGGTGAATTTAGCGATGCTATCCCGCACAGCGGGCTAGCATCACAAAATTCATCCTCTGCGGACCTCATTCTGCTTAGGTCTCATCTTATGGGAAGTATCTATAGTATCAAATTAACATTGTTTTTAGTTACGTTTTCCCATCTGGGAAGTTTCTATATCCCCTAATTTGCAGAAGGTAAAATCCATAATCGAGGTGCCCAATTGGGTGATCATCACCGACTTCAACTAGGGAACTTCAAACTGATTCTAGATCTACCATAGCAGTTGAGGGCCTAAGCAGAATGAGGTCCACAGAGGGTGAACTTAGTTGTGCGGGATAGCGTCACTAATTTCACCATCTGGGGACCTCATTCTGCAAATGACAGACACGCTATTTGCAGGCTTGCCGGAGCAAGTTTACAAGAAACTGGGGAACCAACAACACCGGAGACATTGTCCACAAGAAGCCTGATTGAATATCAACATTTGATCCGGGGTCCTTGTGTTTTTCCAGGCTTCGTGTAGACAATGATCCGCGTTCGTTGTATACATTGTCTGGGTTTCTATATCTGCCATTCACCCACTACATGTGGACCATGTCAACAAGAAACTCAGTTCGGATTTCATAATTTTCTCACACCTGGCCGAACCATGAGATACAATGGAATAGAAGACATGCGTCATTGGGCAGGGGTGTGAGAAAATGTCATACCTACTCGCTTTGGAAAGCCTATTGTATGAGTCTAGATATTTCTGCGGTTAATGATAAAATGTACAGTCAGGCTATAATCACAGTACAGGGTGAATCTGTTAATTTTGATACTTACCTGTCAATTCAGTTTTATTGATGGAAGCACCTTCAGCCTCTCGAAATAGCAACGTTCTGGCCACAGAGGCGGCCTTTTAGAGCAGTCTTGTCAGCCAGAGAGGCGGCAAATCGAATGGCAGGCGTGGTATTGGAAGTAATAAAACTTGAAGTGAATTGTTTTACATTTTTTTATTGAATTAGTTAAATTTCTCTGTTTTTCTTGGTCCTATACAGATTTTAAACCAAATTTGATTTGATATGAAGGGAAACAAATACATGAATACAATGGCTACATTCACAGACCACAGTGTGGGGCCCCACACCAAATATGGTCACACTAGAAAGTCTTTAGTTGGGGGTTTCTAACTTTGAATTTGACACTGCACCCCAGATGGGCTTTTAGAACTTAAAATTGATCCGAAATAGGACATAATGGCATAATGGGCCATTTAACAATTACCTGAACATTTCTCAAGTGAGGTACTCATCAATGACTATTTAGTCATCACATAGTTAAGCATACTTTTTTGTCTTTTCACATAGATGGAGACACTTAATAAAGTTACTGTGTGTGCAGAACTGGGAATGGAGCCATTGTTAACATATAAATTAAATGCTCAGCACTGTTGAAGGCATTTGAAAATATCTGGGTGAGAAAAAATAATCATTTACCAACAGTTAGAAGAAATTGGTGTTTGTCACCAATCGTTCATAACTTGCGACAGAATACATGGTATAATTAACCAAAACCTTAACCCTTTCGTGATGGGAGCTGCGCTGGTGCAGCATTCAAGACCTTGTGCCAGTGCATTCTCTTATTTATGCAAGTCTCCCATAGGGAGCCTTACATATATAAGAGAATGCACTGGCTGACAAGGTCAAGGTAAATATTGGTTGGCCAATGTATTCTCTTATATTTGCAAGGCTCCCTATGGGAGACTCGCATATATAAGAGAATGCATTGGCACAGGGTTTTCGCAAAATTTCAGGAAGCTCCAGCCATGAAAGGGTTAATTAACTAACAGCTTAATTATGTTATCATTATCAATTGTAGAAAACAAATAATTAAATATTATAATTTTTATTTAGTTGATTACAGAAACAAATTTGAACATTTAACATATTCTGATTCATTTTCAGTTTAATTTCTCTATAGCGCCACATTGGCAGACGACACAATGCATAATCGAGGTGCCCAAAGGGTGCGCATCAACATCTGGGAACTGAAATATGTGTCTAAGTCTCCCATAGCAGATGAGGCCATGCAGAATGAGGTCCCCAGGGGGTGAATATAGAACTAAATTCACCCTTTGAGGACCTCATTCTGCAAATGTCTGGCACCATATTTCGAGGCCTGGTGAAAGTCCTACGTTATCACGATGCTATAATCCATATATTGAGTCCTGGTGAAAGTCCTACGTTATCACGATGCTTTAATCCATTATATTGAGTCCTGGTGAAAGTCCTATGTTATCACGATGCTATAATCCATATATTGAGTCCAAACTTGATCACAATTAAAGATAAAGAAGGGTTGATGCACATAAGGGACATGTTGCATAAAATAATTTTCTTTGCAAATAGAGTTTAAAGGGATTAAAACACTCTCAGAATTAAATATAATAACAAGTGTGTCAACAAAAATTGTAAATGGAAATATAAACTTATTGTAATATTAAGGATAATTCAACATGGATTTACATATTCTGTTCAAAATTTACAGATAAGTGGTACAAAAAAATCTACACTGAGAGTTCAACATAAATGTAAATTTTGATGAGATAAGTTATGAACATTTCTTTTAAAGGGACCCAAGGCACTCGTATTGAGTAAATGTACAAACAAGATAAAGTCTTAGAAACATTATCACATAGAACGTGGAGAAATAGTTTCTTATATTCATTATTAGCAACCACAACGCGCCGCAGGCGCCTTGTTGCTTTTCAAGTTTAGGCGTGAATGACGTCATTAATTTTTACAATACCATGAAACAGCATTTCGACGCGATGAAAATCCGGACAAGAAAAATGGGTTAAAAATCACGTGACTTCCGCTCCGCTTTCGCATAGAATCAAGGGAACAATAATATCCCAAAAAGAAACGGTGACACAGAATCGGAAGTGGACCAACAGATGGTTATAAAATTAACAACTTTAGTTTTTCAGAACAATTCCTACGTGATTTTGGCCTATAGATTAGTTTCGTTTGACCAATTTCGTTGGTTAGCTGAATAAAATCAGCGAAGACGTCATGACATGGTCCATGACGTCATTTGCGTCATTTGGTGTTGTGGGCTAGAATCCAGAAAAAATTGGTCTCCGCAGGAAACACCGATTTCACATCAGTATACTAGACTTGGTTGCATTTATAACCGTTTTCGCAAAAGATATATGCGAAAATAGCACAAGCAAACGTGCCTGCTTCAGAATCAAATTAACACAGTTGAATAGCCAAGGATGTACCCTTTCCAACAATGTATAGCACGACATCGTGTGTTGCGCCGATGTTTACTTATGGTGTTTTGTAATAACGATCCCGCCTTAACTGCGTGTAATTTTCCTCCGGACAAATTGCTTAGCGAAAAATCCCCCTAATAGGCGGACAACACATTCAATAAGTTCCCGTCTCGCAACGATTTGGCCTCACAGACATATCAGCGGCTTATCAATTCCTTCGAGATAAATGATTGAACCAATCTACCCTAACAAGGGGGATTTTTTCACGGCTGTATGTCGCGCGAATAGTATTGGCTGGCTGCCAGGTATTCACACCCAACATCGGAACGCGGCTTATTATTTGAAATCATTTGTGAGCAGTGGTGGCAGAGAGGAAGTCAAATTATATGTCCATCATAACATGGGTCGCCTTCGTTGGAGAAGTTGGAATTAAGCCTCAACCAAATTTGTTGTCAAGTTGATGTGGGGGGCTTATATGACCTTGACATTGACCATAAAACGACCTTGACCTCTGTTGAAAGACATCTCACTTAAATGGCCATTTTGCTAGATATGTGTTGCGATGTACGCGCTCATGTCAATATTCAGAGGCCTTTTATAGCTATCCTTTAGAAATATACCTGTATCGAGGCTCCTACATACTCGAGTCTGTATCTGACCAACAGAAACATGGGAGTACATATCAATTTAAACTTGACCTCCATAAAGAATCTATTATATATTTGAGGAAAGTTTGTGGTCTGTGCGTGTGGGTGTGTGTGTATGTATGTGTGTGTGTGTTTCCGCGATGGAATCGGAAACGGCTAACCGATTTTGACGAAACTTGGTACGGGTATGTAGTTTGACCTGAGGACTAACATGGGTATATCCGTTTGCCCGTGCGGCGTGACCTTGACCTTCAAATGACCTTGAACTCAAGTTCTCCGCTGAGCCGATTTTCACCAAATTTGGTATGTGGGGGTAGTATCAGGCGCTGAGCAATTTCGTCACACCCGGATGCCCGTGCGGCGTGAACTTGAGATTTTAAATGACATTGAACTGTATCTGGGTATCCACTGGGCCGATTTCCACCATTTTTGGGGGGTGTTGTTGTAGATGGGGATGCCAACAAATTTCGTCTCACCCACACGCCCGTCAGACAGGTACCCAGCTAAAACCTAATGTATAGTTTGTGACTTTTGTCTGTTAGCTATGGCCGGGAAAAATTCCGGACGGATTTCGACGAAACTTGATACCTAAGTGTACGTTTGTCCGGGAAGTGTTTTGGACGGGTCAAAGTGTGATGCTTGATCTTCAAAATGGTCGATTCAATATCAAATCGGGTAATAGTGGCGGATTTCGACGATATTCGATAGCTAGGGATACTTTTGTCCGGGCAGTGTTTTGGACGGCTTAACTCGTAACCCCGACCTGACATTGACATTCAAAACGGTAAATTCAAGGTCAAATCTGGTCAAATTTCGCATAACTAGATCCGACGAAGCACCGCGTGTGGTTGCCCCGTTACGTGTCACGTACGATCATATTAAAAGTTCTCCAAACAACTCCAATAACGAAATTTCGTTTGTTGAAACCATTTTTATGTAAACAAAACTATTAGTGATTTGTCAATAAACATCACTAATCGTGCAGTAAGTTAAATTAATTTAGTCTGAATATGATTTTCAGAATAATTTTCGATGTTTTGACCCTTTTCAATGTTTACCGTTTTAATGAAACATTGTTATCTTATCGGACTCAATATATACTTTTATTATATGCTCTACGATGAAATAGCTCTAAATGCTCGAGAAATAAACAGTGTATCAATAGCTTGTCCCAGTGGGCTAATACCAAAATGTTATTTCCTTTTCGTATTAGCCTTCATTACGTTGCTATCGATAACGTTAATGACATCATCTACTTTTAGATGGCGATAGTCTGTACTGATCTCTTATGGCGATGCACGTATAACAGAGCGACATCGAGCTTCATGTAGTGTTTTATCTATGAGCCAGAGACGAGTCAATCAGTTGGCGTTCAGCTGATTCAGTTTTGTCCACATTTAATTCGGCAATAATTGAAATAACGAAACCGCATATGATAAAAAGGAAATCTACGTTTTCAGACTGAACACGAGAATTAACATTCGTGAATACAAGCAAATATAGATTTTCCACTCGCGGCAAGCCGCTCATGGAAAATCAGTATTTTACATCACATCAGTACCCACTCATGTTAATTTATCGTATTCAGTCAAAGCCGTAGGTATCCTCTATTTATTGGCAATACATAGACAAGTGTAACTGTAATGTTTACATAACAATGGTTTTGATATGCGCGAAATCTCTTTATTAAGAGAGTTATTAATAAAGAAAATGATAACAAAGCCAATTATTTTAATTGTAATTCGTTGATGATAGTTGTTTCACAGACTTCATCTTTTTCACATGAACCCACTTTGAAGGCTTTGGGTCCCTTTAGCGTAGTGAATATTAATGAAATTTGAGATAATTTTTATAAATTGATGCGATTTGAGTTAATTTTATGACAATTATCATATTTACAATTTTTATAAAACATTTAGTTACATCTAAGGGTATTTACAATCACAACCATCAACCATGTATGGGTGTGCATTAATTAGAATTTATAATTAATAAATTTACTTAAAATTATTTGCATCTGGCATTTGGAATATCAATGAAAACGAACAATGGAATATCAGGCCCCTACAGACATCGGTGTGATATAACCCCACATGTAAATATCACTCACAACAGCTTCTCAAGCTCTCTAAGATAGCTAATACTCAGCCACAGTGGGGTATCTCTCTGTCGTTAACTCTTTCATGACGGGAGCTGCGCTGGTGCAGCATTCAAGACCTTGTGCCAGTGCATTCTCTTATTTATGCAAGTCTCCCATATACAAAAAATGGCCGCCATGATGGACGCCATCTTGTCTGGAGTCTCTGCGGCCACTTTTTTTCTTGTTAACAACCGAAAAAAATTAGAGAGACATTAAGAAAGAAAATTAGTGGGGTGAAGTTGAGTCCTGGGGGGGGGGGGTGCAGAGGTCTACCAATATCTCCTGGACTATAATGTTCAGTCCTCAAACTAAATTAATTAATTGTGTAATTATGCTTTCGCCTTGTGGATAAATATAGATCAATACATATATGATATATCATCCTGCGTGGCTGAAAGACACACATAAAAACCCCAGAGCATGTCTACAGGAAGCCCAATGGCATGCAGAAGATCCCAAACCAGATGTTAACAGCCCACTTAATTTCGAACCCCCAGATTACTTTATATAAAATATATGCCATATATATACCATTTGAAAGAGGAAGCTCCAAAACATTGTATTATCAACTTATCCGGTGCAATATACTGTGGACTTCTTGTTTTTGTTGAGTTGCCAATGCGTTTTTTCATCAAGATTGAAGTAAAAATCAGTATTATTTTCAATGCAGGGGGAATAACTCTATATATTAAAGATAGACTTGTTCCCATTTAATTGAACAAGTTTGAATTCTGTTGCATTCTGGATGCAAGAGGGGGGGAAGTCTTCAGCAGTTTTTTATTTCTCTGTGGGCATCTTCTGAGACACAGATGTTTCAAATAGTGATGAATTATAGTATTTTAATCATATTTTATGGCATATATTGTTATTAAAACCGTATATCAAGTCACTATAAAAAATAATCGGTGACTCAAAAATTAAATGGGCCTTTAATATAAATGCCATTTCTTGTGACAAAATAAGGGAACGACAAAGAAAGACACCCTGAGTACAAGCCTGCAAACAGCGTGTCTGTCATTTACAGAATGAGGTCCCCAGAGGGTGAATTTAGCGATGCTATCCCGCACAGCGGGCTAGCATCACAAAATTCATCCTCTGCGGACCTCATTCTGCTTAGGTCTCATCTTATGGGAAGTATCTATAGTATCAAATTAACATTGTTTTTAGTTACGTTTTCCCATCTGGGAAGTTTCTATATCCCCTAATTTGCAGAAGGTAAAATCCATAATCGAGGTGCCCAATTGGGTGATCATCACCGACTTCAACTAGGGAACTTCAAACTGATTCTAGATCTACCATAGCAGTTGAGGGCCTAAGCAGAATGAGGTCCACAGAGGGTGAACTTAGTTGTGCGGGATAGCGTCACTAATTTCACCATCTGGGGACCTCATTCTGCAAATGACAGACACGCTATTTGCAGGCTTGCCGGAGCAAGTTTACAAGAAACTGGGGAACCAACAACACCGGAGACATTGTCCACAAGAAGCCTGATTGAATATCAACATTTGATCCGGGGTCCTTGTGTTTTTCCAGGCTTCGTGTAGACAATGATCCGCGTTCGTTGTATACATTGTCTGGGTTTCTATATCTGCCATTCACCCACTACATGTGGACCATGTCAACAAGAAACTCAGTTCGGATTTCATAATTTTCTCACACCTGGCCGAACCATGAGATACAATGGAATAGAAGACATGCGTCATTGGGCAGGGGTGTGAGAAAATGTCATACCTACTCGCTTTGGAAAGCCTATTGTATGAGTCTAGATATTTCTGCGGTTAATGATAAAATGTACAGTCAGGCTATAATCACAGTACAGGGTGAATCTGTTAATTTTGATACTTACCTGTCAATTCAGTTTTATTGATGGAAGCACCTTCAGCCTCTCGAAATAGCAACGTTCTGGCCACAGAGGCGGCCTTTTAGAGCAGTCTTGTCAGCCAGAGAGGCGGCAAATCGAATGGCAGGCGTGGTATTGGAAGTAATAAAACTTGAAGTGAATTGTTTTACATTTTTTTATTGAATTAGTTAAATTTCTCTGTTTTTCTTGGTCCTATACAGATTTTAAACCAAATTTGATTTGATATGAAGGGAAACAAATACATGAATACAATGGCTACATTCACAGACCACAGTGTGGGGCCCCACACCAAATATGGTCACACTAGAAAGTCTTTAGTTGGGGGTTTCTAACTTTGAATTTGACACTGCACCCCAGATGGGCTTTTAGAACTTAAAATTGATCCGAAATAGGATCATTTCTGGTAAAGATATTGATCTCAACATATTTATCAGACTGAAATTTCAAACTCCTGTTACCTCAGTTGTAAAATAAAAATAAAAACATCAAAAAGGGCATAATGGGCCATTTAACAATTACCTGAACATTTCTCAAGTGAGGTACTCATCAATGACTATTTAGTCATCACATAGTTAAGCATACTTTTTTGTCTTTTCACATAGATGGAGACACTTAATAAAGTTACTGTGTGTGCAGAACTGGGAATGGAGCCATTGTTAACATATAAATTAAATGCTCAGCACTGTTGAAGGCATTTGAAAATATCTGGGTGAGAAAAAATAATCATTTACCAACAGTTAGAAGAAATTGGTGTTTGTCACCAATCGTTCATAACTTGCGACAGAATACATGGTATAATTAACCAAAACCTTAACCCTTTCGTGATGGGAGCTGCGCTGGTGCAGCATTCAAGACCTTGTGCCAGTGCATTCTCTTATTTATGCAAGTCTCCCATAGGGAGCCTTACATATATAAGAGAATGCACTGGCTGACAAGGTCAAGGTAAATATTGGTTGGCCAATGTATTCTCTTATATTTGCAAGGCTCCCTATGGGAGACTCGCATATATAAGAGAATGCATTGGCACAGGGTTTTCGCAAAATTTCAGGAAGCTCCAGCCATGAAAGGGTTAATTAACTAACAGCTTAATTATGTTATCATTATCAATTGTAGAAAACAAATAATTAAATATTATAATTTTTATTTAGTTGATTACAGAAACAAATTTGAACATTTAACATATTCTGATTCATTTTCAGTTTAATTTCTCTATAGCGCCACATTGGCAGACGACACAATGCATAATCGAGGTGCCCAAAGGGTGCGCATCAACATCTGGGAACTGAAATATGTGTCTAAGTCTCCCATAGCAGATGAGGCCATGCAGAATGAGGTCCCCAGGGGGTGAATATAGAACTAAATTCACCCTTTGAGGACCTCATTCTGCAAATGTCTGGCACCATATTTCGAGGCCTGGTGAAAGTCCTACGTTATCACGATGCTATAATCCATATATTGAGTCCTGGTGAAAGTCCTACGTTATCACGATGCTTTAATCCATTATATTGAGTCCTGGTGAAAGTCCTATGTTATCACGATGCTATAATCCATATATTGAGTCCAAACTTGATCACAATTAAAGATAAAGAAGGGTTGATGCACATAAGGGACATGTTGCATAAAATAATTTTCTTTGCAAATAGAGTTTAAAGGGATTAAAACACTCTCAGAATTAAATATAATAACAAGTGTGTCAACAAAAATTGTAAATGGAAATATAAACTTATTGTAATATTAAGGATAATTCAACATGGATTTACATATTCTGTTCAAAATTTACAGATAAGTGGTACAAAAAAATCTACACTGAGAGTTCAACATAAATGTAAATTTTGATGAGATAAGTTATGAACATTTCTTTTAAAGGGACCCAAGGCACTCGTATTGAGTAAATGTACAAACAAGATAAAGTCTTAGAAACATTATCACATAGAACGTGGAGAAATAGTTTCTTATATTCATTATTAGCAACCACAACGCGCCGCAGGCGCCTTGTTGCTTTTCAAGTTTAGGCGTGAATGACGTCATTAATTTTTACAATACCATGAAACAGCATTTCGACGCGATGAAAATCCGGACAAGAAAAATGGGTTAAAAATCACGTGACTTCCGCTCCGCTTTCGCATAGAATCAAGGGAACAATAATATCCCAAAAAGAAACGGTGACACAGAATCGGAAGTGGACCAACAGATGGTTATAAAATTAACAACTTTAGTTTTTCAGAACAATTCCTACGTGATTTTGGCCTATAGATTAGTTTCGTTTGACCAATTTCGTTGGTTAGCTGAATAAAATCAGCGAAGACGTCATGACATGGTCCATGACGTCATTTGCGTCATTTGGTGTTGTGGGCTAGAATCCAGAAAAAATTGGTCTCCGCAGGAAACACCGATTTCACATCAGTATACTAGACTTGGTTGCATTTATAACCGTTTTCGCAAAAGATATATGCGAAAATAGCACAAGCAAACGTGCCTGCTTCAGAATCAAATTAACACAGTTGAATAGCCAAGGATGTACCCTTTCCAACAATGTATAGCACGACATCGTGTGTTGCGCCGATGTTTACTTATGGTGTTTTGTAATAACGATCCCGCCTTAACTGCGTGTAATTTTCCTCCGGACAAATTGCTTAGCGAAAAATCCCCCTAATAGGCGGACAACACATTCAATAAGTTCCCGTCTCGCAACGATTTGGCCTCACAGACATATCAGCGGCTTATCAATTCCTTCGAGATAAATGATTGAACCAATCTACCCTAACAAGGGGGATTTTTTCACGGCTGTATGTCGCGCGAATAGTATTGGCTGGCTGCCAGGTATTCACACCCAACATCGGAACGCGGCTTATTATTTGAAATCATTTGTGAGCAGTGGTGGCAGAGAGGAAGTCAAATTATATGTCCATCATAACATGGGTCGCCTTCGTTGGAGAAGTTGGAATTAAGCCTCAACCAAATTTGTTGTCAAGTTGATGTGGGGGGCTTATATGACCTTGACATTGACCATAAAACGACCTTGACCTCTGTTGAAAGACATCTCACTTAAATGGCCATTTTGCTAGATATGTGTTGCGATGTACGCGCTCATGTCAATATTCAGAGGCCTTTTATAGCTATCCTTTAGAAATATACCTGTATCGAGGCTCCTACATACTCGAGTCTGTATCTGACCAACAGAAACATGGGAGTACATATCAATTTAAACTTGACCTCCATAAAGAATCTATTATATATTTGAGGAAAGTTTGTGGTCTGTGCGTGTGGGTGTGTGTGTATGTATGTGTGTGTGTGTTTCCGCGATGGAATCGGAAACGGCTAACCGATTTTGACGAAACTTGGTACGGGTATGTAGTTTGACCTGAGGACTAACATGGGTATATCCGTTTGCCCGTGCGGCGTGACCTTGACCTTCAAATGACCTTGAACTCAAGTTCTCCGCTGAGCCGATTTTCACCAAATTTGGTATGTGGGGGTAGTATCAGGCGCTGAGCAATTTCGTCACACCCGGATGCCCGTGCGGCGTGAACTTGAGATTTTAAATGACATTGAACTGTATCTGGGTATCCACTGGGCCGATTTCCACCATTTTTGGGGGGTGTTGTTGTAGATGGGGATGCCAACAAATTTCGTCTCACCCACACGCCCGTCAGACAGGTACCCAGCTAAAACCTAATGTATAGTTTGTGACTTTTGTCTGTTAGCTATGGCCGGGAAAAATTCCGGACGGATTTCGACGAAACTTGATACCTAAGTGTACGTTTGTCCGGGAAGTGTTTTGGACGGGTCAAAGTGTGATGCTTGATCTTCAAAATGGTCGATTCAATATCAAATCGGGTAATAGTGGCGGATTTCGACGATATTCGATAGCTAGGGATACTTTTGTCCGGGCAGTGTTTTGGACGGCTTAACTCGTAACCCCGACCTGACATTGACATTCAAAACGGTAAATTCAAGGTCAAATCTGGTCAAATTTCGCATAACTAGATCCGACGAAGCACCGCGTGTGGTTGCCCCGTTACGTGTCACGTACGATCATATTAAAAGTTCTCCAAACAACTCCAATAACGAAATTTCGTTTGTTGAAACCATTTTTATGTAAACAAAACTATTAGTGATTTGTCAATAAACATCACTAATCGTGCAGTAAGTTAAATTAATTTAGTCTGAATATGATTTTCAGAATAATTTTCGATGTTTTGACCCTTTTCAATGTTTACCGTTTTAATGAAACATTGTTATCTTATCGGACTCAATATATACTTTTATTATATGCTCTACGATGAAATAGCTCTAAATGCTCGAGAAATAAACAGTGTATCAATAGCTTGTCCCAGTGGGCTAATACCAAAATGTTATTTCCTTTTCGTATTAGCCTTCATTACGTTGCTATCGATAACGTTAATGACATCATCTACTTTTAGATGGCGATAGTCTGTACTGATCTCTTATGGCGATGCACGTATAACAGAGCGACATCGAGCTTCATGTAGTGTTTTATCTATGAGCCAGAGACGAGTCAATCAGTTGGCGTTCAGCTGATTCAGTTTTGTCCACATTTAATTCGGCAATAATTGAAATAACGAAACCGCATATGATAAAAAGGAAATCTACGTTTTCAGACTGAACACGAGAATTAACATTCGTGAATACAAGCAAATATAGATTTTCCACTCGCGGCAAGCCGCTCATGGAAAATCAGTATTTTACATCACATCAGTACCCACTCATGTTAATTTATCGTATTCAGTCAAAGCCGTAGGTATCCTCTATTTATTGGCAATACATAGACAAGTGTAACTGTAATGTTTACATAACAATGGTTTTGATATGCGCGAAATCTCTTTATTAAGAGAGTTATTAATAAAGAAAATGATAACAAAGCCAATTATTTTAATTGTAATTCGTTGATGATAGTTGTTTCACAGACTTCA